>CM035413.1:25631442-25873942 GCA_020310875.1 Ceratopteris richardii
GCACACAGGTCCAAAACGGTTAAATGTTTGTTACTCAAAATTATCAACCATATCTGGATATCGTCCATCTTTGAAACAACGAATCGCACATGACCAGAGCTATGTAATGGATCGCGATTCCCGATTCGCCATCTACACACGAATCGTCCTTCTTTGAACCTGTGAGATCAAAAGGCAAATCCTGTTAGAGCGGCAAAATCCGTTCGCATGAGGGTCTTATCGAAAACTGATATCGTGCACTAATGGTAAAATTTGTACAGAGAAAACCTGGTAGACAGAATCCGCGGGAATACTAAACACATTATCAAAAGCTGATCATCCCTTGACAACAGTGAAGGTCTATAAAGACGAAAGATGATCACGAGAACATTCTTTGAAGACTTTCCATCAGAAGTCCTGGTAGACCTTGCAGCTAGACGACGATTATAATGGATAATCAGTTCGCCTGTGTAACTTCATCTAGAGGATGATAATCAGCTCATCATCTTATAGAGGAAGTTACATACACAACCTGTAAAAACAGATAGATATGGCAACGACGGGGATTATAAAAGTATATTGAGCCTAAAGTCAATTCTACGCTTCACCTGTAAATGCATGTGCCAGTAAAAAGATAACAGATATGGCAATGACAGGGATGATAAAATATACTAAATCTAAAACCAATTCTACGCTTCACCTGTACACGCATGTGCCTGTAAAAACAGATAGACATGGCAACGATGCGGATGATAAAATATATTGAAACTAAAACCAATTCTAGGCTTTTCACCAGAATGGTCGAAGCACAAACATAATCATGTGTATGTGTGCGATACTGAACTTAAAACCAACTTTAGGCTTCACCTGCACATTCAGGTGTCTGTAAAAGAAAATGACAGATATGGCGACGATGGGGATGATAAAAATATACCGAACCTAATACCAACTCTACACTTCACCTGTACATGCATGTGCCTGCACAATCATGTGTATGTGGGGGGTATTGAATCGAAAACCTCCTTTTATACGCTTCACCAGGAAGCACAAACATGTCCATGTGTATGTTTGTGAGTGAGAGAGAGAGAGAGTGAGAGAGAAACGAAATACCTTTTTTTTTTTCTGTTCTCAAGTGCAACAAAATTAAAAACACCCCCACCCCACAGGTCCTTATGAGGGGAAGAACATCCCTTTAGATAGAACAGGTTCTCTCTTGAAGATGCCCATTAAAGATGGCTCTCCCTTGAAGATGGTGCGTGAGAATGAATCCAAACATCTACTCCATCCACATGCTGGAATTTCGCCATATTAGAACGTTACATCTCTTTAGGACGATTGGCCCATCAAGATCATTTCTCATACTCTCCATCTTCCCTTTTCATGAATGCCCATCAAGATCAATAGATCGTCTCCATCAGCTTCGAGGACTACCCCATGGCCATTCATGAAAAGGGAACTGTCCTTCCAAGTTCGACGAGCCCAATGAATGGGGAGTAGAGAAATCGCTAGGTTCCACCGGCGGACGACTAGGGCTACTGCCACGCTGCACAGGCTGGTAGTCTGAGGTAGAGGTATATGCAGGGAGTCCAGAGCTCATCTCGTTTCCTGGCTGAGGTGGGCATGTGTAATCAAGAAGCAGCGCCCAAAACGCCGAGTCGACATCATTGCTCTGATCTTCATTTCCATCGATCGATTTTCCACTACAAGTCGGTATATGTAGTTCCGGATCGGCCATGATTGAAGCAGGTGCACAATGTTCATCATCAGCAGCTTCTGTACACAACTGCTTGGGACAGTCTTCAACTGCGAGTCGCGTGCTATGGTAAGATGCGGTTGGACTTGCAAGTCGATCTGCTGGACCTCCATGCGATTCAGCGGCAATACAGGAAGACAGCAATGGGTCTACCGCGGTTTCTTCATTTCGAGAAAGAGGCTCAGTGAATTGAGCTAAAAAATATGCGTGTTCCTGATTGCTTAAACAATCGCTGTGCATCTGAGATTCAACCGCGCATTTCTGATCGCTATCTGGTAATTCTTGCAGCATTGGATCGCCACACGTCCCAGCTTCCTCAATTTGTGAGGATCCCATGTCATCGTCTGTCCCAATGCTACGCACTCCTTGATGAGGTATGCAGTCTTGCACATGCAAATAATTAGAAGGAAGCAATGATCCTCCGATGCTCGCTTGCGTGGGTAATATTTGATAAGAGGATTCATTACCTTTCGAGCTTACCTGATCATGATGTAACTGACGTGCAACCTGCATCCGTGTATCTGGCTCAATGAATATAGGCTTGTTTGAGGCATCAAAAAGCTGGTTCACATCTTCGGCACAACAACCGACTGCCATGCACGGTCGTATGTTCAGCTCAGTTGATGATGTTCCTCCACATCCTAATGAGTGAACCCCTGAAGAGACCTCCGGAAGATGGCGTAACACAGTCTTAATATGGTTGCCATCTTTCTCATTCTTCACTTCATCTTCTTCTTTCTGAGTAGACGCACTAGCGAAGCTTGGATGTCTGCTATTTTCATCTCTAACAAAGGGCAACGTCTTTGATCCGCTTGCCTCATTTCCACCAACATTGGCAAGAAAATCTTTACCAGGTGACGATGATCCTGGTAATAGCTGTAATGGCAGAGCTTCGTGATGCAATAGAGGCCCTATCTGATGATGTTGAGGATGTCGTTGCTGTTGACCCATGTTGTACCTTACAAATCCTCGACCAGCTGCCTGAGATGCAAACACTAACATGTGGTGCTGTTGGCGCTCCATAACCTGTAATCTTTGCCAAATTTGTTGCAGCTCTTGCTCTGTGTTTCGCAATTGGCTCCTAAGACGCATTACCTCCATCATAAGCGCTCCCTTCTCCCTTCGCAGCCTATCAATCTCGTCTTGCATCCGATCCTCCTGCGTATCTGCAACTTTAGGAGCCCAAACATCAGATCCTCCTGTAGCAGACTCAAGTCGTCCTACCCACGCTAGCTGACTCTGTACTCCTACACAGATTGGCATGGCCTCAAATTGAGGAATTGCATTCAAACAAGCGGACTCCATTTCACGGTGACATGGCTCCCTTGATGATGAAGATCCCGCATGTTGCCTGCTTCCTGAACCTGTAGATGCCGAAGTCCGTCTACGGATGCCTTGCAATAAATGACGGTTGCCTCTCAGAAAACATGCGTTCGCAAATTCCCACCTGTCTGGATCAATTTTCCGGAATCCCTGCGAGAAGAGAACGCTTATTCGTGTCAATTTTGGACAACAATGTCTGTTCATATGTCAAGATTCCCGTTCAATATAATTAATTCAATTTCAACTACATATGATTGCAGACTGAGAGCTTACGTAGATGTTAAGCTGCCTAATAAAGCTTGAAAAGTTACAGTGCTTGAAGTAGCGCGGCAGCAGATACTGGCAGAAGTGGTGTGGGTTCCATACGATGAAGCTCTTTCCTGACGGGCTCCATGAAACTGTGCTATCAGTTACCCCATCGTCAACAATCTCGTAGGTCTTGACCAAAAACGGAGCAGGTGCAGGAGCTTGCGTTGTTGCTGGAGACGCGATGGGTAGGGATGAGACCGGTACTGCGTCTCCGGACTGCGAATTGTCACCGCTACTATTACAGCTAACACTGTGTTGCGAAGAAGAACTTGTGTCCATCCTGCTGCTGCTACAGTCGCCACTCGCAGGACGGTGTTGTTGCGAGACGCCGCGGCCTTCCTCCGCCATAGATTCTTATTTACAGAAGACTATACATACGTACATACATGTATGAATACAAATATATGCGTAGACAGTCTATCGCATAGTGCTATCGACGCTCGACTGCCACAACGATGGCCACATTCATCCTCCACAGAAGGAAAGTAATATCTTCTCATCCCATACACGAGACCGCGAACTGCATAATGCTGATCCTGATTAGTACATTACTGCAAATTAAAGTTGAGTTACGTAACATGCATCGAAATCAGTCTCCTATGATTCTTCAAAATGAGAGCCTTCTATGACCTACGAAGGAGAGTCAGCTACGCGGAAGTTGTATGTCCAACTACAAATGGGTAACAGCATGGCTGACTGGAGCTTATAAACAGAAATCCTATATTATTGCAGATCATTCCAAATCGCACGCACACACAAGACTTCTAGAAGGATTAACTCCGCGAGAATCAAATGAAAAAGAATGCGAAGGAGAAGCCTCCGAGTTTCCTTTTGAAAAGCGGCAAGACAACGCGGCAATGTGTAGCTTAGAAGAAGAAGCGTTCTGGTTCTGGTTCTGCTTCTGGTTCTGCTTCTGACCTACGATTGTAAGGCAGCTCTACTGATGGTCTTCTTACGAATTTTGTGTTGAAGATCTAGATCATCTTCACGCGTGTCATCTGAAGAACTACCTCGCAGAGCCGCAAAACCAGCTTGAGGTTCTTACATAAGAAACATGTATTTTTGGGGTTTTCAAATAAATTTTGAGTGATCGTTGATTTGTATCATTGATTTCTATCATTATCTTCTTCATCCCATGAAGCTGCAGGCTCGTGCGACCATCTCAATGTAGATCATTAAAAAAAAAAAAAAAAAAATTGAAACCCAACTGGTTTTTCTATATGAGAAATAAGGTAAATGAAATAGAGAGAGAGAGACTTGTACATTGTTCCCACACATTCACAAGGTGGGAGACTTGTACATTGTTCCCACACATTCACAAGGTGGGAGACCCCAATTAGTCACAAAGCACGATTAGCAGTCTCATCCTATACTAAGGGCTTTTTACAGAAAGTGTACCAAAACAACATATAGTACAAAAATGAAACCAAAGGGAACCGAAGAAACCAGATCAAACTAGATATTACTATAGTTTCTAAGTTCATATAGGCGTTCCAAGTAATCCAACTTTGGAGTGTCTGAAGTTGACTCTCAGCTTAAGTGATAAAGCATGCCCTCTTTGTCCATCCATGAGTTCGTTATTGACCATCTCTTTTGCTTTCTCCAAAAAATAGACTTGATCAGCTTGGTGTATTCTCTGTTATGGTGCCAAAACAACCAATGAATTTGGAGTCACAACCAGTACTACTGAGCATGGTGACATTTGACCTTTTGGTAGAAAGGACACACAATGTTGTCTTTATAAATGTAGTTCATTCTCTGCCCTCTCGCCAGGTGGAATTGTGTAAAATAAGCCAAAAAAAAAAAGGCTTCTTTGATATTGTTTTTTTTTTTTTTTTTTTTTAAATGGAGGTTCGGCCGAGGCCTACTAAGCCAAAAAAAAAAAAGGCTTCTTTGATATTGTTAGAGAGATACCATATTTGTAAAATTTATATTCCCATGCTTGCTGGCTCTAGTTGATAAGAGAGAGAGCCTAGCTGCTGGCTCTAGTTGAGCTGAGAGAGCCTAACCGATCCATGAAAGTAAATTTTAGTTATCTATTTCCAATACTCATGAGGTGAGCATATTTTATTTTGAATAGTACTACAATTAATAAAATAAGCTCTCAAAGATATGCCAACCCTTTGCTTTAATGATGCGGAATAGTTTATGATAAAGAAATAGTTTATGCCTTTGAGAGAGAGTTTATGACCAGTTTTGAAATAACATCACTACTATTGTTGGTGAATAGAATTGAACTAGATGATTTTATGATGGAGGGGTAGCCAGTTGCATCGAGGTTTGCTGCATTTTTTTCAGCCATTTCCAAGCAAGGAAGGCCCTTTGAATTGAAAATCTTGATTATTAAAACAGATTATATTGAGATCAAACCCAATCTGTGCAAGGAAACTTTTGGATAACCTTTTAATCTTTCATGGAACTTATAAGAATTATTAATGTCAACAAATTTGTGTTAGGAAAAGTAGTAAGAAAAGGTCAAAGACTTGAGTTATTTCTCATTAAAAGAAAACACATATGTTGTATCATCAAAAGAGAAATGATGGATTCAAATGCACACTCATTTACATGGAGCATCATTTGTATTGGATCTAGCATTTCCATTGAATGGTCAAGCATCCAACAAAAAAGTCATGTCAAATTTCAAAGCATCATGACAATCATTACTTCCATTCCTTTTGAGATCTCTTTGCTAACATTCAAAGCTTAATAGCTTACCTGAGGTATTTTTTAGAGATCTCCCCCTCCACTCCGGTCTAAGCATTTATTAAAGCTTTGGATATTTGGAATCTAAGCATCCGCTCATGCTTTTCAAATTCCAAATCTTAGGAAATCTTGTGAATCCCTTTAAATATTTCTATACCCATAAAACTTAAGTACCACTACCCATGATTCGGGGATTTACTTGGGAACTACTTGAGTTATTTTGCTTACTTTACCTTATATGATCTTAAGGAGTATTTTAAACATTATTTTAAGGTTTGTATTTCAATCCTTTGGTAGATTCACTATAACTTGAATGTGAATAGTTGCTACATCGTTCAAGTTGAGTTCAAGGTTAACTCTTATCCTTCTTGGAACAAGTCCAAGACGAAAAAGATACTTGTCTTGATGATTGATGATTTCACTGAGAAGATACTTAACATCGAGGTTTTGTTTTAATATTATTCTTGTTTTAGAACTGCTAGAGTTATAGTGGAATTACTCTTTTCATTTGTAGATAAAAATTTTAATGCACATAAGTATCTACACCTTCATGGTGCATTTAAGTGGACAACAAAGAAATCACTTGTGAACTATACATGTGCATGTGCACATGCACCCACCCATGTCCATCTCTTGTATCACTCTTGTGTCTTTTCCCATATACATTGCTTGTGGCAAGCATTGGGCACCTCCTTGTCTAGAAATACAATTAAACTTTTTAGGTAGGTCTTTCTTGTCCCTCGTGTACCATGTGGTTGTACCATGTGGTTCCGCTGTGGGTGAATCTAATACAAAAGATAGGATGGGCTGATAATTCATGCTTTTATAATAAATTTGGATGATAAGAGACGTATTCTAAGTTACAACTCAAGGCATCTTTAAAGAATCGCCAATAAATTTCAGCATGTTAGGAAAGATAAATATGTAAAGACAAATTCATTGCACATCCCAAAATAGATGGGTCTATCATGATAGATGGTGTCCGTCGTCTATCATAGGTTTTGGTGTGTCCTGATAAACATGTCTATTGGAATAGAAAATAGCTATTGCAGGGGATTGTGTATCCCTATATACCTATGTATTGCGATAGACATGTCTATCATGATAGAAGATTCCTATCGTGTTTTTTCATTTGTCGCAATAGATGGTGTCTATTGTGATAGACCAGAAGAATGGAATTTTTCACATCCATGTAGTGTTTTGGGATGCTCATAGTGTGGTGTCTATCGTACCTATGATGCAAACAATAAATACCAAAATTTTTTGTCTAATCCGATAGACAAAGGCTTTTCTCTCTATCCCCCTATAGAGTTCTCGTGTACCTCTTGATGCTGCTAGAGCTCAAACTTGTAAGAAACTTGCAAAAACACACTGAAATTAAATGCACACAATTGTTCTTTTGCTCTCTCTCTCTCAAGCGAAATGAGGGAATGAATGGGAACGTGGGAATATGACCAAAAACTAAATTTTTTGGTAATGAAGGAGATGGAAGGAGGAGGAGAGTAGAGATGGTGGAGATGGCGATGGAGATGAGAAAATTAAAGAAAAATAGAAAATACTTATCAATGATTCTAACATCAAGACTCTACATCTTACCATCACACTCTCGTCCATGAATCATGCTCCCAAGCAATGGTGCCAAATTTGGCATCACTCTAGCATAGTGGTAGTACCACCATGGTGAAGATCCACCTCATAAATGTCAATATGTGGAGACATGAGGATAATATGGTTACCGTGATCGATAGGAGTACACAAGTGAGTGAGTGAGAATCATGATGACATGCACACATACACATACACACACACGCACACAAAAGATAGAACAAAGAGTAGAATGATGGAATCTTTCATTTCAGAGCTCCTCTTAAAAATTTTCATAAAAAATCTAACCTCAAAAGTGAGCACTCTAGCTCCTTTTATAATTTTTTACTAGCTTTGGCCTAGTTAAGACATAGTGTGAGACCTAGTTAAAGTTAGGTTCCTAGACTAATTTGAGGGCTCAAATGAGCTGCAAAAAATATGAAAAATGAAATGTAGGCTCTTTTGCTACTCCTTAAGATCAAGGAATAATTGGCTTACACATTGAAGAGAGTTGAAATTACTAAAAATGGGTATTTACAATGATGTGTAGCAAAATAAAGTTTGGAAATTTGATAAGGCCTATTCTATCCCAGATCTTCATTGTCTTCCTTGCCTACTTAGTCCCATCTCTAATTCTTTCGCTTCTCTCTTACCTTCTTCTTAGAGACTCCCTTGCTTGCTCAAGCCACCTTGTGCACTCCTACCACTAACCGTTTGCTATAATAAATTTTCTATGACAAAGCTAAAGCTCCTTCTTGATAGCCATGTTCAATCTTTTGATTTTTTAGTTTTTAGTATTTTTCCCATTAATCCATTGAAGATCAAACTCTATTACACAAAGAGCCAATAGAGTTTGGGGTTTCACTTAGTGACTATCAAGGGATATGACCTTATTGCACCAAGCCACTAAGTGCCTTATCTATGTGATCACCTTATCATATTTTCGTATTGTGCATCGATTGAGAGATATATACTTTATATTTTTTAGTTTTTAGTATTTTTCCCATTATTCGATTGAAGATCAAACTCTATTACACAAAGAGCCAATAGAGTTAGGGGTTTCACTTAGTGACTATCAAGGGATATGACCTTATTGCACCAAGCCACTAAGTGCCTTATCTATGTGATTGCCTTATCATATTTTTGTATTGTGCATCCATTGATAGATATATACTAAACTAATTCTATATCGAGCTTGGTAACTGATTATCCACTATGGTGCTATTCTTAGTAGAGAACTTTAGAATATTCCATGTACAAGTGGTGATCAACATTTTAGGTGGGGCATCCTCGATGGGGTTTGTCTTAAAACATGTGCATATGATAGTTTTAATGGAGCTTTCTTCCTCTAAATTAGCTTTGTAGCATGAAGTGGTGGATCTTTGTGCGAATTTTTGTTGCACGATAACACCTTTCATGAGAAAATGTCCTTGAACTACTTCATCCTCCAGGTGTATGGAGTGTTTTTTTTCCTTAGGTGATGTAGGATCAAAAAAAGATTTGGTAATCCCTATTTGTGTATGAGCTTTTTGGGCTTCTCATAAAGTTTTAAGGATACGAATCTGCCTTGTGAAAATAAGAGTGATTGAATTGGCATTTGATCCTTTCTACTAGTGTTCCTTGTCATTCTAACATCATACGGTTTGATGCAGAAGAGAATAAACCTCCTTTTCCCACCCATATCTGCTTTGGTTGTCATGGCACTGTGTGGCTAAGTGTCTTCTTTAGTTCCTCAAACTCTTGATGTCTCGTGAGCTTCTTAGTATACATGTTATCATGAAGACCTTTGTCAACCTTACTTGTATCTTTCATGTGTGTGAGAACTTTGCATCCAATACCCATTATTTGCTCTAATTGGATGGTAATCCATTCCTTGTCTATCCTTGCTGGGAAATGATTCACGGCTCGATTGAATCCCAAGGAATTCTTTAGAAGCCAAATTTTCCCTAACACCACATTATTCGTAAGAGATGCCCTTGCATAGAAGAAATTAAGCTTTAGTGGTCTTTCTACCAATATGGATTGGAATAATAATTTCTCTGAAGCATGGGATCTAGTTATTGCATATGCTAATTGAGATGGTTTTGGTTGATTTCATAGATGAGCATAGTATACATGCCAAAGAGAGATGGATGATATTGCTCACTGCTTCCGTGTCTATGAGGATTGTCAAAGGGGTATTGGAATGATGCCCTAAGGCAGCCCATATGTGTGATCATTGATCCTTGACTTTTATAAAAGATTCGCTGATCTCGCACACACCCATCGAAATTCATTGAGGTTCTTCTAGATATTCCAAAACCCTTTGTTGCCTCAAAATTATTTTAAATCAATTCTAGGGCTTCTTGTTGTGGCTCTTTTCTAATTCGTAATGCTTCAACCTTTATACCCTTGGCTTTCTTTAAATGAAAACAAAAAATCTTTTGTGAGTGGTTCTTGATAGAGATTGTCCCTACATATATTGATGTAGTTAGGGATGATTTCACCATCAAATGAAGAAAGTTGTATGGCACCACTAGGCACTACAACATATCGAGGGAATATCGACGGTCAATATACCGACGTTCAGCTATCGGCGTCGGTATGACCCTTGGACAATTTGGGAAAGCCGCTTTGCCTCGAAAAGACTGCGTCAGTATATGTGTCCGTATAAGCGTCGGTATAAGCGTCAGTAATTTTCTGGAATTACTGACGCTTATACCGACACCCTCTTTTTAACCGGGCCCAAAACCAAAATTCGTCATTCTGAGCGTTTTGAATCTAGATCTTCTCCTGTTGGGTTTGCGCATGCCAACAACAGATCTCTGTTTGTCACCCTCTCTCTCTCTCTCTCCCTCCCTCTCTCTCACTCTCTCTCTTTCTCCCTCCCTCTCTCTCACTCTCTCTATCTCTCTCACTCTCTCTCCCTCTCTCTTCCTCCCTCTCTCTCTCTCTAAACAGACCTCTATCTTTATAGATCTGAAGTTTTGGTAAGTAGATCGCACATATTGTAGCACTCTTTTTTCTTTTTTTATGTTTTTGCTTTACTAATATGTTCTATGTTTGGTTTTGCATGAGATTTTGGGATCAAATCTTTGAAAATTTGACGACGAAGAACTTCAAGTGGATTTTGACGACCTTGATTCAAACAATTCTCTCTCTCTCTCTCTCTCCCTTTCCCTCTCCTTCCCTCTCTCTCTCTCTAAGCACACCTCTATTTTTATAGATCTGACGCTTTGGTAAGTAGATCGCACATATTGTAGCACTCTTTTTTCTTTCTTTATGTTTTTGCTTTTCTAATATCTTCTCTCTTTAGTTTTGCAAGAGATTTTTGGGATCAAATATTTGGAAATTCGACGAAGGAGAACTTCAAGTGGATTTGACAACCTTGATTCAAACAATTACATCGATGTAAGTGAGAGATATATCACTCTTTTTTCTTTCTTTATGTTTTTTCTTTTCTAATATCTTCTCTCTTTAGTTTTGTTTTCGATTGAGAGAGAGAGGGAGAGATATATACATATACATACACACTCACATATGTATAAACACACACATGCATATGCATACACACAAGCATATGAATATAAACATGCATATGCATATATATACACATGCATATGCATACACATACACATGCATATGCATACAAATATGCATATGCGTACACACATGCATATGCATACACACATGCACATGCAAACACATACACACATACACAATGCATATGCATACACACATGCATATGCATACACACATACACAATGCATGTGCATACACACATACATAATACATATGCATACACATACATGCATACATGAATGCATATGCATATAAGAATGCATATGCATACATGAATGCATATGCATACACACATGCATATGTATACATGAATGCATATGTATACAAGCATGCATACATGAATGCATATGCATATACATGAATGTATATGCATATACATGAATGCATACATGCATGCATACATGAATGCATGCATACATGAATGCATATGCATACATGAATGCATATGCATACATGAATGCATATGCATACATGAATGCATATGCATACATGAATACATATGCATACATGAATGCATATGCATATAAGAATGCATATGCATACATGAATGCATATGCATACACACATGCATATGTATACATGAATGCATATGTATACATGAATGCATATGTATACATGAATGCATATGCATACAAGCATGCATATGCATACATACAAGCATGCATATGCATACATACAAGCATGCATATGCATACATACAAGCATGCATATGCATACATGCATGCATATGCATACATACATGCATGCATATTCATACATACATGCATGCATATGCATACATACATGCATGCATATGCATACATACATGCATGCATATACATACATGCATGCATATGCATACATGCATGCATATGCATACAAACATGCATACATACAAGCATGCATATGCATACATGTATGCATATGCATGCTTGTATGCATATGCATGCTTGTATGCATATGCATTCATGTATGCATATGCATTCATGTATGCATATGCATTCATATGCATTCATGTATGCATATGCATTCATGTATGCATATGCATTCATGTATGCATATGCATGCTTGTATGTATGCATTCATGTATATGCATATGCATGCATGTATATGCATATGCATTCATGTACGCATGCTTGTATGTATGCATATGCATACATACAAGCATGCGTACATGAATGCATATGCATATACATGCATGCATATGCATATACATGCATGCATATGCATATACATGAATGCATACATACAAGCATGCATATGCATACATGAATGCATATGCATACATGAATGCATATGCATACATGAATGCATATGCATACACACATGCATATGTATACATGAATGCATATGCATACAAGCATGCATATGCATACATGTATGCATATGCATACATACAAGCATGAATGCATATGTATACAAGCATGAATGCATATGTATACAAGCAGGTATACATATGCATACATGAATGCATATGCATACAAGCATGAATGCATATGTATGCAAGCATGTATACATATGCATACATGAATGCATACACATACATGAATGCTTATGCATACAAGCCTGCATATGCATACATGCATGCATATGCATACATGAATGCATATGCATACATGAATGCATATGCATACATGAATGCATATGCATACATGAATGCATATGCATACAAGCATGCATATGCATACATGTATGCATATGCATACATACAAGCATGCATACATGAATGCATATGCATATAAGAATGCATATGCATACATGAATGCATATGCATACATGAATGCATATGCATACATGAATGCATATGCATACAATGCATATGTATACACACATGCATATGTATACATGAACACATGTATACAAGCATGCATATGCATACATGCATGCATATGCATACATGCATGCATATGCATACATACATGCATGCATATGCATACATACATGCATGCATATGCATACATACATGCATGCATATGCATACATGCATGCATATGCATACATGCATGCATGCATGCATATGCATACATGCATGCATATGCATACATGCATGCATATGCATACATGCATACATGCATGCATGCATGCATATGCATACATACATGCATACATACAAGCATGCATATGCATACATACATGCATATGCATACATGCATGCATATGCATACATGAATGCATATGCATACAAGCATGCATATGCATACATACAAGCATGCATACATGTATGCATATGCATACATACAAGCTTATGTATACAAGCATGAATGCATATGTATACAAGCATGTATACATATGCATACATGAATGCATATGCATACATGCATATGCATACAAGCATGAATGCATATGTATACAAGCATGTATACATATGCATACATGAATGCATATGCATACAAGCATGCATATGCATACAAGCATGCATATGCATACATGCATGCATATGCATACATGCATGCATATGCATACAAGCATATGTATACATGAATGCATATGCATATACATGAATGCATATGCATATACATGAATGCATATGTATGCAAGATACATACATACATATGCATACATGCATGCATACATGCATACATACATGAATGCATATGCATACATGCATGCATATGCATATAAGCATGCATATGCATACAAGAATGCATATGCATACAAGCATGCATATGCATACATGAATGCATATGCATACAGGCATGCATATGCATACAGGCATGCATATGCATACAATCATGCATATGCATACATGTATGCATATGCATACATACATGCATATGCATACATGATTGCATATGCATACAAGCATATGTATACATGAATGCATATGCATATACATGAATGCATATGTATGCAAGCATGCATACATACATACATATGCATGCATGCATACATACATGAATGCATATGCATAGATGCATGCATATGCATACAAGAATGCATATGCATACAAGCATGCATATGCATACATGAATGCATATGCATACAAGCATGCATATGCATACAAGCATGCATATGCATACATGCATGCATATGCATACATGAATGCATATGCATACAAGCATGCATATGTATACATGAATGCACATGTATATAAGCATGAATGCATATGTATACAAGCATGCATATGTATACAAGCATGCATATATATACATTGGATGAGATGAGATCTTCACATTGCATCAGATGGGATCTTCATGTACACCTTGGGGTGCACATGATCATGACGACTCAAAGATATATCATATCCGTAATGGAGCTCTAGTTATGGATGCGGCCAGAAAGTCAATGCGTCAGCGCATTCGACAACTTTGCTCCATCGAATTCGGTCATTCAGTAATGTTAAAATGGACCGAACAGGATAGGGACTCTAAAAATCATATCACACAATGCATATATGAAGAGTACCCGCCAGCAACTGGGAATCCTATTGTGAGTTCCAAATGGATTCAACATACGGCACATGAAGTGATGTCGCATCGACGATGAGAAGCTCGCGATGTTTTTAGAGTAGGCTTACCGAAGCCTATATGGCTAGATGTCGAAGAATGGGAATCGATTCAGGATGAGCAGCAAGATACTCGTGATCGATATCGTCAACAAAGAGATGCAGCGGCCACACGTTTATATACGGTTGGAACATCGCATTTAGGTAGCAGTGGATACGACAGTATGCGCTACCAATTTGTAAGTATCATTTTAATTATTGAAGTTGTTTGTGTTAAGCACATTATGTATGTTCATCTAACATTTTGCATATTTATTATAGGAGTTGGCAGTGGGTCGTCCTCCGACGCGAATTGAAGAATCATATGGATATCGACATGGACTGACTGCACTGTTACAAGACTTAGAGGGACGTGGTGCAATCGTCTCATGGGAGAATATTCTTGATTAGGTAAAGTTATATCTTGGTTTCGTGTTTTTAGTTGTTGTTTATAAATTTCATGTTAATTGGTCTTATTTTATACATATGTTTTGTTGCAGGATTGTAGGTGTACATATTTTGATCAATGCCACAATTTTGTATCACACTCGCATACAGCAATGATGTAACATAATTTTGTATTCGATTCCTATATGGAAGTGTTTTGTCACATTGCCACAATTTTGTATTACACTCCTATGTGGCAATGATGTACCATAATTTTGTATTCGATTCCTATACGGAAGTGCTTTGTCACATTTTGTATTCGATTCCTATATAGAAGTGCTTTACCACACTTTTGTACATTTTTCATTTATGGAATATACAACTTTCTGTACATGATTCATTGTTCATTTTTGCTCATATAAGTTTATGTTTTGGTTGGCATTAGAGTACATAACACATGTACTAAGTTGGGCAGAGTGTATTGTCTTTTGCTAAACAACATCATGTTGTAGCAAAAGACAACACACTCTGTCCAAAATAATTTGTGCAGATAGGGTCGTCGGTATATGCATCGGTAGCTCAGTATGGATATCGGTATAGGCCCCGATACACCCAATGCGGGCGTCGGTATGGGCATCGATATAAGCGTCGATAATACCGGCGCTTATACCGACGCTTATACCGACGCCCATACCGACACTTTCTTTTCGACGCGTATATCGACTCTAACACCGACGTCGCGAAGAAATTATGCCCGTTCATTTGCCTCGGTAGCAGCCTCGGTGCAACTACTTATCCCAATTTGATTTACTATTGTTTATCAATTTGATCAATACCATACAAAGGAATTTATTGGAACTTTCAGCTTGTCCATTGGCTTCTACGTGGTAAGGGGCCGATTTCCTATGTGTGATAAGAAATTTACTCAAAAATTTTTTAATCACTTCATTGATGAAATGAGTTTGTCTATCACATACAATCTCTATCCGATGACCAAAGTGCATGAAAACTTGCTCAAAAAGAATTTGTTTTAAATTTGAGCATCATTTTTGGTCGTGGCCTTGGCTTAGACCTACTTAGTGAGATATTCTATTACAAATATGACATACTCCACATGTATAACCTTTTTAGGTGGGTGGATAGGACCTATAAAGTCTATTCCCCATCTAGCAAAAGCCCTTCCTCCCATCATAGGTTGTACATGCATTTCATCTATTTGAAAAGGATACTTTGTTCCTTGCAAAGATCAAATTTCTTAACCTAAATTTATACATCCATCCTCATGGTTAGCCACCATAATTCTCAAAACATCAACAGCTCAATGTTTCTTTCAAGAGAAAATTGTCCTTTTGCTACACCCAAGTGAGGAGCTTCCAACAAAGGTAAATAATATGAATTGTGCACACAAGTATGAAGGAAGTTATTGAGATAAAGTCTATTATCAAGATCTTGCTCAAATGCACATAGAGGTTGCAAATGCTGAAAGCACACAGAAAAATAGAGACGCCAAGAGATGAGACCGAACACAGTATTGGGTGCAATCTCCCCTCATGCACTCTGTTTCGATAGTCCACAGAGTGAATGTATTTATAGGAATTTTTTATTACGTGGAAAAGAGTGGTAACATGAGAGCAGCTTTGAAAAGCATGCGTGAAACTAAAAGTTGGTGACTTTCGTAGAAAGCCTTTTCTTTTAATATCAGAAATTGCAGTCTACAATGACCCTTATTCTAACCACTATTTTTCTAACTATTTCTAACAATAGAACCTTCTACACAGATTTATTTACAAACTAAATTACAAATCAGATTTATTGATGTCCGCCCTAAAGTTGGATTATTGATGTCCACCCTTTCATGCTTTCATGCCCTCACGAACCTTCAGTTGCTATATCAAAAACACCAAAAACACATTAATACATTAATAAATTAACACTCCAACAATGCATTATTCAACATATTCCATAAGTTATAACATGCCCCTCAGTTGAAAAAGCAATTGACCTCAGTTGATAAAGTAAAATAAACATGGATGGCCAGTCACATGTTCCATCACTGAATGAAAATAAGCATAAGTTCCATGTAAAAACAAACATGCATGGAAATGTTCATGGAGGAATTACATTAATGTGTTTGTGTATGATATGTAGAAATTAAGTGGTCATAATGAGGTGTTAATTGGTATTTATGTATCCATTGACATTCTTCAATAGAGTGATTTTTGTACTTAACCAAATATCGATGGTATTGAGTACATGTGCATGTATTAGTGACATCATGATCAATTATTTTCTCACGAACCAAGATTTCAGATTGTTCTTCAATCAAAGGAGGATCATCAAGAAGTGGAGTGAGTGGTAAAGTTCCTTTAAATGGTTTAAGTAAACTAATATGAAAAGAGTTATGTACATTCCAATGAGATGGTATATCTAATCTAAATGAATTATCATTAATTTTTTCTTTAATGTGAGACGGTGTTGGAACTGAAGGACTCACAAGGCAAGGAAGCTTACAAAGGGAGTCAGAGAGAAGAGAAAGTACAAGCTGACAGAGCAGTCAACGACGATCTGGCAAGTAGGCCAATATTTTTTCAGGACACTAATGCATATAAAAGAGGTGGACACACAAGGAGAAGGATCAAGTAGGGAGCTCCAGGAAATATATGTCAAAATGTTAATAGAAACCCCTATAAAAATAGTGATTTTCATCACTAAAAACCATTGTAAATACCATTTCATATTTTTGTAGCTCCATTTTGTGCAAGCCAAGGAGTCCTTGAACTTGAGGAGCTTTAGAAGTACCTACCTGTCAGTTTTCACATTTTTTAGACTTCGTTTGAATCTCCAAATAGGGTAGAGAACCTAATTTTTAACTAGGCCGGACACTAGGTCTGGACATGGCCAAAACCTAGTCAAAAACTATAAATAGAGCTAGAGAGCTCATTTTTGAGGTTAGCTTGTAATTGATCTAAACTTGTATGAGCACTTTTAAAGTAATCTAAAAGAACTCCATTGTCTCTCTCTTTGTCTTATCTTGAGTGCACGTGTGTGTGTATGTGTGTGCATGTTAGTGTGCTTCTCACTCACGCACTTGTGCCTTCACTTGCTCGAGGTCATCATACCATCCTCACGTCTTCCCGGATTGACATTAAAGGAGGTGCTACTCATCACTGAGCTACACCAAATTTTGGTGCCGTTGCCGGGGATCGAGCTTTGAGGACGAGCGTGTGATGGTAAGACGTAGATTGGAGACGTTGGCGTTGTAGGTAATTTCTTTGCTCTTCTTATTTTTCTCTTTCTTACCTCACCACCATCATCACCATCATCATCATCACCATCTCCCACCTCCATCTCCATCATCGCGAAAATTTTCAGTTTTGATCTTATCACCTTCTCCATTCCATTTCCCTCATTCCACTTGTGAGAGAGAGCGAGAGAGCAATATTGTGTGCATTGTTTTTGCATGTTTGTTGAGTTTCTTGCAGGATCCAGCTGTATCATCCCCTCCAGCATGCTGTGCAGGTATGGAAAAACTCAAAAACTGTCTCTGTGTCGCGGACCTCTGTCCATCGCGATCGACAGAAAATTCGACCAATTGGTAAAACTAAGTGCACCACTAGGACAAGCACAAAGAGCACATTCCAAATCACTAAACAAAATTGAAAAATTCCGTGTTTCTCCGTCAATCGTGACCGACACCATCGATCGCGATCGACAGCCACGATCGACAACATCTATCAATCGCGACCGACAGACCCTGTCAATCGCGACCGACAGACCCTGTCGATCGCGACCGACAGACCTCACGACCGACTGACTGCCACGTAGGATTCAATCAATCGTGATTGACACCGTCGATTGCGACCAACTGAAAATTTAGGATTGACACCAAAATTCGCGTTGCCACGTGTCCATCACGACGGACACATCCCCGATTGACTGAAATCACGGCGAAAATCCCGGAAAAAGTGTCAACGCGATTGACACCATCGATCGCGATTGACAGGACCCACGATGGACTCTGTCGATCGCGATTGACGTGTCGATCGCGACCGACAGGCCCCGATGGACACCCTTGTCAATCGCGATTGACAGGCTTTTCAGCCAAAATTTTAGGGTTAATTTTTCCAAGTCCTTGGGGAATTTTGGGCATAATTAGAGAGTCATTAGTGATTTGTGAGGTCCCTACACATGTGATTTTGAGAAAAGTCCTGTGATCTGTCAGCCTGTTTGAACCCTGTTTTAGCACCAGAACCCTGAACTGTCATAACTTTCTCATACGAAATCCGTTTGCTGTGATTCTTGTCTTGTTGGAAAGCTCGTGGGGAGTACAACCAAAACTTCCACTGGTTACGGTTAAATTAAGATCAGGATTATTAGATAGGGTATTTTGAAGTTGACCATACCCCGGGGTAGGAGAACTAAAGGATCCTTGGGACTGTTTTCCATAAAGGCAAAGGGGAATTTGGTTTGTGAATTACATGCATGAAAGTGATCTATCATTCATTGGAATTTAAGTCTTGAACTAACCTTGGGACTTTTATAGGTCCATTGAGAGCAATTGAGAGCATCCCAAGCCAGGGCTTTGTGCAAGCTTGAGAATCGGGTTCTCGAGCACTAAAGAACAAGGGATCAACAAGAAAGGTTGGAATATTCTCAACTCCCTCTGTCTATTCCTAGCTTAGGCTAAGAACGACTAGTGATAGGAGTAAGTCAGGACACGATAGGTACGTGACAAGTCAAAGACTATCTAAGAAACCAAGTTCAAGAGATAACCTATGTGTGACCAAAAACTTTAAGGGAAAGACTTAACGTGGGACGATCAACTTCAGGTGCGGAAATTAACTCAAATGTTCCCGACGACGTGATATCAGACAAGAGTATAAACACGATAATCAACATAAGAAGGAATCAAGTAACTGATACGAAAGAACTCAGCAACGAGGTTGTACTGTGGGCAGAAAGTGGGCTACTTAAATAGGCATATGAACCTTAGATCGGGACGACATCTAGTAAGAGATAGACAGAGTCTTAGGTCTTCATTGGTTAGCGTTAATCATACTGCCAGGTCTTGGGCCCAGCAGTTGAGCCACCACTCGCATTACCCTAGCTCTGAGACAAGTGAATCAGAGATGTCTCAAGGCATGGACAGACCTACAGGAAGTTCAAGAGTGTCATATCTGTATAGGGTGGAAGGCCCCTACAAGACGCAGCTGGAATACCTTAGGACCAACCGATTAGGTGCTAGCATCTATGAGGACGGCCTAGGAAGATCCGTGGTCCAGATTAAAAACCCTAACCAATCCATAGGACTAGAGCACCCAGCTGTCAAGTTTGAAAACGGAGCATACCTAGACAAGGAAGGGACAATATATGTAGTCACCAGTCACCCACATAGGACAGATGAATTTGGGAATGTGATCTCAGAAGCGGATTTAGGTGACCTGGAGCAAGGAAACATGGGTGTAGAACCTAGAACCCCCCGAGGCAAATCTGTTCTCACTAGAATTATCACACCAGAGTGGATTCCCCAAGACAATAAGAGCATAGATTTACTCCTGAACCGAGAGACTGACGAAGCCTTTTGGAGGTATAAATCCAATAGGCCAAATGATGTAGGGTCAATCCTGATCTATGAGTTCAAAGATCCTGATAGCCCAGGCAGAGTGACCTACTTAGATCACGCTTCAGAGAGGACCTTTGTGGTTACAGAACATGACAGGCATGCTTATACTTGGAAGGGTGAATTCGTTTTCCCCCAACCAAGATCGAACATGTCCTATGGTCACCCCGGAGCTGGAACATCCCAAGCTCATGGAACTCAAAGAGACAGAAGTAGAGATAGGCCAGAAGTAAGCTTTGCCAACCTAGGGGACAGAGAAAGAACGAGGACGGAAACAAATAGAGTAGAACTTGAGGTACTTAGAGCTCCCAGGAATCAAAGAAATGCGGATGAGTTCCCCTTACCACGACCTAGAGAGCACACAAGGACTTTGAGACCGACTCAGCTAGTTAAGTCTATGAAGAACTACTTTGATGGCACTAGAGATCCCTACGATCATGTGGCTGAGTTCAGGCAAGTCTTGAGAGTTGAACAAGGGGAGGATCTATTCACGCAGTATAATGCCTTTGGTCTAACCCTTAGGAACACAGCCCTTACGTGGTTTCAACCATTGAATGAGAGACAGTTCAGGAGCATAGACCAACTCCTAGAGGCTTTCATTATTGAATTCTCTAAGAGTGGCATAAGGCATAATACCTCCTCATTGATTCACAGCTTCAAGCAAACCCCTCAAGAGACCGTGAGACTTGCAGGAAGAAGATTTAGGCAATATCTTGAAAGATGCCCTGTTTCGGAGCTACCCACACTAGCTAAGCAAGTGGCTTTATTCTTGGATGGATTGCTAAGTACCAAATTGAGATCTTACGTGTACTTTAAGGACCCTAGGACCATAGAAGAGTGTGTACGCATGTGCATTGACATCGAGGATAACCTAGGGGAGGAATTAGAGCTTTCAAAAATCTACAAAGATATTGATAGTTCTTCTAGCCTCTCTTCCACGCAATCCACATCTATTGAGGAATTAGCAGAGAAAGTAGCTCAGAAATTAGGCGTCACTAGCAAACAGATCCCAAGATTTGGCCTAGTGAAAAGATGCTATACTTGCGGTGGTGACCATATGGCAAATGTATGTCCCATTATGGCTCAACCCCAAGTAAATCCTAGTAGCCAGTACTGCACCATAGAACGAAGATACACAAATCACTCAGCACAAGACTACCCATACAATAAGCAAGCAGTTAGGCAAATCTACCCTCAGCCATACCAACAAGGCAGATACCAGAGTCCATACCCACCACAACAGTATACTAGGCCTCAGCACAATTACCAACCACAATATCAGGCCCAACTAAGACCCCAGCCAGTGCTAGCACAACAACCACCTGCTCCTACTAATGTGATCCCAGTAAAATATGCAGCTGCAGAAGAGAACCTGAATAGAGCTATAGTCCTTGTTAGACCATTGCTTTCTGAAAGTGACCCGAGTGACCATAGCTTTGATTCGACGCATATTGACAGCCCCCAGGCCTACTACATGCAATCTCCTGAACATGGTGAGTCCTACTACAGTGAAGAACCAAGTGAACCTAGTTGGGAGCCAGAGTACACCAATGTAATGTACACAAACCCTAACTCTAGACCCCAACCTAGGTAGGTAAGACCCCCATTCCCTAGAGGGCCATGCTACAGATGTCACGGAGATCATCTCATTCGTGATTGTCCCTTGCCTCCACCTACACAACCCCAATCAGTGACGATCCAGGGCTTTTGCCAAGAATGTGAAAAGGAGCATCTCTTACTAGATTGTCCAAAGAATCCCAACAATATGCCAAAAATCACTCCCATTAACGTTATTGGGTTAGTGGTAGATTCCACAGGAAGTGTCACTTCCACTACACCAATACAAGTGGTCACTAGAGCCCAAGCCTTACAGCAGAACCCAGGTGTAGGCCAGGAAAAGAGCCCAGATGTTAGTGAAACAGAGAGCATGACAAAGAAAAGGACTAGAGCTTGGAGAGATAGTCGTGAAAGAATGAAAAGACAATGGGCAAAAAAGATGAGTGAACTCGAGGAAAGCCTCAGAGAAACAAAGGCCAGGATAACTGAACTCACATCTCAAACTCCCTCTCACACTACCCCACCACCACCATTCCCATCTCCATCCGACCCGCCACCTTCCAACCCACCTCACACAATTCCACCACCCCCAAGAGTAGGATCAGTCCTAGCAGTCCCACTCTCGAGGACCTTAATATGATGCTTAAAGCATATCAGGCCAGAATCCAAGAAGGGCCAAACGTAACTGATCATGAAAAGTGCTACCCTAGAGCAGAGTTAGAGCTTGAACGAACTAAAATTTGTGCTAAGATTGTGGAGCTGGCTCAAACCATGTTCGAAGCCAGTCGCCTCTTTAACATCTCTAGTTCAGCTAAGACGCAGTTGCACTTTGAAGGACTGTTAGAAAGAATAGAGAGGCTGATTGCACAATCAAAAAAGGAACCCGCCTCTCAACACAAGGACAAGACAAGTGAAAGAGTAAGCCTTCCTGCCCAGGAAGCCTATGTGCCTAACTCTACGGAGCCAGACACATCATCTTCTATGAATCGGTTCACACCCGAATTCCTACGAGAGATTCAAGAAGACAAATGGGCTAAAGAAAGTGAAGTCCCTTCTCCCATTGAACTTGTGGATGATGCACACGACCAATTCTCACAAGACATCCCATCCATTTATGAGGAGCAGGAGAGCACCCAATCTCAGGAAAGATTAGACTTTGAGTCTAACTCTCTACAAGAATTACCCCACTTCACAGGCCCATGGGAAGATAAGTCTACTTGTATGAGAGCACCCACAGTCATGGTACGAAATGAGGACTCGGTCATACCTAGGAACACAGAGGTAGTGAAAAACACTAAAGTACAGTGCAACCTCACCTTAGAAGAGCTACTCAAAGTAAGGCCAAAGCTATGGAAACATGTAGCCAAACAAGTGCCAGAAATAGTAAAACCTCGTTCCCAGGTAGGATCCCAGAGAACAGTGCTAGAAATACCATTGGACAAGATAGGGGACATGAGTGAGGGCGAAGAGGGAAACACATATCTTCCTATCACCCATCAAGGATACACCACCAAGGCCATTCTAGACTCAGGTGCAGGAGTTGCAATCGCTACCACTTCCTTATGGAAGCGTTGGGGCAAGCCAGCACTCAGGCCCACGAGGATGAAATTGCAAATGGCCGATGGTCATCTAGAGAGACCCTTAGGGCTGTTAGAAGGAATAACTCTCACCACATGTGGTGTTGAGTTCGAGCATACATTTGCTATATGTGATTTTAGCAAAAATCATGCCTATGAAATGATCTTGGGAAGACCCTTTATGCGACAGTTGCAAGTGGTACAGGACTGGGGAACCAACTCCTTGTACCTGCAACACTTAGGTGTTAAGACCAAAGTGAATCTCAAAGATTACTCTCATAGAGATGTCCCTCCTATCCAATGGAATCCCCTCCATAGAGCCAAAGATGATACGGAATCGGTGCATTCCATAGGATCAGGATCCTCATGGATGCATGAAGACACCCACTTATGGATGTGCAAAGTACCAGTAGAAGAAGAGAAGAGAGAAAAAGCCAGAGAGATAGGTGCAAAAGAAACACATAGATCAATCCAAGACCCAGCCTATGCACCTGTAGTCTTTCCTGACGAAGAATTTGAACCCCACGACTGGGCAGAAATCCTAGCAACCATGGATGTAGCCATCAATGAAGAACAATGGACACCACACTGTGATGAGGATGGCTATGACATTTCAGTTTTCTCCATAGAGCCAATCATGGGAGAGGCAGTGTTAGAAGAGTGTGAACCTAGCCCTGATGCAGTTGAGGATGCAAGTGACTCCGATCTAGAGTCAATCATCATGGACCCACCTTTTGCATCAGATGAAGAATACTTCTATGAAGTAGAATTTCAGCCCCAGAGGTATGGAGAGCTTACAAATGATGTAAGGCTAAGCACACATGTGACCCCGAAGGAAGGAAAGAAAAGAAAGAAGAAAGAAGCCACACCAGAAGAGGAAGAATCCTTGTTTGAGGTCCCGGAAAATTTTAAGAAGTATGAGATAGATGATAGGAGAGTCATGATCAGAATGCCTAAACGAGAGGTGCAATCAGGGGAGGCCTATGATAACAAAGAAACTACCAAGAAAATAGTGGTAGACGTGGAAGAAGGAGAAGAGAGATGCACGTACATAGGCCATGACCTGACGGAAGACGAAGAGCATGAATTGATAGCCTTGCTAAGAGAGTACAGAGATGTATTTGCTTGGAGCTACAAGGACCTGAAAGGTGTAGACCCTGACATATGCTCACATACGATACCCATGACTTCAGAGGCTAGGCCCTCTAAGCAAAAGCCATACACATACAATGACAACTATGCGGCCAAGATCAAGGAAGAGATAGATCGCTTGGTTGAAGCTGGATTTATCTATGAAATTGAGCATACTGAGTGGGTATCCCCCATCATAGTGGTGCCCAAGAAAAATGGAAAGCTGCGTGTATGCATTAACTTGAAGAAGGTCAATGCAGCCACAATTCGAGATAACTATCCGCTTCCAATCACAGAACATCTCTTAGAAAGAGTAGCAGGCAAGGAAGTGTACAGCTTCCTTGATGGATTTTCGGGCTACAATCAAGTAGCCATAGCTCCAAAAGATCAGCATAAGACGGCTTTTGCCACTGAATGGGGCATTTTTGCCTTTAGAGTAATGCCGTTTGGGCTTACCAATGCACCCGCTACCTTCCAGAGACTAATGTGCCATGTATTTAAAGAGTTCCTGAGGAAGAACTTAGAAGTCTATGTTGATGATCTTTGTGCTCATTCCAACATTAGGCAAACCCATATTCCTGAACTCAGACAAATCTTTGACAAATACAGAGAATATCAAGTCTGCCTGAACCCAGAAAAGTGCGTTTTTATGGTCAAGCAAGGCAAGATTCTAGGACACATAGTGTCAAAGAATGGCATATCCACTGATGAAGAGAAAGTGAGAATGGCATATCCACTGATGAGTTACCTAGGCCAAAGAATGTCAAGGAAGTACAAGCTTTCATGGGGCATTGTGGTTATTATTGACGGTTTATACACATGTATGCCATCATAGCAAAGCCTCTGTACGGACTTTTGACCAACTTTGAGTGGATGGATGAATGTGAGAATTCCTTCAATGAGCTTAAATGGCGATTATGTTCAGCCATTAGTACCAGTATTGACGTACGGACCTAACCACCCAGTAATAAACACACAGGATAGAGAGGTAGTGAAAGCCCAAAAGTATCACATCATGGCAGGTAGTATGTACAAGCACACTGATCAAGGGATCTTGGCTTGTTGTGTGGAAGAGGATGAGTACGTTAAATGGTTGCAATTAGCACATGTAGGTGCATTAGAGAAACACTACTCAAAACAACGAACCCTACAGACACTAAGGAGACTCGGAGTGCATTGGCCTACTATGGAGGTTGATGTCCAAAAGTTGTGCAAGGAATGCCCAATCTGTTGCACTAAACCACCTGTGGAACATGCCACTCTTTATCAAGTGTCCATAGTGCCAGATTGGAGTGAACCACTAGTATCCTTCCTGAGGACGAAAACATTCCCTCCAGACATGACTCTGGCTAGGAAAAGGAGTTTAGAACAAGAAGCCCAGGATTACTCACTCATTGGTGATAATCTATACAAGCGTGATAAAGATGGTTACCTGAGACTATGTGTCCATGAAAGTGAATATCTCAAGATCTTGGAAACTACTCACCAAGGTGTAGCAGGAGGACACTTTGGACCAGATCGGGTGATCAAGGCAATACTATTTGCGGGCTTCTGGTGGCCGACCCTTCACATGGATGCACATACCTATGTGAAACGGTGTGATGTTTGTTAGAGAACTCAGTATCCTATACGCAAAGATGAGATGCCACTGAAACCTATGATGGGTGGATGAGCATTCTCTAAGTGGGGAATAGACTTTGTAGGTCCTATTAATCCCCCAGCTAAGGGTTCTCATGCTGAATATATCATTGTGGCCACGGATTATCTAACCAAGTGGGTAGAGGTAAAATCCACAACGAAGAACGATGCTCAAACAACAGCTAAGTTTTTATTTGAGAATGTGTTCACCAGATACGGGTTACCTATAGAGCTAGTTAGTGATAGAGGCACTCACTTCTTGAATGAAGTTATTGAAAATCTGCTCCAAGAATTCTTGGTAGTACATAAGAAGTTTGCCCCATATCACCCTCAAGCTAATGGCCTGGCTGAGAGCACCAATAAGATCCTATGCAATGTACTGACGAAATTAGTGAACAATAAACGCTCTGATTGGGACAAACAGCTACACCACGTTGTTTGGGCATACCGAGTCGCCTACAAAACGGTACTCCAAGCCACCCCCTTTCATATGGTATTTGGCCAAAATGCAGTGCTACCGTTGGACTTCTTAATACCTACATTGAAAGTAGCACAAGAGCATGAATGGACGGGTCATGAACTCTCCTCTAGACTTTTTGACCTTGAACGATTAGGAGAAACAAGACTGAGGGCGGCTGCAGGGATATATGTAGCTAAGAAACGACAAAAGGCATACTTTGATGCCCATGTTAAGGATAAAGGTTTGAAGGCGGTTGACCTAGTACTAGTATATACTTTGAAACAACATGCGAGGAAACTAGAGAAGAGAGGCTATGGACCCATGATCATTAATAGAATCTCAACAAGTGGAGCAGGGCAACTAGCCACATTAGAAGGCGATATTCTCCCGAGCTACATAAGCGGATGCAGAGTCAAGTTATATCAGGAACCTCTCACAGAGGAAATGCTAAGTCAACTCAATACTGCTAAGAAACGCAAAGAAGAAGAAAAGCGAATTCGAGAAGAAGCTCAAGCAGAAGCTTTAGAGCGCATACGGAGAATGAAATTAAGAAGACAAGGAAGAGAGCAACCTAGGCCAAATGCATGTGCAGATCAAGGATATCATGTGGCTATGTGTGAAGTTTTAGATATCAGCTCCCATAGGATAATTGATCGACGTCCTTTTATAACCTTAGATATAGGACAAGTAAAGGGTGCAAGGACTGTAAGAGCCTTGAGTGACTCAGGTGCAGCCACTAGTGCTGTTAAATTGTCCTACTGTCAAAAGTTGGAATTAACTGTAAATCCTATAGAAGCATATCTCATAGGATTGGGAGGTGTGGAAACCCCTTGCATGGGCGAGGTGGAACTTCCCCTCTATATTCAAGACGAAGTAATGACAGTCAAAGTACTAGTGTGTCAAGATGAGGACCTCACTAAGCCTCTTGTCTTGGGTCAGGACTGGATCTATGATCATGCAGTCAACCTAAACCTAAGAAGTGGACTTCTTCAGGTATGGGTAAATCATAGTCGAATTACAGTTGAATTGGAAAATGAGGCGCTCAAGAAACTAGGTAAGGCACGAACTCCTGGTCCTTCCAGGGGTGCACATGAAGTTGACAATGCTATTCTTGTCCAAAACTGTATGATGTAGAAAGAGGATTGTCTCAACAACAGAGTCAAGGATAAGACATCACCCCCCTCTTTTCCAAAGGCCAGAAGGATGCAGCAACCAACGGCAGATCAAATATAGAGGAAGCAGAGCACTACCTATACAGGAGGCCAAAAAAAGGAGCAAAGCAGATTGTTTCAGCCGTTGAAACAAGTATGGATGCGGAGAGGCGAACACCCTGTTGCGACCAGGCTAATCCCACGGCCAAAACCTCTTACTAGTAGTCAACAACACGACACTAATAAGAAGTCTTTCATAAATTCTTCTGCGAAAGTAAAGTCTATTGGATACCCAAGAAGTCGATGAAAGCCAGCCCACAATCACGACAAATCTGGGTGCCTAAGGCTTGCTTGCAGGCTCAAATAGCTACACCAAGGCCACACCCTGTACAACATGTTTCACTCACTCGAACATCTGATGCCCAGTCTTACACATCACGCACGGACACATATTCTTCCATGCGCACAAGTAGAATCACTCGTAAATGGGCCCCGAAAAAGCCTCATTTCCAAGCCGATACTCCTAACAAACTCTCCAGAGTCTCCACAAAGTCCATATCAAAACCCATCCATTGCATTTGGCAACCTAAAACTTGTAATAAACCCCCGGAACCCAGTTGTAAATCCATGCCCACCGACTAACCACGTCACTCTCACACTACATCATTTCACCTAGCTCCTAGGTCTACCCAATCCCTAACTACACACACAAGCACCGAGCACTTAATAACCCCCTAATCTCTCCCGAAACTCATGTTAATGTTGTAATGGGGACAAAAATGGTTCTATCTTGTCCTTTACAATGTTAACACATGTTTCTATATTCTCATAGAATCAGGAGGCAAGAAGTAACATGGCAGATACGGCAGGAACTAGCTCCCAAGCAGGCACCAGCCCCCATGTCGTGGACATTGAAAGTCTTCCCGTTGAGGAGGAATTGAAGGAACGCCCAGTGGCATTGAGGGCATTACACGCCATACCGGTTCAGAATCCTCCACAGGGGCACACAATG
Organism: Ceratopteris richardii; assembly: GCA_020310875.1. Taxonomy (NCBI): domain Eukaryota; kingdom Viridiplantae; phylum Streptophyta; class Polypodiopsida; order Polypodiales; family Pteridaceae; genus Ceratopteris; species Ceratopteris richardii. The sequence goes on from CM035413.1 coordinate 25,660,651, forward strand.
CCGGTCAGCAAAAACTCACATTGGTTCAGTGATGTGGCAGGACCCCTGGGTGAAGGCACTTACATGTGGGAGGCCGAGATAGAATTCAATGGGCGCTGGGGCAGATATCACTTTTTCACCAGGGAATTTGAGAGACTGCAGAATAATGAAGGACTGAAACCTATATGGAAGAAGGCGGGACTCTACGATTACTTCAAATTCCAATTGCGAAAGCCCGATTTTCTAAGGTGCTCTTATTTGATTAGCACCCTCACTCCGAGCAAAGACAAAAAGGGATACAACTCCTTTGTCCTCCCATCTCTCACAAGGGGCAATGAACTGAAGCGTTTCAGGTTGACTATCAATTTGGTAAGGGAAGCTCTAGACATGAAAGGTATGCACATTCCTACGGAGAAAGAGACTATGGTCCCCGACAATATGAAGAAGAGGAATCTGACAAAATTAAAGGACATGGTGGCAATGACACCTACAATTGCCACTCACTTGCGAATGGTTATGCAACATTTTGCATTCCCCACTCAAGAGAGGTTCACAATGCCACCTAAGAAGATATGGTTTAGTCTATACTTGGCTGATGCCTTTGATTTGACAATCAACATGCCCCACTGGATTATCGACCAAATCCACTTGGCTCATTAAAAGGTGGTATAAGAAACAAAAGTCTGTACTGTATGGATGCTGTGCTCTCACCAGGATTGTGTATAGATGTCTAGCGTATGATGTGCCAGTGCAAAGGGCACTCATTTGGACCAGGGTACAGGAGTTTCAATGCAGATTATCCACCGCAGGGCCACCCTCCAAGAAAATGAGAGGCGCCGTTCAGATGCCCTATGCACAAGCCCGCGGTGCGACACTAACACCAGAGACAACTCCACGACTCCCGAGGCAGGTACAACCCTTTACTATCAGATTACCAAGACACAGCACTGACGGACCGAATCTGTTGTTCCCACCCGTACCAACCGACCTCGAGTTTCCTCACGGATTCACATTAGAAGACCTAACTGATGAGGAGGTAGCCAGAATAATCGAAGCTGTTAACGCGGAAGTCGAGGCAGAGCAAGCTAGTGGACAACAAACTGCTACAGACCAACCCCATCCCAGACAACCAGATGTCGTCAATGTGGAGGGTGAAGAAGAAGAAGAACAAGAGGAGGAACATGATGGACAATCCGAGGAAGAAGAGCACGAATATGATCAAGAAGCTCTGCAGGTACTTGAAGGTGCTCCAGCTTATACGAAGGCATTGAAAAAGCTCTATGAAACCATGAACAAAGTTCAAGAGCAACATAGACTGTCCCTAGCAGCAGGCAAAGCCCTCATGAATCAAATCCTTGAGGAGGAAGGCGTAGACGAGCAATATTGCACCACTCTTGACATGATATCTGATGCTTTAGGAGTACCTGAGACGGTTCATACTGCCCTTGCACAATCACGAAGAACGGAGCGACGATACGGCAGATGCCCCCCTCGATCTGGAAAGCAGATGAATGTATTAGTATCAGAACCACAAGGCACATCCACAACCACGCGCACAGCACACACTGTTCATGATACTGAGGAAACCCATATATCAAGTGCACCTCCGTCACCCCCTTTGCCACCCCTGCCTCCAACTCCACCACATTCACCTCCCACTACCAGTGTAACCACTACTCTCACCGCCTCCGAGTCCACTACCCATACCGAAGCACAGACCGTCAGTCAACCCACACAACCCACACACCCTATCTCCACCTCTTTTGTCTATACGGCCACTGAAACAGTAATTCTAACCGCAGCCACAGAAAATCTCATTCCCCCAATCACACTTCCGGGCAGTTCGTATTCACAATTGCACACACCAGTGTACACTTTCACCACTATCACAGCACCCACAATTCCAATATTCACAATCACTCCCACTACTGCATCCACCGTTGATCTTATGGACATATCACCCACCTCCGCACCTCTCCCTCCCCCCATACACCCACCATCTCCCATTCCCCCACCTCCCACTTCACCATTTTCTAGCACCGCATCCACACTTCCATTCCCCTTCCCCTTTCCCTTCCCTTCTGCATTCAACACCCTTCCCGCATCCACCCCTATTAATAATGTATTTAATAATATGTATCAGTGTATGTTGCAACTACAACAGCACTACCAACATCTTGATAACCAACATACGCAACTCTTTCGAAGCCATGAAGAACTTCAACTACAATTCATTGATCTCGAAAGGGAAAAGCGGCTACTACAACAACAGTATGCCACTTTACAGGAACAACATGAACAGTTAGTAGCCAATCCACCCCAGTCAGATGCAGAAGAAAGGCAACATATGGATGATTTGCTACACTCCCAGATAACGGAGAACCTCAAGCTTCGACGCAACCTAGCCCTCCTACGAAAACACGTCTACAGCACTCGAAGAGAATAAACGGCTGCAGAAACAGAATGAAGAAAACTTGGAAGCAGCAATGGAGGGTTCCACACAGGAAATCGACCCAGAGAAATTCAAGGCCATTCCCTCACAGAATATGCAAATTGTGTTAGAAACCCATGCCGACCTCCTGGAGGCCCATGCAGAATTGGAACGAGAAAGAGATGACCTACTTAAGCAACTGGCAACTCAGCAGGAGTCACCAAGCAAAGTCACCGCCGTAGATGACACATTAGAAGAAGTCACAAAACTCAGAGCAGAACTCGAAGAATTACGCAGTAAAGTCATGCAATACGAGCGTCAACCCTCTCCCCTTGTAGAGCCCGAGCCTGAGGACTTAGTGCCAATTGAAATCGAGGAAACCTTCGAAGCTCCATACATTCCCATGCCTACACCAGGGGGCAAGCAAACAGAAGAGGGAATGGACACCATCGAGATAGAGGCTCTTGAATGGATGCAGAGGTTAGAGAAAGTGGCCACAACCCATGATGATAGAGTGGCAGTTCAGATAGCGTCAATGTCACGATTGGAAGAGGTAGTTATAAAATCGGAGTACTTTCGAAACCTCTCCCATCATAGGTGGATCTGCACATCCGACGATTTGTATGTTCCTTTCTGTGCCCTAATGGCAGACTACAATGCCGAAATCAAGCACCACACCTCAAAAGAACCAACCTCGGCTACACAGTTTGCACTGGACGACATCCCAGCAAGTGCCAAGCAGGGCAATATACATCAACCGACGTGGAGGATTCGTCTACTGGAAACCTACCCAAAGATGGTAAGAACATGGAATAACATGCCTTTGTACATCAAATACAACCCATGCTACTGCCCTGCATTTCGAAGAAGGTCATGGCCAGAATACACAAAAACTGTGCTGACAACCAAAGGATGCAAAAAATGGCTCAACTATGTCTACTTAGCACCACCTAAAGGCCAACCTACCATAGGATATATGATCTCGACGATTCGGCATTGGGGGGTCATGTTTAAAAATGTACCAGATGTCATGGCCCAAATGTGCCTTAAAATTTTTGAACTCATGTTGATCATCTTCAGGACTTTCAAGAATGTCAAGGAACCTCATCTATCGGCTCTTGGATTTAATGAAGGTAATCAGGACCTTGTCTATGACATGAGTGCAATACCATCTATTAATGTTGTATATGCATGGCACGCACATATCAAATATCTACCAGCCTGCTTCAAACAGACGTTTGAAGAAATGTTTGTCACGGGATTCTGGGAATATCATTTAGAGATATTTATTCCCAGACCATCACATTTATTGCAGTTGTTTGCAGTGGAACAAGCTCTCCATTCAGAAAAGTTACGTATACCACATCCAGAGGTTCCCGGGCCGATAGATTGGGATGCTCTACTCACGGACTTGGCCAAAGGGTTGCGGATTGCAGAACATCACTTAGCACAAGACGTTGTTGATTACTACATCCAACGACACACCCAACAAGGGTCTGTCAGGGACGACAAACGCGAGAGAGGGGGGGTGTTGGAACTGAAGGACTCACAAGGCAAGGAAGCTTACAAAGGGAGTCAGAGAGAAGAGAAAGTACAAGCTGACAGAGCAGTCAACGATGATCTGACAAGTAGGCCAATATTTTTTCAGGACACTAACGCATATAAAAGAGGTGGACACACAAGGAGAAGGAGCAAGTAGGGAGCTCCAGGAAATATATGTCAAAATGTTAATAGAAACCCCTACAAAAATAGTGATTTTCATCACTAAAAACCATTGTAAATACCATTTCATATTTTTTAGCTCCATTTTGTGCAAGCCAAGGAGTCCTTGAGCTTGAGGAGCTTTAAAAGTACCTACCTGTCAGTTTTCACATTTTTTAGACTTCGTTTGAATCTCCAAATAGGGTAGAGAACCTAATTTTTAGCTAGGCCGGACACTAGGTCTAGACACGGCCAAAACCTGGTCAAAAACTATAAATAGAGCTAGAGAGCTCATTTTTGAGGTTAGCTTGTAATTGATCTAAACTTGTATGAGCACTTTTAAAGTAATCTAAAAGAACTCCATTGTCTCTCTCTTTGTCTTATCTTGAGTGCACGTGTGTGTGTATGTGTGTGCATGTTAGTGTGCATCTCACTCACGCACTTGTGCCTTCACTTGCTCGAGGTCATCATACCATCCTCACGTCTTCCCGGATTGACATTAAAGGAGGTGCTACTCATCACTGAGCTACAGACGGTCCATAATAGCATGGTGCAAGTTTCATTTTAGGATGCTGCAAAATATTTTTGAGACTTCTTTTAATGATACGCAACCACATAAGATCATTTTCCTTGAATTCCTAAGCTAATTGTTTTGTATTGATATTATGTGTGTAGTGCTCGTGGCTTTTCCTAATGTGCTCGTGAACATTGTGAAGTATAGAAATGTGATCTTGAGCAATAGAATTAGTCATCGGAATGTCATTTTGGGTGAGTGACATGGGGGTGGGAAGCTTTTTACTAAACAATTTCAAAAGGTGCACGACCAGTAGTGGTGTGTGTGGTGTTATTGCAAGAAAATTGAAGCAATGGAAACTTTTAATCCCAGTTAGTGGGACTATCTAATGAATAACAACCCAATAAATCAAGAATAGTACTATTTTTAGCTTCACTTTGTCCATTACTTTCAGGATGAAATGCAGAGCTAAAATCTATTTTAAAACCAAAATGTTGAAATAAGGCAACCCAAAAATGATTACAAAATCTAACATCACGATCAGATAACATTACTTTCGGAAATCCATGATGTGGGGAAATGCATTTAATAATTAATTTTGCAGCCTGAGGTGCAGACAAAGTTTTTCTACATGGAATGAAATATGCATATTTACTAAACCTATCAACTATTGTCCAAATCATATCATTATGTGATGAAGTGATGGGAAGACATGTGATAAAATCCATAGAAATCTATTCCCATGGTTCGTTCGGAATGGGAAGTGGCATTAATAATCCAAATGGTTTACCATGATGATGTTTTACACGCTGACATACAATGCATTGAGAAACATAATGTGCAATATCTTTTTCCATGTGTGGCCAAAAGAAGAAATCTTTGCAAACAGAAATGGTGCTTTGTATGCCTCTATGTCCCATGTAAGATGGTTCATGCATTTCTTTGATGACAAAATCTTTAAAAGCTTGAGTTATGCATAATCTATGTTGAAAATAAAGAAAACCATCATGAAATGTATAATGTTCATCAGATAAAGATGCACCATTGTTGAAGTCATGCCATGCACATGAAAAATACAAATCAGATGGATAAGTGGAAACCATTTCTTGAAAAGAATGTATTTGGATGGCAAAAATGTTATGCAAAACAACAGAATGTGCAGGAAATCGGCTAAGAGTATCAGCTACAACATTAGCTTTACCAGGCTGATATTGGATCATGGGTTAGAAATTTTGAATGAATGATGCCTGTTGGAGCTCAAGGTCAATCACAAGCATGGAAGCACATCAGAAAGGTGGACACACACAAGAAGAAGGAGCAAGTAGGGAGCTCCAAGAAGTACATGTCAAATTTTCAGAAGAATCCCTATAAAAATAGTGATTTTCATCACTAAAAACCATTGTAAATACCATTTTCTATTTTTGTAACTCCATCTTGTTTAGGCCAAGGAGTCCTTGAGCTTGAGGACTATTAGAAGTATCATCCTACCAATTTTCATAATTTTTAGACTTCGTTTGAGCCCTCAAATAAGCCCTGGAACCTAATTTTTAACTAGGCCGGACACTAGGTCTGGACAGGGCCAAAACTAGTCAAAAAACTATAAAAAGAGCTAGAGAGCTCATTTTTGAGGTTAGCTTGTTAGAGAATAGAGCTTTTGTAAGAGAACTCTTTTGCAATTAAAGCTTTCCATTGTTCCTCTCTTTGATCTTACCTTGTGCGCGTGTGTGTGTATGTGTGTGCATGTTTGTGTGCTTTCACTCATGCACTTGTGCCTTCACTTGCTCGTGGTCTTCATACCAGTCCTCATGTCTCCGCGGATTGACAAGTAAAGGAGGTGGTGCTTACGCTTGAGCTACACCAAAGTTTGGCGCCATTGCCGGGAAGAGAGCTTCGAGGATGAGCGTTGTGATGGTAAGATCGTAGATTTGCGACGTTAGAAGGTAAAAAAACTATCATTTTTGTTCATTTTCTGATTTTTCTTCTTCATCTTCATCATCATCACCATCTCCATCTTCTTCCATCTTCATCTCATAGAAATTTCTTGTTTTTTAGTGCATTTTCACCATTTTCATAGCATTTGTCATGCATTATTGTGTGAGAAGGAGTTAGGAGATGCAAGGGAGAGCAAGCGCCTGTGTTTTTCATGATTTTCTGCACATATGGAGCTCCCCATTGCTCGGCGCTCAAAAATTTGAATTTCCCGCCAAGAAACACGATTTTTGTGATGAAAATCGCGATTCTGTGAAAAATTCAAATTTTTTTGAAAATCGTAATTTTCTATTTGCCGCCTAAAAGATTTCTGAGAGAAACACGATTCTGTGGTCATTCTTAGAATCGCGATTCTCTAAGTTTTTCAAAAACACGATTCTCTAGATGTTCTCAAAATCACGATTTTTCAGCCAAAAACACGATTGTGATCAAACACGATTCTCTGTTGGCAATCGCGATTTTCAAAAAACATGATTTTCATACAAAGTCACGATTTTCATGTCAAAAACACGACTCTAAGAAAACACGATTTTCAGTGGACGCAAAATCGCGATTCTCAAAAACACGATTTTCATCCAAGGGACAAAATCGCGATTCTCAAAACACGATTCTCTTGATTTCACAGAATTGCGATTCTCTTGACTTCACAGCATCGCGATTCTCTTGAATTGACAGCATCGCGATTCTCTTCATTTCATAGCATCGCGATTCTCTTGAGATTCACAGCATCGCGATTCTCTTGAGATTTATAGCATCGCGATTCTCTTGAGATTCATAGCATCGCGATTCTCTTGAGATTTACAGCATCGCGATTCTCTTGAGCTTCACAGCATCGCGATTCTCTTGAGATTCACAGCATCGCAATTCTCTTGAGATTCATAATATCACGATTCTCTTGAGATTCACAGCATCGCGATTCTCTTGAGATTCACAATATCGCGATTCTCTTGAGATTCACAACATCGCGATTCTCTTGAGATTCACAGCATCGCGATTCTCTTGAGATTCACAGCATCGCAATGCTCATGAATTCACAAAATTGCGATTTTCACACAAAATCGTGATTGTTTTCATAAGTGCATGTTTCCCTGTTTTGACCCCTAGGAGCCTGATTTGACATAACTTTTTCATCCAAAGTCCATTATTTGAGCTCTATAGCTCGTTGGAAATCTCGTTTCGAATCCTACACGGCCTCAACTATTTTTTATAAGAATAATGGGTTGATTTTCAGATAGGATAATTTGAAGTTGACCCTCAGATGGGACTAGGGAACCAAGGGGACTCCAAAGGATTTTGAACCATACCAAGGGGAAATTTTGGACTCTTAACCAAAGCTTATGAACCTGAGATCTGGTAGATACCTAGGCAAGGATAGAAAAAGCATTAGATCTTCCTAGTCTAGTGTCAACCATACAGCTAGCACAACAACTAAGTGGTTGTCCTTATGTACTAAACTCTAACACAAGTGACTCAGAAATGTCTTTTAGCATGGGGAAACCTGCAGGTGGCTCAGGAACTACCCATCTACAAACACCAGAAGGTCCCTATAAGACACAATTGGAATATATTCGGACCAACCGATTGGGTGCACGCATCTATGAGGATGGCTTGAGGCGATCAGTGGTCCAACTCAAAAATTGAGATCAACCCTTTGGACTTGAACACCCGGTGGTGAAGTTCGAAGAGGGTTCATACATTGATAAGGAAGGAACCATATATGTGGTCACCAACCTACCACATAGGACCGATGAGTTTGGAAATATCATTCATGAGAATGAGATAGGAGACCTAGAACAAGGAAATGTAGGACAAGGACCCCAGACGCCTAGAGGTAAGTCAATTTTGACCAGAGTGATCACTCTAGATTGGATCCCTCAAGACAACAAAAGCATAGAGCTATTCTTGAATAGAGAAACTGAGGAAGCCTTTTGGAGATTCAAACCAGATCAACCTAGCCAATTGGGCATATTCATCATCTACGAGTTCAAGGATCTAGAGATACCAGGCAAAGTTGTCTACCTAGATAACACATAAGAGAAGATATTTTTGGTAACAAAACATGATAGACATGCATATACTTGGAAGAGTGAATTGATTTTCCCTCCACCAAGATCCAATGTTTCCCATGGCCTCCAAAGAGTAGGATCATCCCAAGCTCATGAAGCCCAGAGAGAAAGAAATAGAGAGAGACCTGAGGTAAGTTTTGCACACCGTGTGGGCAGGAATAGATCAGGAGCTGAAAATGAAAGACCTGAAAGAGAGAGACATCAAGCACATAGGCAACAAAGAGATGAATAGGATTTTCCATTGCCTAGACGGCGAGAGCACACAAGAACCCTTAGACCCACTCAAGTGATCAAGGCAATGAAAAATTATTTTGACGGGACAAGAGATCCTTATGATCATGTGGCCGAGTTCAAACAATTGTTAAGAGCTCAACAGGTTGAGGATTTGTTCACCCAGTATGAGGCATTTGGTTTGACTCTTAAGGGCACTACCTTAGCTTGGTTTCAACCACTGAGTAGTCACAACTATCACGATATAGGTCAGCTGCTACACGAATTCATTGTAGAATTTTCCAAGAGTGGTATCAGGCATAACACATCATCCTTGATCCACAGTTTCAAGCAGACACCCCAAGAAACAGTGCGACTAGCAGGTAGAAGGTTTAGACAATACCTAGAAAGATGCCCTGCTCCAGAGTTACCCACACCATCCAAACAAGTGGCTTTGTTCTTAGATGGCTTACTGAGCACAAAGTTGAGATCATATGTGTACTTGAAAGAGCCCAGATCCATAGAAGAGTGTGTGCAGACGTGCATTGAAATAGAAGATAACTTGGGTGAGGAGTTAGGATTGTCCAAACTCTATAAGGATTCTGATAGTTCTACTAGTCATACTTCAAAAATCTCCACGGAAATGTCACGAGGAAGGAGATAAGGAAGAGATCTCACACACACACTCTCACTCTCAAGGAGAAGCACACACAACAAGTGCAATATATAAAGACCAGTACATAAGGAAAAACCTAATGTCCACGAATGAGTGAGCTGGCAAGAAACAAATGTGCCATCACTTTCGGTAGATAAATCTAATAAAGCTCAATGAAGTATCTCTGACATATACCGACGTGACCACTATACATGTCAGAGAAACGAAAAACTGGTACGTGTCATCCTGGATCATCACATGTTGAGCTTGATATCTCAACACTCCCCCTCAAGCTCAACGCCATATCCTGTAATCCAAGCATCTTCCGAAACTTCTTCAACTTCTCAGCTCCAAGTGCTTTGGTGAAAATATCAGCAACCTGCTCATCTGTTCTCACATAAACAAGATCAATATCACCTGCTAATACCTTCTCTCTGATGAAGTGATAATGTACCTTGATATGCTTTGTTCTAGCATGGAAAACAGGGTTCCGTGCTAACTGTATGCTGCTAAGATTATCACAATAGATAGTGATAGGCTTTTGCACTTCCACACCTAAATCTGCAAGTAACATCTCCAGCCATGATGCCTCACATGCTGCCATTGCAGCACCTCTATACTCAGCCTCTGTACTCGACAAAGCAATAGTGGGTTGCTTCTTACTGCTCCATGTAATAGCTGCACCTCCAAGTGAGAAAAGAAAGCCACTAGTAGATCTTCTATTTGGAGTACTACCAGCCCAATCTGCATCGGTGTATCCATGAACCTGCAAATCTACACCAGCTTCATAAAACAATGCATAATCCAAAGTAGCACTCACATAACGTAGAGTGCACCTCAGAGCATCCAAATGTGGCTTCCGGGGAACCTGCATAAACTGACTTTCAAGTCCAACAGTATAACTTAGATCAGGCCTTGTAATTGTGAGATATATAAGACTTCCCACAATTTTCCTGTACATAGTAGCATTTTCCAATGCTTCACCTGATGTAGTATCTGTTATACTTTATGGAATACTTGGAATGAAGATGTTATACTTTATGGAATACTTGGAATGAAGGTTTAATGCCTTGAGGATTTTAATGTGTGTTGTGTTTTGATTTAGCAGGTGGAGATCCATGAGGGTATGAACAAGTTCAAGTGTGAACGAGTGTGAATGCAAGAGGATTCATTCACATTCTTTTTGGAGATATTTTTAGAGAATAAGTTATTAGTTATTTTTAGCTATTTTTGTAAATAAAGCAAAAGCACACTATTTTTAGTGTGGCTCTCATGTATCTTCCATCAAGGACATACTATGAATTGCCTATAAATACGCATGCTCTCATAGAGTGTCCAGGAGAGCATGTGGGGGGAGATTGCACCCAATCTTGTGTCGTCTCTTCTCTCTCTTGTCTTTTAGTCTATTTGCTGCGTACGTATATGCTCTGCGGGTTCCGATCATCAACAGTATCCAATTTCAAATTCTGATCTAATGGCATAGAAATTGGCTTACAATCAGCCATACCATACTTTTGCAGCATATTCAAGGCATATTGCCTTTGCGACATCCATATACCTGTTTTTGTATGTATAAACTCAATGCCCAAGAAATAGCGCAGCACACCAAGATCTTTCATGTCGAATTCCTGCATAAGAAGTTTCTTTACCTCTTTGATGCTTTCTTCATTATCACCACCTACAATCAGGTCATCAACATAAATAGCCACAATAGTGATGCCATCATCAGCCTTCCTTGCATATAGTGAGTGATCTGCATCACACATAGAGAACCCAATGCTTGTTAAGTAATCAGCAATCCTTGCATGCCATGCACGAGGGGCTTGCTTCAGCCCATACAAAGCCTTTTGCAACCTGCAAACATATTCTGGATGCTTTGAATCTTCATATCCTTGTGGCTGGTCCATATATACTTCTTCCTGTAACTCACCATGTAGGAAAGCATTCTTCATATCCATCTGATGCAAAGTCCATCCTTCTGCTGTAGCTAATGCAACAAGTGTTCTGACAGTAGACATTTTAGCTACAGGGCTGAATGTTTCCTCATAATCAATGCCATATGTCTGTGCATAACCTTTAGCTACCAATCGTGCTTTATACCTGCTTATGCTACCATCAGCATTATGCTTTACCTTGTAAACCCATTTGCAGCCTATGGATTTCTTTCCTTGCGGCAATGGAACCATCTTCCATGTATCATTTCCATAAAGTGCAGCCATCTCCTCATCCATAGCTTTTTCCCAATCTGCATTACCAATTGCATTTTCAAAACAAGAAGGTTCAGCATCTTGTATTACCTTTGTCATGTAGGCACAATGGCGAGCCATGTAACTATCATATGTCAATCGTTGCACTGAATTACGCATCCTCCCAGATCTTGTTGGTCTTGGGTCACTTCTTCTTGTATCATCTACATGTGCCCTTCTTACTCCTGGAGTCTTCACAGAGGGCAATCCAAGTTCCTCATCAAGACTCTTTTCTGAACCGCTTGAATCTCCATCAACGTCTTCAAAACCCGCACCTGTTTTACTACCAGCAAAAAGCTTTTCTTTACCTTTCTTGGATGTATTTGATGAATTTGCTGGACTGAAATTTCCATGCAATCTTCCACTCCATGGATTTGAGTTGGAACTATTGCTTGGTGATGCATCCGGTCCACTCAAAACTTGAGATTCTGCTTTAGATTTTTCAGCATTTTCTTTGTCATTTGGTTCAAGATTCAGTCCTTCTTTGGCATCTACATAGAAGCTTGACATTTCATCAAATACCACATCTCTTCTCACCTTCACCTGTCGTGTGAGTGGGTTATAACATTTGTACCCCTTTTGCTCAAGGGAATATCCAATGAAGACACATTTTTTTGCTTTCGAATCAAGCTTCGTCCTCAACTCATCTGGAACATGTACATATGCAATACAGCCAAAAACTTTCAGATGTGATAAGTTTGGCTTTTTACCTGTAAACTTCTCTTCAGGTGTAACTTGATGTACAACAGCAGTCGGAGTTCTGTTCATGATGTATACAGCAGTATTCACAGCTTCTGCCCAATAACAATGAGGCATATTCTTCTCAGCCATCAAGGCTCTTGCTATTTTTGCAATATGTCTATTTTTGTATTCAGCAACACCATTCTGTTGTGGTGTGTACCTACATGAAAACTGACGCCAAATTCTATGATTTTTTAGAAAACTGCTGAACTCATTTGACATGTATTCACCTCCTCCATCAGATCTTAATGTTTGAATGTACTTCCCTGTCTGCTTTTCCACCATAACTTTAAAATTCTGGAAGTGAGTAAACACCTCGCTCTTCTCTTTCATGAAATATATCCATACTTTGCATGTATGGTCATCAATGAAAGTAACATAAAACTTGCAACCGCCCATAGATGTGGTCTTCGTTGGACCCCAAACATCTGTATGTACTACTTCTAGTACATTCTCACTAACATGCTTGTCATGTGGAAATGATGCTCTTGACTGTTTACCAAATTGACATGCTGCATATACCTTTTGCATTTCTGCAACTTTGAAATTTGGTAGTCCATGGACAATCTCCTTTGACTGCATCAGTTTCAGCCTTTGCAAGTTTGCATGTCCAATCTATTTGTGCCATATCTCTATATCTGCAATAACTCCTGCACCTTTTGCAAACATGGCTGCATTCATTTCAGGAATCTTCACATTTAAGGTGAACATCCTACCCACTTTGTTTCCTTTGGCAACCAATCGTCCATCCTGCTTGTACTCTTCTACATATAATCCATCAGCATTGAACCTGATTTATAATCCCTAATCAACCATTTGTCCAACAGAGACCAAATTCTTCGTTATATTTGGAACATGCAGCACATCAGCGAGATGTTTTACTTTTCTGTCCTCCATAGACAATGCTATGTTTCCTGTATGCTCAATAGGATGCGATGTGTCATCACCTATTTTAACATATCCAAGAACTGGCATTTTCTGCAAACTACTAAACCATTCTGCATGACTGGTCATGTGATTTGAAGCACCTGAATCAACATACCAGACATTATCATTCGATTTTGAAACACCAGCAGACATCGTATTCATCATGTGATGTTGAACCATAAACAGCTTCTCAGAATCATCTGCACTTGTGGATGCATAGTTGTTTTGCTGCCTTCTGTTATTTTGATGCTTTAACCTGCAATCACCTTCAAAGTGTCTAGGTTTACCACAATTCCAGCATACTTTATTATCATTACCTGAATCATTTATTTGGAAATTTCTGCGACCTCTTTGGCTACCCCTACCTCGAAACTGTCCTCTTCCTCCTGCATGATTTTGTTGTTGACCTTGGTCTTGGTTACTCTTTCCTCTTCCACTTCCAAAACCTCTACCTCTACCTCTTCCTCTGCCAGAGTAGAATACCTACTCAGAACTGGGCTTTCCTTGGGAGTTTGAATCCTCACCAAGATTCTTTTCTTCAATAATCAGCATAGAGACCAAATCAGCAAAATTCGGAATATTTTCCTTGGTCTGTATAGAAGTTCTGAACTGCTTATATGCAGCTCCTAAACCACGAAGGCACACTTCCACCTTATCATCATCATCTACATTCACGCCAATAGATGCAAGTGACTCACATATGCTTTTGATTTTTAGAGTGTAGTCACTTACCGACATGCTCTTTTTCTCCAATGTATGCAACTCGTTCTTGAGTTGCAATTTCCGTGCCTTTGTATTAGTCTCATACAAAGTGACCAAGCTGTTCCAAGCCTCTTTTGGAGTCTTGGCATCCTGTATGTGTCCAATCATGCTATCTTGTATGCTAACAGATAGCCAATACATTACCTTTCGTGCTCCTTGATTCCATTCCTCATATGCTCTTAACTGATCTGTAGTCCGATTCCTTTCTGGTAACTGCGGAGCATTTTCTTTCTCTCCTTCCATGTACTTCCAATAGCCTTTTCCCATCAGGAAATTCTTCATTCTGAATCTCCAAGCATGGAAGTTGTTCTTGTCCAGCTTATCGCTCATAAGCTAACTCATTCCATCTGCGTTTGCCATTTCTGCAACAATTCACAACACCGCAACACACTACAAGCAGCACTTCTGCTTGAACACTGCCGCACTATGACGTGATAGTTCGATCTCAGAAAAACACAATTTTCATGTATCAAAAGTACACAGAATCGCTTGAAATTCTGGATCTGGAATATATGAGTGTCGCCAAACACAACGCAAGTTACAGTTTCTTAAACTGACTTGGTTTTTCTGTGGGCCCCAGCTTGCAGGCTCGAAACGAATGTCGTGATGGCTCCGAAAATATTTTGAGGTCTTCTACCTTCACGGCGATTTTTGTAGCAAACGGAGGCCATTTGTGAAATCGTGTTTTCTCCATGCCTTGCGGCGTAGTCTTCACCGTCGCCTTCTCCACGAGCTCTCTACAGCCACGCTGGCTCTGATACCATGTCACGAGGAAGGAGATAAGGAAGAGAGCTCACACACACACTCTCACTCTCAAGGAGAAGCACACACACAGATTGAGGCAAGGAAGAAGATCTTCTTCTTCTTCTATTACATAAAAGGAAGGTACAAGAATGACCTAAAAACAAGAATACAACAAGTGCAATATATAAAGACCAGTACATAAGGAAAAACCTAATGTCTGCGAATGAGTGAGCTGGCAAGAAACAAATGTGCCATCACTCTCGGTAGATAAATCTAATAAAGCTCAATGAAGTATCCCTGACATATACCGACGTGACCACTACACATGTCAGAGAAACAAAAAACTGGTACGTGTCATCCTGGATCATCACATGTTGAGCTTGATATCTCAACAGGAAATAGATGAGATAGCTGAGCAAGTTGACAAGACGTTGGGAGTCCAAAATAGACAAACACAAAGAGTCACCTCATTGAGCCGATGTTATACCTGCGGAGGGGACCACATGGCTAACGTATGCCCAATGCAAAACCAAAACATTAGAGAAAGGAATGCTCCATATTGCACTATTGAGAGAAAATACACAAACCATGCAGCTCAAGATTGTCCCTACAATAGGCAGGGTGTTAGACAAACTTATCAGCAACCTTACCAACAAGGTGGTATCAGAACCAATACCAACAGCCATATTATCAACCACAACAGCAATATCAGGCACAATATAGGCCACAACCCGTCTTGGGAAACCAACCACCAGCTCCTGCCAACGTGATTCCAGTCAAGTATGCCGTGGGAGAGGAAAATCCAAATAGAGCATTGGTCCCACTAACCCCATTGATTCTAGAGAATGACTCTCATGCTCATAGTTCAGACTACTCCCATGAAGGTAGTCCACATGCTTATTACACTGAGTTGCCTGAGCATAGTGAGATTTACTCGTATCAATATGAGGCACCACCTATGGAGCAAAATTGGAAGCCAGAATACTCCAATGTCATGTACACAAATCCTAACCCTAGGCCCCAATTGAGACAAATGAGACCACAAGCCCCTAGAGGATCTTGTTTCAGATGTCAAGGTGACCATTTCATTCGTGATTGTCCCCACCCACCATCTCCGAGTCAAGGTCAGGCTATCACAATACAAGCTTTTTGTCCTGAATGTGGCAAAGACCATCTCCCCAGAGATTGTCCAAGGAACCCCTCCAGTGCACCTAAGATTACACCCATTAATGTGGTAGGCTTAGTGGTAGATTCAAGTTCAAGTAGCAGTAATGTGGCTCCTATACAAGCTGTCACTAGAGCACAAGCCTTAAAACAGGATAAACCAGTAGAGCAATCAGAGTCGAGTGAATCAGGAGAGCCTAGTAAGAGGAAAACAAGCACATGGAAGGATACCAGGGAGAAAGCCAATCGCAATTGGAATAAAAAGTTATCAGAACTAGAACAAAGCCTGAAAGAAGCGAAAACAAAGATAGAAGACATTGCATCTCAGAGTCCCTCGCATGTCGAAACTCCATCCACTCCACCTCATCCCATCCCACATGATGTTCAAGGCCTACCAGGCTCGACTTCAAGAAGGGCCAACAGCTACAAACCTAGACAAGAGTTACCCTAGAGCGGATTTAGAGATTGAACGGATGAAAATGTGCATGAAAATGGTAGAACAAGGTCAAGCTATACTTGAGACTAGTCAAAAGTTCAATCAGACAAACTCTGTCAAATCGGATTTTCATTTCCAGGGCTTACTAGAAAGATTAGGGAATTGGCAAACAAACCACAAGATTCTTTACCTCCACACGCTCAACCAGTTATTGAGAGAAGAAGCTCACCACCAATGGGAGCTTATGTTCCTAATTCCACGGATGCTGGAATACCTCCTTCAATTCAACAATACTCTCAAGAGTTCTTGCGGGAAATACAAGAAGAGTAATGGGCCAAGGAGAAGGGTAACTCCCCTCCTATTCCTGAGATTGATGATCTTCATGATCAATTTCCCCAAGACATTCAATCCATTTACGGAGATCAAGTGGAGCAACAAGAAGACGAAAGATTATATTTTGAATCTAATAACTTAGAAGAACTGCCTCAATTTCCAGGCCCTTGGGAATCTGAATCTCTTCATATCAGAGTTCCCACAATATTTGTAAGGAATGAAGACTCAGTGGTTCCAAGGCACATCGATGTCGTGAAGAACGCTAAGGTTTAGTGTCATCTCACTGTAGAAGAGTTGCTAAAAGCAAAACCCGAGCTATGGAATCATGTGAAGGATCAAGTCCCAGAACTTGATTCCAATATGCCAAAAATAGGCTCTAAGCAAAAAGTTACAGAGATACCTCTCGATAAAATAGGAGACATGTGTGAGGGTGAAGAAGGTAATACTTATCTTCCAATCACCTATCAAGGTTACACAACCAAAGCAATCATAGATTCAGGTGATGGTGTTGCTATTGCAACCACCTCCTTGTGGAAGCAATGGGGCAAACCCACATTAAGACCAACTAGAATGAAGCTTCAAATGGCACACGGTCATTTTGAAAGACCTCTAGGATTGCTCGAAGGAATAACTCTAACCACTTGTGGTGTAGAGTTTGAGCACACATTTGCTATATGTGACTTTGAGAAAAATAATGTTTATGAGATGATCCTAGGAAGACCCTTCCTACGACAATTGAAAATAGTACACGATTGGGGAACCAATTCCTTGTACTTACAACACTTAGGGGTCACCACCAAGGTCAATTTGAAGGATTACTCCTTCAGAGATGTACCACCCCTACAGTGGAATCCTATCCACAAAGCGAAAGAAGATTCCATCTCTGTGCATTCTGAAAGTTCACCTGATCCATCATGGCTGCATGAAGATACTCATTTGTGGATGTGTAAGGTCGCAGAGGAAGAGGAAAAACGTTTAAAGGCAAGAGAAGAAGGAACTTCTCCAGGAGATAGACCAATTAGAGACCCAGCCTACACACCGATGATCTTTCCAGATGAGGAATTTGAGCCTCATGGCTGGCCAGAAATCTTAGCCACCATGGACATTGTTGTCAATGAAGAACAATGGAAACCTCATTGTGATGAGGAGGGTTATGATATTTCAGTGTTCATGTGTCAGCGCTTGCTGGAAGAATGTGACCCTAGTGATGTCATAGAAGAAGAACAGAATGACGATGATATAGAGTCCATTGTGATGGATAGTTGCTTTAACTCAGAGCAGCACTATCTAAAAGATATAGGAGTGTTCACCCAGAAAGAAGAAGAGCCCTCACAAGTATTAAAAATGCTAAATTCAAAGGATGAAAGTGGGAGCAATCAAAAGAAAAAGAAAAGAAAAGCAGTGAAACAAGAAGAGGAGGAATCATTGTTTGAAGTACTAGAAAACTTCAAGAAATATGAAGTCCACGACCGCAAAATTTTGGTACGAATGCCTAAGAGAGAGGCCATCATAGGAGAATCATATGATAATAAAGAAAAGACCAAGAAAATTGTAGTGACCATTGAAGAGAATGAAGAGAGATGCACATATATAGGAGATGACCTAAGTGCAAGAGAAGAAATGGAGCTCGTAGCTCTATTAAGGGAATATAGGGATGTGTTTGCGTGGCACTTTAGAGACTTGAAAGGGGTAGATCGAAGAATTTGCTCTCATACTATCCCCATGACTTCTGATTCCAAGCCCACCAAACAGAAGCCCTACAAATATAATGATACATTTGCAGCCAAAATAAAAGAAGAGATTGATAGGCTGATTGAAGCTGGATTCATCTATGAGATTGAGCATACTGAATGGGTGTCCCCCATTGTAGTGGTGCCCAAGAAGAACGGGAAGTTACGAGTGTGTACTAACCTTAAAAAAGTTAATGCCGCTACGATCAGAGATAGTTATCCACTTCCAATCACGGAACCCCTATTGGAGTGTGTTGCAGTCAAGGAAGTTTATAGCTTCCTTGATGGATTTTCAGGTTACAATCAAGTAGCCATTGCCCCAGAAGATCAACACAAGATGGCTTTTGCCACAGAATGGGGAATCTTTGCATTTCGTGTGATGCCATTTGGGCTCACAAATGCACCTACAACATTCCAAAGGCTCATGTGTCATGTCTTCAAAGAGTTCTTGCGAAAGAGCTTAGAAGTATATGTGGACGATTTATGTGCTCATTCCCAAGAAAGAAGATACCACATCCCTGAGCTCAGACAAATCTTCAATAAGTGTAGAGAATACCGAGTGTGTCTGAACCCAGAAAAGTGTGTGTTCATGGTGCGTCAAGGTAAAATCTTAGGTCATATTGTTTCTAAGAACGGAATCTCAACGGATGAGGACAAAGTAAGAGCCATAGCAGAGTTACCAAGGCCAAGGAACATTAAAGAGGTACAAGCTTTTATGGGCCATTGTGGATATTACCGTAGGTTTATCCACATGTATGCGATCATAGCTAAACCTCTTTATGGTTTGTTGACAAATTTTGAGTGGAATGAGAATGTGAAAATTCCTTCAATGAGTTGAAGAAACGTTTGTGCACAACACCAATATTGACCACTCCTGATTGGAATAAGCCATTCCATGTCCATGTGGATGCCTCCAATCATGCCATAGGATGTGTGCTAGCACAACCCACAGGTGAAGGAAATCTAGATTTGCCTATAGCATATGCCAACAGACAACTCACTACAGCTGAGCAAAATTATACAACAACGGAGAGAGAAGGTTTAGGCATGGTATATGCCGTGAAGAAGTTAAGGCACTATCTATTGGCCAATAAGTTCAAGTTTTTCACTGATCATCAAGCTTTGTTATATTTGGTTAATAAACCTTGCAATACTGGACGCTTAGTAAGACGGTTCCTCTTACTAATGGAATATGACTTTGAAGTTGTTGTCAAGAAAGGTAGAACCCACCTTTGGGCAGATCACCTTTCTCGCATCACTTCAGGAGAGTCACCGCAAGGAGTGTTTGATGAATTATGCGATGCTTATCTGTTCAATTTAGAAGTTTTTCCTAAATAGGCAAATAAGTTGGTACCAGTCCTCACCTTCGGACCCGCAAATAAGAATGTGAAAACCTCACAAGAAGAAATTATAAAATCACAAAAATATCACATATTGGCAGGAAGCATGTACAAACAAGATACAGAAGGTTTACTAGCTTGTTGTGTTGAGGATGACGAACATACTAGCTGGTTGCAACAAGCCCATGAAAGATTTCTAGGAAATCACTATTCTAAACAACGAACATTGCAGAATCTAAAACGTTTAGGAGTGTATTGGCCTAGCATGGACAAAGAAATACATGAGTGGATTAAGAATTGTCCAATGTGCAGAGAGAGACCACCAGTGGAGCATGCCACCCTTTATCAAGTGTCATTAATTCTTGATTGGAGTGCTCCATTGGTAGAGTTTATGAGAATGGGGACCTTACCCAAAGAGGCTAGCCTAGCACGAAGAAGAAGTATGGAGCAAGAGGCTCAGGACCATGCCTTGGTAGGAGACAACCTATAGAGAAGAGGCAAAGATGGTTACCTAAGACTGTGCGTTCATGAATCAGACTATTTGAAAGTCTTAGAAACTTCACACAATGGTGTTGCAGGTGGACATTTTGGTCTTGACCGAGTAATGTCTTCTTGTTTTGTGACATTGTTCCAAAAAAAAAAAGAGAAGAAAAAAACGTGAGAGAGAGAGAACTTGTTCCCAGGTTTGGCTCATGGAACATGAATGAGTCATGCTTAGTTGAAAAATGGAACCGTTGATTCCTAGGCATTTATCGGTTTGGATAGAAGTGTGCCTCGGCTATCAGATGATATTATTGTTGTCTTATCTGGTAGTTGTCCAGCACTTGGCATGAACATGGCATCCACAACTAAGGTTTCCTCTTACCATGGTAGGATTGAAGAGCTTGAAGGTCCGCAACTTGAGTGATGCTTAACTACTGCATGTACGAGAGTATCTAGGGAGATATCTGCAAGGGGTAGTTCTGATACCCTGCAAATCTTTGTATGTATACTGGATGAGAAGACTCCTGCTTATGGTGAGCTAAAGAGAATATGTGAAACTAAGCTTGGTGTAGTTATCAAATGTTGTTTGTCAAGGAATATAAAGAAATTCAATTCTCAGTATTTAGCACATGTTGCTTTGAAAAGAGGAGATCGGACCAGGCACTCAGGGACCATCAACACAGACATTCATTGACTATGTTCCATCACAAATTTTGGGTGTACAACATGAAGAGATAAACATCGATCGACCCTTCACCATGGTAAGTATCTTTACTCTGGAAACACCATAACCATGATAGATTAGGAAACCTCTTCGTCGGCACACCCTTGAGCACTTAGCTCAAGACCGCCAATTTTTGCACCATACTTCTTCCAATGCATTTCCCAAGTAAGCATTCATCCGGCTACATTACAAGGCCGTGCACAAGGCACATATTTTCCTCAACCCATGCATGAACATACTTACCCATCACTCAGTATGGGTTATGAGTACTTGGCATGACTACTCTGAACATCAACTTTGGAAGATCTAGAGGATATCAATGGAGACTCTCAACGACACAGTCATGCTGGAATCCAAGGAAGAAGCACATACCAAGGGACTACAACTTGCAAAGGCTCACAGTGATAGATGAAGAACCGGACAACCAACCCTGCCACATTTGGAAGTCAGATGACTTTTGTTCATACAGAAGGGACACTCCCTCTCAAAGCACTACTTGGAACAATCACTACAACAAGGGTCTGTCAGGGACGACAAAGTCGAGAGGGGGGCGAGTGTTGGAACTCAAGGTCAAGCACAAGCATGGAAGCACATCAAAAAGGTGGACACACACAAGAAGAAGGAGCAAGTAGGGAGCTCCAAGAAGTACATGTCAAATTTTTAGAAGAATCCCTATAAAAATAGTGATTTTCATCACTAAAAACCATTGTAAATACCATTTTCTATTTTTGTAACTCCATTTTGTTCAGGCGAAGGAGTCCTTGAGCTTGAGCAGAGTGTTAGAAGTATCATCCTACCAATTTTCATAATTTTTAGACTTCGTTTGAGCCCTCAAATAAGCCCTGGAACCTAATTTCTAACTAGGCCGGACACTAGGTCTAGACAGGGCCAAAACTAGTAAAAAAACTATAAAAAGAGCTAGAGAGCTCATTTTTGAGGTTAGCTTGTTAGAGAATAGAGCTTCTGTAAGAGAACTCTTTTGCAATCGAAGCTTTCCATTGTTCCTCTCTTTGATCTTACCTTGTGTGTGTGTGTATGTGTGTGCATGTTTGTGTGCTTTCACTCACGCACTTGTGCCTTCACTTGCTCGTGGTCTTCATACCAGTCCTCACGTCTCCGCGGATTGACAAGTAAAGGAGGTGGTGCTTATGCTTGAGCTACACCAATGCCCATTTAAGATGGCGATCAGAGATTAAGGGCTGATTTAATAAATACTTAATAGCCTGTTGATCAGTTTTGATTAAGACCTCAGAGCCCATAAGATAGTGTTTCCAAATTCACAAAGCATGCACAATCGCTAAAAATTCTTTATCATATGTACTATAATTCGTTTCTAAGGGCTTAAGCTTCCTACTCAAATGCAATGGGATGATCATTTTGCATTAAAACTGCACCTATCCTTGAACCACTACCATTAGTAACAACATGAAAGGGTTGTGAAAAATCAGGTAATTGTCAAACAGGTGCATGTGAAAGTGCATGTTTGAGTTTTTCAAAGGATTTTTGTTGGATAAGTCCCCATGCAAATTTTATTTTCTTTTTCAATAACAAGGTAAGGGGCAATGCTAAATAAGAAAAATTTTGAACAAACTTCCTATAGAAACTAGCCAACCCAAGAAAAGAATAAACATCATTGACTGATTGTGGTGTAGGACATTCTACTATAACTTTAATCTTTTTTGGATCCACATGCACACCTTCACTTGAAATAATATGTCCTAGATATTCCAGCTTATGTTGAAAGAAGTAACTCTTTTCAGGATTAGTGTAGAGTGTGTTCTCTCATAGTAAATGAAAAACTGTTTTAAGATGCTTCTCATGCTCACTATCATTCTTACTGTAAACAAGTATATTGTCAAAAAATACAATAACAAAAGTTGCAAGAAAAATTTTATTCATCATTCGTGCAAATGTAGTAGGAGCATTAGTAAGTCCAAAGGGCATTACCATAAATTCATAATGGCCTGTTTGAGTTCTAAAAGCAGTCTTAAAAATATCACTTTGCGTCATACGAATTTGAAGGTATCTTGATTTTAGATCAATTTTACTGAAGACACGAGCTCCTCATAATTTATCTAAAAGATCATCTATTCGAGGAATGGGGTATCTATTATTTATTGTGATCATTTTAAGGGCTCTATAATCAATGCACATTCCATAAGTTTTATTCTTCTTCTCTACTAAGAGAACTGGTGCTCTAAATGGGGAAGAACTAGGCCTTATAAGTCCTTTCTGTAGTAGGTCTTTTACTTGGATTTCTATTTCCTTTTGGTTTAGTGGGCCATGTCTATAAGGTGCTTTATGAGGAGGAGAGCTACCAAGGACTAAGTCTATGCTATGGTCAAAGGATCCTCGAGATGGTGGTAGTTCAGAGGGATACTCAGACATAAAACAATCATCATAAGTATTCATGAAAGGTTTATGTGCATCAGGAAGTGTATGAGTATAATCATTGATGGCATTGACAAAGAGTATGACTAATCAATGGAAATGGCTGGAAATCATGTTGTGTAGACAAAGTAATAATTTTACCTTTAAATTCAAAGTTAAAGGTATGTTTATGGTAGTCAATGCGTGGTTTATAATGATGACGAAAAGGCATACCTAGTATAACATCGTAAGATTGCAAAGGCAATTAAAAATGTTTGTGAATCAACATATGGGCCTATGCTAATCATAACATCTTGCACTTCTTGTGTTACATTATAACGATTACCTTGAAATGCAGCTTTTACTTTATACAAAGAAGGAAACATTTTTAATTTAAGTTCTTGTACTAATAAATGTGAAATGAAGTCATGTGAACTACCATCATCATGTAAAATTCTAATGAGTTTGTTGTTTATAGTACCCTGCATGCAAAGTAGAGAACGAAGAGAGATATCGTTACCCAAGGTACTTAGGTCCTTCTCTAATGATTCCTTTGTCCAAAGAGGAGGAATTTCTTCATTATGGGCCTCCATGTTATGTAGTTGAGCTGTAGTGGGTTTCATGTTAAGAGGTTGCAATCGGCACTTCGTTTTTGTATGTCCAGGTTTACCACAATTCCAGCAACTGATTCATGGTCGCTTTTGTTGGGCATCCATCGCTGAACTTTTTAGGGTAGGTGGTTTGGTAGGTTGGAGAGATGAAGCAATAGGTGCAATTGAGTAATTGGATTGTGGTGGACGGGGAAAACTAGGGTAAGATGGGGCATTAGAATTACGTTTCATGGGAAGATTGGGTTTAACAAAAAATGGTCATTGACGTGGTTGTTGTAGACAGAGTGACTTGATTATGGACTGGAATTCTTTCTCTGCATCATAGGCGAAAGATATAGCCTCATTGAGGGTTGTAGGTCATAAGGTGTCAAGCTTAGCTTGGATTCCCACCTCCAAACCATCTTCGTATTTCCGCTGCAAGTTATCCTCCGGTACATCTTCAAACATTCAAACCAATAGTAAGTCTTGCCAGAAGTGCCCCGTGTAGGTAGTAACCATATCTCCCTCCTTCCATGTAAGGGTCGTCCATGCACGTCGAACATGTAAATGGTATTGAGGAGGAAGAAAAGAATCGTTCACTTTATCTTGGAAAGCCTTCCATGTCGTTGGATGCTCTATACTATGCCGTAGGACATTCCACCAGAGTTGAGTTTTTCCTACTAAATAGTTAGTGGTAAATTTGACTTTTTCACTTTTAGCATATGTTTCATCAGTATAAAAATCATCAAACTATGAAAGCCATGAAAGGATTAAAGGATCATCCTTCCGGCCATCAAACCGTAAAAATTGGTAATTCTTAACAGCAATCTTGGAATGTGTTCCATCTGATTGGGCAAAGATAATAGCTTTGACCACCCTCGTAAGGTTGTCTTCATCAGTTTGCACCTTTTTGAGTATTTTGTCACGTTATTGGATCTCGTTCTGAGTGCCTCATAATTCCTGCCGCAGGAGCTCTAGTTGTTGCTCAAGTGTTACCTTGGGTTGAGGTGACTCGCAAATCCTCCATGTTGTTCATAGGGTCCATGAGGATGTAGAGACAAAACCCTCTTGCTAGATATGTAAAAACAATTCTTGAGTTTGTTTGAGTTAAAATGTAAAAGGAATGGTTGTTCTTGGGAATTGAAAAAGTAAGAAAGAGATGAAAGTTGTGTTAAATATAAGAAAAGAGAAGTAGAGTGACAACACAAAGAGATAGTGTAGTGGTAAAACACTTCCCTTGTGTGTGTGAGGTTGTGGGTTCAAATCCTCCCACCTTGGTGAATATAAAACTCCTTATCGCCACTCATAGATTCAAATTCGTTCGCGCATAGCCAACGGTCACCAAGGAAGCCTTGGGTGCCAAAGATGCCAAAGTAATGCCTTAGTTTTGCCTTAAGTTATGCCTAAGTTCTATGCCGAAAACCATCTCTAAAGGCTAATAACCCCTCCCGAGTAGCACTATCTTCTAAATTATCTTTCCACTTAACTAGGTACTCTTTATATAAATGAATTCTTATCTGTGTTTCTCTAGTAGGTAGTATGCTCTTAGGCTCATGTGGAATAGATTGAACAGAAATAGGCTCTATTATATCACTATATGGAATGAGGTTGTCGGATTCACCTAATCTCTTCTTCAACCTACTAACATGAAATACAGGATGAATTTGATGGCTTTTTGGAAGTTGGAGCTGGTAAGCCATCTAGCCTATTCTCTTAAGTATTGGTAATGGACCACAATATCTAGGAGATAAATGAGGCCAAGGTCCTGTCTTCATGGTTTTAGATCTAGAAGGAACTCTAAGATAGACTTGGTCTCCTACCTCAAAGTTGATTTCTCTTCTTTATGGGTCACCATAGGCACTAGCTCTATCTTGAGCTTTCCTAATACTATCTTTAGCAAGTCTGAGCATATCATTCATTTCTTCCAAGAAATCCTTTGTGGCTTGAACTCTCATTTTGTAATCCAACTGCGTAAGGAGCTCCTAGCTGAAACTCGTACATAAGCATAAATGGACTATGCCTAGTGGAAGAGTGTTGGACACTATTATATGCAAACTCTTCTCTAGGTAAGTACTCTTCCCACTTAGTTTTCCTTTCATTCACATATGCCTGAAGCATATCCTCTAGGCTTTGGTTCACCCTCTTTGTTTGTCCATCCTACTAGGGATACTCGGTGGTACTCATACCAATTTTAGTATCCAACCTCTTGAAGAGTGGTCTCTAGAAATGGCTTGTAAATTTCCTATCCTGATTAGAAACAATGTCTAAAGGAAGACCATATTATTAGTAGATGTTCTCTACAAAAAATATGGCCAACTTGGATGTCTTTAGTGTACTAGATGTTGGAATAATCCTAGCAATTTTGATTAACCTATCCACAATTACCCAAACTGAGTCGTTCCCTTTTGTGTCCTAGGTAATTCTACTTGGAAATCCATAGAAATACGATCCCATTTCCTATTGGGAATATCCGGCAGGTGCATATTCCCAATCTTTAACCTTTTAGCTTTATTGACCTTCAATCTTTAACTTTTCATCAAAACAACAATCTTGGCATAATTTTTGATGAATCATCGATAGAATCAAAATAAACCTAGGAACATCTATAGTATGCAGCCATTCGATAATAGTGCACACCTTCTCAGGATCCATTTTAAATCCATGTTTGGAGATGATGTGGCCAAGATATCTAACCTCTTGTTTAAAAAATTCACACTTTATTTCTTTATCAAAGAGAAAAATTTCTCTTAACCCTTGGAAAACTAACTATAGATGTTCCAAATGTCCCTCATCTCACTTACTATAGATGAGTATATCATCCAAAAAGTCAACTACAAACTTTCCTAGGTAAGGCCTTAGAACATTATTCATGAGTGTCATGAACATAGCTGGAGCATTAGTGAGAACAAATGGCATCACTAAGAACTCCTAATGTCTGTATCTAGTCCTAAAAGGAGTCTTAGGTACATCTACTATTTTTATTCTAACCTGATGATACCTAGATCTTGAATCAAGCTTAGTAAAATACTTAACTTCATGTAACTGGTCAAATAGATCATCCAATCTAGGCATTGGAAATCTATTCTTAATAGTTACCTTATTCAATGCTGTATAGTCAATACAAAGCCACACAGAGCCATCTTTTTTCTTTAGTAGGAGCATTGGTGATGCCCACGGAGAATTACTAGGCCTAATAAATCCTTTAGTTAAGTAATCTTGTATTTGACTATCTACTTCTTGATGTTGTGCTAAACTAAGTCTATAAAGAGGCTTACAAATGGGTTTAGTGTCAAAATCTAAGTCAATTGCATGGTTAATGTCTCCTCTAGTAGTTGGTAATCCTTTTGGAAAATTCAAGAGGAAATACTTCTTTCTATTCAAACATAACTTGTTTAAAACTCTGAACCACACTTTCATGCAAAAAAGAGTACTAGAAAGTCATCTCCTTAGTTACATTCCGATAAAAAATAGATACATATGAAATTTCATAATCATCAACAAGTTGATAAACATCTAAAGAAATTAAAGCATAAACATCCTGCACATCATGTGAATAAAAAAAGTGTCTAACTACCTTCATAAAATAAAATGTGTATTGGGTACATCTCTTTCACCTTGAATACAAAAGGTACTTTAACAAATTCAATAGTAGTGTTACGATAACTGCATTGAAGTGTATCCCTTAAAACCCTAGAGCCATTCTCTACCCAATACTAAGTCTATTCTTTCCATATTCATGATTTGGAAATCCAAGTGATCAGTAAGTCCTTACATCTTGATTTCCAAATTGGATACCATAGTACCCCATATTCTTTAATCACTCGCTTGCATCATAGATACCACATATTTATGTGCATTGGGCTATTGGGTAATTTTAAGCTTTTTGTCCAAGGCATAATTAATAAAGTTATGAGTTGTAGAATCATCAATCATGATCCACACTGTAGTACTATATAAATGTCCATGGAATTTAACTAAATGATGGGGCCCAAACTATTGTGACCACATAGATTGAGTTAAACAACATGTATGCATAATATTTTCATGCATAACTTCCACTTCTTTACAGTTAGAGCCACCATAAATAGGAAATGTTTGCATGAGATAGATTGCTTTTTTGCCTTTTTCTAAGTCCGTATTGGTCTCTCGTCCTTCTTTTCTATCTTCCTCCTTACATACTAGGAATTTCCACCCAGAGTGATTAGGAGATAAACACCTAAAACATAAGTTATCGTTATTGGCCTTCTCAAATGGATCTATGGTAAGTTTAGGAGCTCTAGGTTCTTTTACTATGAACTTTTTTTTTACCTGAGACTACCCTTTTCTTGAACTTAGTCACTTGCATAGGTCTCAGTGTTTGGTTTATATCCATTGCAACTCGACTATTGTCTTCATACAACTGAGTGTACTTGTTCACAAATCATATAGATCCTTTAGTTTAAGGAAAATCTCTTGATAATGAGAGATAAAAAGCTAAAAGTCTACCTCTCTACATCACTATATCCCACTCATCCCAACTACACTCTTCCTCATTCTCAGGTAAAAACTCTTTTACAAAAGGATCTTCAAACTAAGACCAATATACAAGAATAGCTTTTGCTTCTTTGAGACTCATCCACCCTTTGTATGCACATGGTCCAAGCAAAAGACTCACTTTGAGCACTCGATACTCAAGTGGGATTCCTTTTAACTCATGCAAGTCAGTCCACTTTTTGAGAGTAGTGTACACTGCATCCTTGTTTTGGTCTCTATCATCCACCATGAATGTACGTGGCTCCAAGTCTTTAAGCAAAGGCATATCTCTAAAATGTTTATCCTTAGAAGTGGTCAGAGGTATAGTGTGCATAGGTTCTTCTTCTCTTCTAACCATGACAAGACTTTCATGAAAGACTTCACGTTCAAGCTCTTGTTTATTAAGGAAGAAGCAAGAATTGTCTCTAGAGTGACAAATTGGCATTTTAACTGTTCAAAGGCCAATGCCATACTCACAAAGATAGATTCTAGCTTATTGATCCTATCAAGTAAAGCATGATGCTGAGCATGAGTGATAAACTCATCATATAAATCAAGTTCCTCCTCAACATCTTGCATTTCTAACACTTTTGTTTTTTCTTGATTTTCTACTCTTTTTGTGGTTTCTATATTTTGAGGAACATATAAAGATGATTTTTGAATTTTCTTTTCTATAGTTTCCATTATTGAACAATATTGATCAAATATGAAACTGAAAGAAGCAAATCAAGTATTAAAAGTCAAAGAAAAGACTCAAATAGACATACCTAAAGCTCTCCAAAGCTTTGGAAAAGAATTTGGAAGGATCATCCAAGTTTTTTTGCCATTTTTCATTATCCTTTTCATGCCCAAAAATGAATTCAAAATGTCCGGTTTGCAATTGGGCGCTTTGAGAAGCAACAAAATCACAGAAAAAGTCATCAATTTTGCCAAAAGATACCGAATTTGTGCAAATTTGGTTTCTTGCTAGTCCTTGTTAGAGATCAAAAGGATGTTTAGCACCTAAAACTTGAAGTAACAAAGTACATCCAAGTGAAAAAATAGAATTTGGACATTTACAATGTTCAAACAATCCTCCAAAAGATATTCTTGGTTTGAATTTTAAGAGAATTTTAGACATGCAAAAAAGTATCCAAAAACAACAATCTTGGTATCTTTAGAGAATTTGAAGAGAATTTTAGACATGCAAAAAAGTATCCAAAAACAACAATCTTGGTATCTTTAGAAAGCTTATAAGTAGGCTTCAAGCTCCAACAAAAATCATGGCATTCTGATACTCGAGCGAGTAATAATGCCTCATTGAACTGAGGGTGTAGGTGTAGGCTGGAGTGGAAGCCAAAAAAGAAATTACCATAGGGGTGCCTTTGGGGCTTTGGAAACCAAGGATTGTGATATCCAAAACTTCTAATAATGGCGGATTCTTAGAGTACATTCATCAAAGAACATAGGCACATGTTGCTTTTGACGATGGAAAATAAATTTTCCTTCTAAAATTTGTGCAAAAATAAAAAAAAAATCAAACCTCCTAACTCCTTCAGTAGGTTGCAGTCTTCTTCTAGATCCTTCCCACAAAACAACAACACTAGAGAGTTCTTTTATCCCATATGCAAATGTAGATCAAGTAGAGGCACCTTCATATATGCCTTGAGAAGTGTCTTTCTCCCATACAACGGGGACGGAGGGAAAGAGGAAGCTTGGGGCACCTCTAGATGTTCCTCTTGCGAGCCGTTTGCATCACGTGGTAGCTGCTATGTGCTTTTGTGCTACTTACTCTAAAACATGATCAGTTGCTGACAATGGATAACTATCTCAAATGGTAGCTTCATTGAATATTCGTAAGTTGATACACATTGAAAATATTTCATTCTTTTTGGGTACTAATACCACTGGATATACCCATTCCATGCGTTCAATTTCCTAGATCAATCTTGCTTCAAGCAACTTATTGATTTACTCTTTAAATTTCTTGGATTAGGTCTCATTATACATATATGATGTCTTCTTAACTAGCTTGGTTGTGCTTGTCATGGGCATCCCATGAGAGCATATCTTTTGATCCAAACCTTTCAAATCCCTCTATGACGAGCAAAAAACATCTCTATATTCTTGCAAAAGACAATTAAGGGAAATTATTCTTCTTTAGCTAGCTTCTTAGCAATCTATGTGCATATATCTTCACCATTTTCTCTAGTAATGACCACTTTCTTTGTAGTCCCTTTATTGTCACATGATTGATGAGCCATGGCTCCTCTCTTAGGTGGTTCTACCTTAAGCTCCTTTCTTTGATCATGTACTTCTTCAAGTTCTTAGGTAATTTAAAGATTGAGTCTTTTTCCTCATCATTGGACTTGCTAAAATTATGTTTTGCTTGCTCTATTTGATAGATTTCCTTATAGTAGAGGATTGACTTGGGTGTCCCCTAGAATCTAGAAGACCAACCTTTGTCAAGTACGTTTTCTCTGATATAAGGAACATCAGTCCCAATAAGACATCCTTTCCATCCTTCACTTTGTCATAGACTAGTATTCCTATTCTCCTTCATAAATTAATTGGACCATGAAGAGTACATACCCTTTTTTGTTTTTATATGAACTAAGCATGTGCTCATTCATTGCCACATTAAGTGTTGCAAGGATTTGAGCCCAATCCTATGGTTCAAATTATTCATGGGAGAATCTTATAGTCATATAGGAGGGATCTTCAATAGGTCTATCAAACTTACAATCCTCCCCCGTGAGTGTTTCATTTTTTTTCCTGTGTTTGGGCAACTCTACATATCCACAAGTGAGTATCATCATGCTTCCATTCATCATTCTCTACACCTGATTCATTGGAGGACTCACTCTTTGCAACATCCTTAGCATTTCAATGGATATCCTTCCATTGGAGTGGTGGCACATCTCTATCTGAGTTTGTTATTAAGTCTATTCATGTTGTAGTGCCTTTGTGTTTTAGGTATACTACATTTCCACCCCACTCTTGCACCACTTGAACTTGCACAGAAAGGTCTACCTAGTAACAACTCATGATTTATTGCTTTCTTGAAGTCATAGATGGCCAGACTGTGCTCAAACGCTATGAAGTATTTCAATGGTGATGCACCGTGCTGCACTCTCCTTCTCGAGAGCTCCACGACGATATGCTCGGAGTTGAAAACCGAGCTCCTGATGCCGCACACAGTACTCCGCACAGAGGCTGTAGAATACGCAGAAAACACAGTACACAGGGAGCACGAAGACAGACTTCTTAGGTATTACAAATGCGGTCGAACTTATAGTCCGTGACTGACCAGGCCACTATATGTTTTATTAAAGAACATATACAAAGAAGTGTCCGATGGCCATTTGGCCTTTCACATGGACACTAACGGTAACAATCTCCCACTAAAGGCCAATATGGCCAGAGTAACTATGGGAGAAAAAAGAAAGAATGATAAAGAATACCTGAGTGTAAGTATACAAACTATACCTCCCACCTGATGGGCATGTTACACAGTATACAAGTGATTGCGTTAGATCAAGAATCAAGTAACCCCCATCAAGTGACAACAGTGTCGAAAGCTATCCTGTGGTAGAGCTTTAGTCAAAGCATCTGCAGCATTATCTCGAGTGTGAACCTTCTCAAGAATAATGCTCTCAGTGGCTAAGCAATCTCTAATGAAGTGATACCTCACCTCAATATGCTTGGTCTTTGCATGATAGACCGGATTCTTAGCCAAAGCAATGGCACTCTGACTATCACTGAGCAAGTGAGGTACATGCTGAGGCAAACCCATATCACAAGCAAGATGAGAAAGCCACAATGCTTCCTTACATGCCTCACTTGCTGCAACATACTCTGCTTCTGTGGTGGAAACAGCTGTACATTCTTGAAGACGAGATCTCCAAGAGATAGCACCTCCAGCAACGTGAAAAATGTACCCTCATGTAGACTTACGATTGTCTACACAACAAGCACAGTCAGAATCTGTGTAACCAATAATGGATGCTTTCCCTCTACCTAAGCATAGACACTTTTCCTTAGTGCCACTCAGATATCTCAAAATCATTTTGACCGCTTCCCTATGTTTCTTGCCAGGATTAGACATATATCTGCTCACAACTCCCACTGCGAATGCAATGTCTGGTCTCGTAGCTACCATAGCATACATGAGACTACCAACAACAGACTGATAGGGAACTTTGGTCATGAATTCCTTTTCCTCATCTGATTTGGGGCAGTCATCCTTGCTCAATTTCACATATGTGGGTAAAGGTGTACTCAATGCCTTTCCACCCTGCATATTGAATCGGTGAAGTACTTTGGATATGTACTCACTTTGAGACAAGTATATGCATCTTTTACTCCTATCACGAGTAATGCGCATGCCAAGAATATGTTTGGCATCCCCCAAATCCTTCATATCAAATGTCTGACTCAACTTCTTTTTGAGAATTGACAAATCATAAGAGGACTTCCCAGCAATCAACATATCATCGACGTAAAGTATCAAGCATATCAAGCTGCCATCAGAACATCTCTTTGTGTAGAGACAATGATCCTCATTGCTCCGAGAATAGCCTTGGGACTTCATAAAAGCATCAAACTTTTGGTACCATTGTCTAGGAGACTGTTTAAGTCCATACAAGCTCTTCTTGAGCTTACAAACTAGACTTTCCTTGCGAGGAACTACATAACCCTCTGGTTGTTCCATATAGATCTCATCTTTAAGATCTCCATGCAAGAAAGCTGTTTTCACATCCATTTGGACTAGCTCTAAGTCCTCCATTGCAACGAATCCAAGCAACATGCGAAAATTAGTCATCTTGACCACTGGAGAGAAGATTTCCTCAAAATCAACACCATGTTGTTGCTTAAAACCCTTTGCAACAAGTCGTGCTTTATATTTTGGAGAAGCACTATCTGATGTGAATTTCAGCTTATATACCCATTTACATGGTAAAGCTTTCCTGCCCTTTGGCAAAGGTACTAAGTCCCAAGTACCATTCTTGTGAATAGAATCCAACTCACTCTTCATGGCATGCTCCCACTTGACATGATCCTCTGTCTGCATAGCCTCTTTGTAGCAAGAGGGCTCACCGGCATCTGTTAGCATAACAAAATCTAAACCTGGAACATATCTATCAGGTGGATATGAGACACGTGCAGAACGTCTCAATGGTTGCTGAACAGGAACATGTGCAGACTGATCTGAATGGACATTCTCTTGAACATCCCTATGTGCAGCATTTTTATGCATGCTAACCGGAGGACTAGTATCCTCAAACACCACTCTTCTCACTTCAACCTCCTTAATGGGCTGTTTATGCATCTTAGACTCATTAAAAATGACATCACTACTTCTGATCACTGACCGTGTTTCAGGATCCCATAAGCGATATCCAAATTGTCCTTCTCGACCATATCCAAGAAAAATGCATTTCTTTGACTTATGGTCCAACTTCTGTCTAAGATTCTTGGGTATATGAACATATGCTTCACACCCAAAAACTCGAAGATGATCATAATATGGTGGTTTCCCTGTCCATAACTCTTGTGCCACTTTCAAACCTTTGGCAGTACTAGGTGAAAGGTTAATCACATGAACTGCAGTCAATACTGCTTCTGCCCAAAAACCTTGTGAGAGGTTTGCATGATGCAACATAGAGACTACTCTATCTTGAATAGTTCTATTCATCCTCTCAGCTACACCATTCTGTACTGGGGTATAAGGAGCTGTAAAATCTCTACGAATCCCTCTACACTGACAGAAAAGGCTGAATTCATGTGAGGTATACTCACCCCCATTATCTGAACGTAAAGCCTTAAGCTTAGTTCCTTTTTCAGTCTCAACTGAAGCAAGCCATTTTCTAAAAGTAGGGAATACATCATCCTTCGATTTGATAGGATATACCCAGACTTTTCTAGTAGCATCATCTATGAAAGTGACAAAGTAAAGAGAACCACCTAAGGACCTAGTGGGCATAGGACCACACACATCTGTATGAACAAGATCTAAAGGCTGAATTGAAGAGTCAATGTGCGTTTTATGCACATTTCTGGTTTGCTTTCCATATTGACAATGCTCACAAAATGAAAAATCAGAGAAAGATAACACAGGTAAGTAGCCAGAACGAGAAAGATTTTCCATTCCACTACGAGATATATGGCCCAAACGACCATGCCAAATACAAGCCATAGGCTGTTCAGTAACAGCTAACAAGTGTTCTTTCTGTGATACAAATAAAGGGTAAAGTGAGCCAACTTTCCTTCCTTTTGCAATAACCATATTGCCCTTTGATATACGAAAGGAATGAGCATAGAAGACCACCTTGTAACCAAGGTCATCAAGTTGACCAACTGACATCAAACTGCGTGATAACTGAGGTACATGACGTACATTATGCATAGTAAATTTTGAACCGTCAATGAACTGCACAACTACATATCCAATCCCCACAACATCACACTGGTAAGAGTCACCAAGTCTCACGGTACCAAGAGACTTTGCTGCATAATAAGAGAACCATTCTCTATGTGGTGTCACATGGAAAGAAGCACCAGAATCTAGCAGCCAGGTGTGGGAAAGAGAATCATCCATAAGTGCCTCAGATGGCACAGTACTATCAAGTGTCAACACATCAGCATCATCAGAAATAGCATTAATTTCTTCAATCTTCATAGTCGAAGTAGATGGTGCAGGTAACTGTTTAACATGCCCATCAACATTCTGTCCTTTACCTTTAGCATTCTTTAATGCATAACAGTCTTTCTTCATGTGTCCTTTCTTATGACAATAATGGCATTCAATATCCCTCTTCCTTGATTTACTTCTGCTCTTATTCCGTTGACCATTCTTTTCCTTGTTCTTGCTCCTACCACATTGTTGATTCTTTCCTTGGTAAGAATCACGAACATTATATGCATCTCCACTCTGAGTGCCAACCATAGATTTTCTACGAATCTCCTCACTCAAGAGTGCTCCACATATGTCATCATAGACGAGTTTACCACCTGGTGCACTATTGCTAATAGCTGTGCAAAATGTATCCCATGATGATGGCAGGGTGCATAACAGCAATACTGCTTTCATTTCATTGTCCATATCCATTTTCTGAGCCTGTAACTGGGAGAATATGGCATCAAACTCATTTAGATGAGCAGCAACACTATCTGTGTCCTTCATACGAAGGTCGTATAATTTTCTCATCAGATATACTTTATTTGATGCCGTCTCTTTTTCATATGTATTGCATAACTTCTTCCAAAGCTCCTCTGCACTTTCACAATCTAATACTGTAAAGTAAACATTATCTGCCAGGTGCAAGCGAATGGTAGACCTGGCCATTTCATCTAACTCATCCCAATCATCTTCATCCATGTCAGCAGGCTTCTTTGAAATCCCATTTACTGGCTTCCATTGCCTTCTTTGAATCAACACATCTTTAATCTGATTCTTCCATAGAGCAAAGTTTGTGCCATCAAATTTTCGGATCTCAAAATGGTCTTTGCCCTGCAAGTTATAGCTCCTCCTCGGAACGCTAGCACTAGACCCTGATCCACCGGATGTGCCTGAGACCTCTGATGCCATGATCGTAGAGAACTGAATAGAATGATAATGGAGCTAGAAGAGTCCAAACACCAACAAATAAGTGTATCAAGGAGTAAATCGACCACTATATAATTGACTAAACCAGAAATCTGGAAAAATTTTGCTAGAGTATCCTCTGCAAAATTAGCATATGACCAGTGTCAAAGTATCATAAAACTGCAAGTACTGACATGTCTACCTGCATAGTGAATCACTGACTCCACTGCATATAATCAGTTACCCAATAGAAGACAACTAGGCTTATCGAGCACCTATGAACAACTATCATACATCTCCTATGGCGAGGCTGGGTAAGTCTTCCACCTGCATCACCGAAGAAACCCCGACATCTGGGTGTCTCCCAGTTAAGAAAACCTCACCACGACCCTCTTAGGTCTTACAAATGCAGTCGAACTTACAGTCCGTGACTGACCAGGCCACTATATGTTTTATTAAAGAACATATACAAAGAAGTGTCCGATGGCCATTTGGCCTTTCACATGGACACTAACGGTAACACGCTACACCACAAGTACTTTAAAATATCCCTTCTAGCAGTCCTAAAGGTTTATCCATATGAACATCTACTAGTTTTACCCTCATTCTAATTGGCCTTCATTCCGATTTACACCACTAATCCAAAAGGACTTGATGGAAACTCCCACACCTGCCCAAGAGTCCATGATGTCTTTAATGGTGACATCATTGAAGGTGATTGGAATACATGTATTCTGTTCATCTACTTCATTATACTCTTTCACATTTTCTAAGGGTATCCTTTTGACTTGAGGGTCTATCATTATCTTTGGGGGATCTAGGCCCACTTGTTTACCTATGTCATTCCAATAATGAGGTTTCAACTTGATTACTTCCTCTATAGTGAAATTATATTTCAATTGTGCTTCCTTGAATTCCGCTAGGGTCCCTTGTGAATTTTTTGGGTCACTCTTCATTGAACGGAGAAGTTTTATCCTTTTACACTCTGAGGTATCTTCATGCATACCTGAATAGCTTGGTAAGGTATTCAATCTAGCATTTTTGCATTCAAACATATCATCACTAGCAAGTTTAGGACTTTGGAGAGCTAGGTCCTTCATGGTTGTACATGCTTCAACATAATGCTCGTTGAAGGGAAGCTTTGAAACGTCTCACTTATTCATTTCTCTTCTTATATTTCATGCTAAACTAGATCATGCAATGACTCTAGAATATCAAGAATATTGATTGGATCAAAAATCTTCTTTTTAGATTGGAGATGTAGCCTAAATCCTTGGCTTATCCACAAACTCCTCCTCATGCTTCTTAAGATCGTATTCTAGTTTTCTGATAGAGATATGGACTGAGTTATGCTCATGTGTACTAGTCCCAAATGCCTCTAGTCTCTTTTGTGGAAGTTGTTTTACTTTCTCTGAACAAGGAATGATTGTCTCTCTTTATGTTAACTCTCTATCTCTTCCCTCTAATAGTGACCTAGGTGTACTCACCTTAGAAGGATTAGTTTCCAAGATGAGTGGATTTATCTTGACAAGCCAAACATGGACAATATTTGATGATGTATAGTTAAGATGGTAGAACAAGAATGTGAGGATAGTTGAATGGACGAGTCATCTATTGGAACCAATGCTCTCGTGTTCTAGTGTAAGAAGGATTGGGTAGAAAGTACAGGACATTAGGGCCTCACAATCGAGTTTCAACGGTAGAAAGATAAACTTGATTTCTAGATCATGCATATGGAAAGAACTGATGTGCTATTGTATGGGGAATGGTTGTCGGGTTAAGAAAGAGAATTTATCTTTTTAACTTTCAAATTAAAAGAAATGGTATCCATTACTTGATTTAAGGTGAGTATGATGTGTAGATTACACCCATGGAATTGAAAAATCTTGTAAATGATCATCAAGTGGAAGTATACATGATGCTTATAACCAATGTAAATGATGTTTATAATAAAAATCTAATTCCATATATCTTGTCTCCTTTGAGTGATCATCAAAAGTTTAAAACTAAGTGTTTAATGAATAGATATCGGTATGTTTTTCTAAAAGAACTTCCCATGGCTTACCTCCTCCTCAAGGGCAAGTCGATCATGTTATAGAATCTCTCCCAAGTACTAAACCTATATGTAAACCCCCATATTGACTCCCATATTCCTAGCAAGCAAAAGTACAAAGGCAATTGAAAGAATACTTGAATAAAGGATTCACCCAACATAGATAATCTCCTTGGGTAGCATGTATCCTCTTGATTGAGAAAAAGGATGGTTCAGTGAGATGTTGTATCAATTGTCGAGCTTTGAAAAAAGTTATGATAAAGAATAAATATCCAATGCCATAAACAGATGATGTGTTTGATCAATTGAAAGGAGCAAATATATTCTCAAAGATTGATATTTGACAAGGATATCACCATATTAGGATCAAACCAAAAGATGTTTTAAAGACAACTTTTAGAACTAAGTACAAGCATTTTGAATTCATAGTCATGCCTTTTGGACTAATGAATGCACTTACCATGCTCATGACTTTGATGAATACAATCCTAATTCCTTACTTGTGAAAATTTGTAGTTGACTTCATTCATGACATTCTTGTCTATTTTCAACATACAACTTCTCATTTAGATAATTTGGAAATGATTTTCCAAGTTCTAAAAGATAACAGTTGTATATCAAAGAAGCTAAGTGTGAACTCTTTTCAACAAAACCCACATACCTGGATTATATATTTTGAGAAAGGAATTCAAGTATATTTTGAAAAGATCCAAGCTATCCATAACTGGCCACAAGCTAAAACTATTATAGAGCTTTAAATTTTCTTAGGGTTAGCAAGATATTCTAGAAAATTTTTACCAAACTTTTTCAAGATGTAAATCCCTATATTCAAAAAGCTAGGGAAGGCATAAAAGCCTTAGTTCGCATAAAGAACAGGCTAAAAGTATGGAACCACTTAAGAAAGCTTTAGCATCAGCCTTGGTTCTACAGATAATAGATCTAAAGGAACCCTTTGTGGTTGAAATAGATAAAAGTGAACTAGCAATCAAAACTATGTTGAGTAAGAATGGTCAACCAATTTCTTTGAAAGCCAAAAGCTAACTTCAACTCAATGCAAATATTATATCCACAAGCAAGATCTTCATGCCATTTTGCATGCCCTAAAGAAATGGAGAAATTATGTTTTTGGCACCAAAGTGACTATAACTTTTGACCACATGAGGATGAACTTTTGGCCAAGAAAGTCTAGGAGTTTGACTATGAACTCAGACAGTGAAGAGGAAAAGTCAATGTAACTGTTGATGATTTAAGATGTATGACTATGTTGAATATTTTGAGCTTCATACACATCTCCAATGAATTAGTATAATTGATGAAAGGTATGTATCAAGAAGATATTTTAAAGAAGCTGGAAGAAGGGTCTCCACCAACATACGAACTTATCATCTAAAGATAAATTTAGAAATTACAGTATTCATGATGAATATCTATTATATAAAGGAAAGGTAATATGTACCATGTGATCATAAACTAAGAACAAAATTTTTATTTGAATGTCATGAGACCCAAGTTCTGAACATCCAAAAATCAACAAAACTTATGAATTGGCCAAAACATAGTTTTATTGGCCAAGTGTACATAAACATGTACATGACTATGTACTTAAGCGTACAAAATTTCATGTAAATAAAGCAGAGAAATTCACGATAAGAGGCTTGTCACACCCTTTGGAAATTCCCATCGGCAAATGGGAAAGTATTCCCATGGAATTTATTATGGCCTTGCATCAAACCTAGAAAGGACACAATGAAATGTGGGTTATAGTTGATTGTTTGACCAAAATGGCTCGTTTCATTCCTACTCAAACTAAAATTAAAACTCGTAAATTATCTAAGATGTTTGTGCAACATATTTATCGACTCTGTGGTATACCACATGATAGTGTGAAAAAAAGATAGAAAAATCACTGGTCATTTTTGGAGAGCTTTTTTTAGTAGGTTACAAACAAAGTTAAATATAAGCACAACCAAACATCCATAGATGCCCACGTAGAAAGGGTCAATCAAATACTTCAAGATAAGTTATGTTCTTCTGTATCTTCAAACCAAATTGATTGGGAAGACTATTTAGATTTAGATGAGTTTTCTTACAACAATGCTAAGCGTTCAACAAATGAATATAGTCCCTTCTTGTTAATGTACGTGTCTCCACCAAGGGCTCCATATGTAGATAAATTTCAAAATGACAAACTCTAAGTAGCCAAAGATTTCTTGGAAGATATGAAGTTTAAGTTGAAAGTAGCTAAAAAACCCCTAGGAAAACCTAGGATAGAGATAAATTATTTAGTAAACCTTAAAGGTGAGATATTACCTTTCTGGTTGGAGAAGATATTTAAAAGTTCTTGTGAGATTTGAAACTTTGTAACAACACCCTTTCCCAAACTATCTCCAAGATATTATGGCCCTTTTGAGATTCTCAGAAAGGTTGGGACTTTGGCTTATGAGTTAAAGCTTCTAGACGATTGTCTAGTTCACCGAGTGTTTCATGTTAGTATATTGAAAACAAGACTGGATGAACAAGGCAATCTTTTATCTCAAGATACAATGGTCCAACCGATCTCACTTCAAAACATCCCTCATGAACTAGAGAAAATACTATGCATTGGAGATAAAAAGACAAGGAATCATTTACATAGAAGAGACCCTATTTAAATGGAATGATGGAACAGAAGAAAGAAGCACTTGGGAATGAGTAAATCCCATCAATAAAATATTTCCCTCTTTTCAAACTTCAAAGTAAAGAATGAGGAAAATCTTTGGGAGTGACTCCATGATTGACTAGACTCATCATGATGTATGGGGAAATACTCCACATATTATACCTACCACATTTTTGAGAAGAAAAATGTTAAAGGGCGTAAGAATGTTGTATCATTAGGGGATACCTTCATGGGTTCTAAGGTTTAAGACACTTGGATTTCCTAGCAAAACCCTTGGGAAATCTTAGGGAACCCTTGGCTTTTATTTATCAATCCTTAGGAATTGCATTTCAATTGAATGGTTGGAACCTTAAGATTTTCATCCTACGTTGAGGAGATTTATTATTTCAATAATTTAATTCTACGTCCCTTGAGAGTGCATGTGAAAATAAAGAGCTCCTCACTTTAGAAACCATGTGATTTTCAAGTAATCCCATCTAATTCCATGTTAGCTCATGTGATTGCTTGACTTAGGAACCCATGCGAAGAACCCTTCTTGGAAAACCATGTGACTTGGATGCATGAAAAGCCTAGATCCCATAGGTTAGAGGGATTTATAGGGGTGGCATTGGAAGGGATGATACATACTCTCACTCTCACAAGCTGGTCATTATATTCAATGCTTGAAAGCTTCAGAACACTATCTGTCTATTCTTCATCTTCATCATCATCTTCGTCGTCTTCTTCAGCCTCATCGACTATGGGAACCGGCACTTGTGATGTGGTTGCTTGTTTTTTTTAACGTTCCATGACTTGTTCCTAACCCAAATCAATCATGACTTCTTGTAAGATCTGCTCAAAATCCTCATTGGTGAGCTCTTCTAGGTGTACCCCTCCTGGGAATTCAAGG
The DNA here is from genome assembly GCA_020310875.1 of Ceratopteris richardii. Lineage (NCBI taxonomy): Eukaryota > Viridiplantae > Streptophyta > Polypodiopsida > Polypodiales > Pteridaceae > Ceratopteris > Ceratopteris richardii. The sequence goes on from CM035413.1 coordinate 25,702,466, forward strand.
TGTGTGGGGACTGGAAAAAATATGAAGCTTGGGCCCTTATAGCTGCATCTTGAGAGGTGTAGTGTGAATGGCCATACTCATCATGGTGGGTGAGTGACATCTAGGGTTAAGGTGGATCCTCGTTGTTGAGCACATGGTGTTGCTCCTCACATTCTCTTTGATGGGGGGTCATCTGGATGTTCAACCTTTGATTTGTTGTACCCTATTCCACATTAGAGCCCTTTGAATTGAAATTTCATAAGCCAAGCATCGGTAAATAATCCTAGTCAGGGCACAACATCCATACAATACTAACTTGCAATGTCGTGATGTTCATGGAAAAGAGGGAGAAAATGAGGTAGAGAGAATAGTTTGCACATGGTCATAATCACGTTTGAGAGGTGGTAAAAGAAAGCAAATCCATTATTTCATAACTTCAAATGCCCTAAGCCTTTCAGATTTCAGGAAGTTTCAATTCATATGAGCATACCATACTCATCCTTCATTTGCGTCTTTCAACTGATATCACCTTATGAAAATTTATCGAACTCAAGGTTGGCACAAGAAACAAGAGCACTAAGTCACAAGCCTTTTATGAAAGGAGGCATGACCTAAGAACACATCAATTTGTTTAGAAATGGCTTCATATCGATTCACCTTTTGTTTTGTTTATTGTGAATAAGGATGGGATTCCAATGTGGCACTCAAAATATTACATGCCTCCTATCATCCTATAATCCTTTGAGATTGAAAATGTCTTCATTCTCATTAATTAATGTATGTCAACATTGAACACGACTAGAGTCAAGTTAAAAGTAATTCATGTCCTCCTATCACTCCACATATCAAAACATGCTGCTTTTATGGCAATGTCTTGTTACCTACATGTATCCACCCATTCGTAATTCAGTCGCTCTTTATATGTTCGATCACATGTAGTTTTAGATTAACACATTCCCTCACATTCTCTCAGACAATTGATTCCAACTAAGAGTTGGCTTCTATGCTAAGGTAGATGCAAAAGTTCCCTATTTATCAGCTAGCCCTTAAGAAGTTGCCATCATTCAAGACTCATGAAGCTAACGTCATCAAGACAGGCAGACGTTCGAAACGCTGGTCGATTGAGTATTCACTGTTCCTCCTTGGCAAAAGGATCGCTAATTGTAAGAAACCCCAACTTTTTTTAGGAGTCATCAAGTATTTCTTTTGATCAAGGTCACACTTTACCCATGTGGGCCTTGCATGTGTGTGATGAGTGGGCGATTAACCTTTTTCTTGTAAAGCCATCTACACTCTGTGAAAGCTTCCCCCGCTCTGTGGGATTTGGGGGATCCCGTGGGTACTAGTCCCCTTCCTTTGTATTTTTCTTTTATTTAATTCAAGTCCGGGAGAGTAGGCTATGGCCGAACTTCCTTTATTAAAAAAAAAAAGGTAGACGTTCTCAATAAAACTTGATGGACACGAATTGATAAAAAACAATTGTCTATCTCAAAGCATCTCAAGAAACTTTGATTGTCAATGAGTTTAGATCTCTTCCGATGTCTTGCAAGACAGATAAGTAGCCCATTGATATTCTAAAAATAACATTTCACTATTCAACCATTATAATTTTTAAGATCCAAAAGAATAAAAGATATTTCATAATAGAATGAACTTTAGATCTACAAGATAAGTCCCTCTAATATTCCCATTAACATTATCACATATACAAAGTCATATTATCTATGTAACCAAAAAGAGGAAATGATGGAGAATGCGCTTATGCCATGTCATCAGCAAAGAAATCTTCTTCATATGACACAGACAATAGCAAACACAAATGTAAGAATGGACAATATGAATTCTGCATATCAAGATTTCAAACACACAAAGCTTATCTGAATAGTTGGCTTTAGCACAAGCCTCCTCTGCAACTTCTTCATTACTCTGGTATTCCCTCAATATTTTCCTCTATTATTGCTCAACTGTACATGTTGAGCTGAATGCAGCTTCACGTTGTTTGTTTGAAAGTAGCTACCACATGTTCATCTTCTGAGAATGGCATCAAAGCTTTGCATACATATCATAGTAACATAAAAAGCATATACTCATCATGTTCAAAGGCACACGTACTCTCACATGACACCATGCACATACACGTATACATTTACTCTCCTAACACATGTTTACTGACCCTTTATACAAGTTTACATGGTTGTAAAGAAAACAAGAAAATCAAGATCATGCTATTCAATCAACAAAAAATGCGAATATAATACGTCCAACATTAAACAGAAGTTAAGACTCTTTCAAAAGTAGGAGTCACCAATACTTGTCTTAATCGAATGTCCATTTTGCACGACTGACCTACAAAGTTGACACATTTAGTCATTTCAATTGAATTATACTTTAAGTTGAAATAGTCCCCGAGATTGAGTGTTGATTCTCAACCACATCCACCCCCTCTAAATTGTGCATCCTCCGGATGTGCCAACCTGCATACATATCAATAAACGCAAACGAGCATCAAGTAGTCATGGCAGAAACTGATCACATCTTAAATAAAATTTAGCTAGATGCATGAAATCTGAAGATGCATTAAACTTAGCATAAATTAACAGAAAAAAGGGTCTCACATAATCCCGATCCTTCATGCATCACATGTAATCTCAATAGCCGTATGAAATCTTTGATCTACTTAAATCTCTTAAGATTTATGCATTTCTTTATGTATCATATACTCAAGTCATGCAGTCTTTTTTATATAGATATATATACATATATACACATATATACACATATATACACATATATACAAGAGAAGAGAAAAAATGAAGTAATTACATCTCACCAGTATTAAGTTAGAAGCTACTCAAATTTTATGCCTCTAATCACCTCTTCTTTCTTCATTCCGAGTTTCCATCTTTCATTTACTGATCCCATTCCTGTTTCGTCTGAAAAACTTGATGAAAACCATTAGACACTTTATTTCATTATGTACAACTTACTTTCTTTGCTTAAAAGACCTGTTTTTCGGAGCTCAATGATGAAACAAAACATGATCATAAAATGCATATATATGCACACCATAGATCACAAGTTTAGAAGACATTATTCACCTTTATTTATGTACAGTAGCAAGATCTAACTCCCAACTCGCAATCCTTTGATCTTATTTAATTTAACTCTCATGGATGCGTGTATATCAGTGCTCTTGTTTGGTCTTCCGGTAGAGGAAATAAGTACTCATAAAAATAAAGGCACCAAGGTCTTCTTCACTTAACGGTTTTCCTTCACTTTGTTCTTGAAGCATTTCACGATATATTCTTGCTAGAACTCTTTCTTTTTCTTCTATAATATATGCAGTCATGGGAAGCATTTCAGACAACAAAATGTAGAACGTGGACTGATCTATAGGCACATTCCTAGATTGAGTAAGTTCTCTATTTTTGTCTTGATCTAAAGGTCTAGCCCTAGGCCGAGTTGGATGTACATCTCTGGTTTGGTTTAAAGCTATTCTAGTTGATGGTCCTTCCTCAATCACTTTTCTGTGTGCTAATGCGTTTACAGGTGCGGGGAGTAAGTACTCAAAAATAAAGGCATCATTCAAAGATTGTACTAAAGATGTAATTCTAATTTGAGTCAAAGATCTATTTCTAGCTGGATTTAAATTTGCATTCCTATCTCAAACTAAATTCCTCCGAGATGATGTCTCCGCCTCATCAGGAAAATTCCTCTCCATGGTTTAATGAGAATTCTTTAACTGTTTCTACAGCTACACCTACAAGGAAAGACACATTAGAAATGATCATGCATGTAACCTTTATTTATATACATTAGCATACATTCATGTTTACAAACTTTTATTATTCAATGTAGAGTCTTACCTTTGGACGCACACATTATTTCACATCTAGTTAGTCTTCTTATTTATTTAATTTTTAATATTTACATGCGTATATATATATATTATTTAGTTTCCATTTTTATTTATCTCTCTTCTCCATCTTGAATCACTTGAGAAAGTTCCTCATCTTCTTCATCTTCTTCCTCCTCTTCATCTACCAATGTTTCATATTATTCATTCTCTCTTTTTTTTAAAAGCTTAACTCTTTTTCCAGCAATCAATTCGTTTAACTTTGTTCTGTCCAGTTCCTTGTGAGAGTATGTACCATTGTCAAACACTTTACATATCACATAGGGACCAAACCATCTCCTCAACACTTTTTTTTGGGCTTCATATCCCGTACAAAACTATCTCTTCACCAATATTTCACTATTTGATCGAACACCTCATCTTACCACTCGGAGTTCTTGGTTATCAATATCCAGCATGAAACTACCTCGAGGTACCGAATGCAAGCTTATAAGTTGGTGCTGATGTGAATGAAATATTAACACTAGGTCTATTCTCAGCATGCAAAACTCATTGATTCCACGGTGGATGGTGATTTACATATTATCCCATAAGGCTTTCAAAATTCTTGTGAGGGTGCAATCCTTCCAAGAACGTTTACGACAAGCCAATGCAGAAAATTAATAAATGTAGGTTTGGAAGGAGATAAAGATTCGGCTCCACCCAAAAGAGTGCATATTGCTCCTTCTTTCATCATGTAGAGGGGCCTTGGAGCTCGGCATATGGCTTAACTTTTTTTGCACTTTACACATGCCAAGGCCATTAGCAATTTCGACCTCCTTCTGAAGAACATGCATATCAACCAGCTCATCTGCGAGCTTAGGTATTACATCGGGCACAATCTTTCCTTTCCCCAACTGTTCTCATATCACAGAGATCCTTTTCCATTGCACACTTACTTGCATCTCTGTCTCTCTATTCTTCTTATCTCAATCATTCCCTATTTCCGTCTCTTCCACCAGTAGGACTAGTTTCTGGTGCTTTGTCTGACTAATGGGCAAGCAAGCACACCGCTCCTGAGTTGCCCTTTCTTCTCTTCTATGTATGTCGACTGCCACCAAAGAGCTTTAGCAGCGATGAGCTTTATCAGGTCTGTTGTTCAACCGCTTCATAAAGTCCTTCAGCATGAAGTAATAGGCAGAACCAGTCATCCATCATCAATTCCTTTGGAGGAATAACCATTTGCTTGGCCCATCAATTTTTTGTTCAAGTACATTTTTCCATGTCCTCATCATCATCAAGAAGTTGGTCTTGCTCTTCAATTTCCTTCCCTTCCATTTGATTCCCTACATCGGCCTTAGAAGCGTTTCTTTTCTTCCTCCCCCCAAAGTATTGTGAACATGCCATCAATATTGAAATGATCAATGGTATCGTGAACAAGCCTAGAAAACACACATACATCCATACATACTTTAACATCAGAACACACATTAATGTACATGTTCATAAGGATTTCTAGTGATGCTCTTACATACATATAACATGCCACAACGAACGTTCATGTGTTCACATGAATATGTTTGCACAAAGTAGAAGCTCAACCATATACATACATATAATTAAATATATGAATAAATAAATAAATAAATAAATAAATAAATAAATATATATATATATATATATATATATATATATATATATATATATATGCATGTGTGTGTGTGCATACATATCATAGTAACATACAAAGCATATATCATCATGCTCAAAGGCACACGTACTACATGAAACCATGCACATACAGGTATACATTTACTCTCGTAACACATGTTTACTGACCCTTTATGCAAGTTTACATGGTTGTAAAGAAAACAAGCAAATCAAGTCCATGCTATTCAATCAACAAGAAATGCAAATATAATACGTCTAGTATTAAACAGAAGTTAAAACTCTTTCGAAAGTATGAGTCACCAATATTTGTCTTCGTCGAATGTCCATTTGCACGAATGACCTACAAAGTTGACACATTTAGTCAATTCAATTGAATTATACTTTAACTTGAAAACAGTCCCCGTATTGAGTCTTGATTCTCGACCACATCGCGTCCACTGTTTGTGTGCCAATTGGATTTGATCAATAATCCAGTGGGGTAGATTAATCGTAAAGTTTTGAGTTTCAGCAAGATATAAACTGAACCATACCAGCTTATGTGGCATGGTGAACGTGTCTTGTGCTCGAAAAGGCAAAGTGTTGCATACACATTCTAAGGTGAATCCCAATGTTAGGCATGATGGCCACCATATCTTTGAGTTTTGTGAGGTTTCTATTCTTCATGTTTTGTGGCACTAGAATCTCCTTCTCAGTGGGTATGTGCATCCCTCTCATATCTAGAGAATTGCATACTAGGTTATTAGTTAACTAAAATTGCTTCAATTTGTTTCCTCTGGTTAGCGATGGAAGCATAAACGTGTTATAGTCTTTGGGATTCTTGTTGGGAGTTAGGGTGTTGATAAGATAATAGCATTGCATGAAGTTCGATTTGGGAAGCTTAGCACTAAAATATGCATCTAATCCTTCTTTTTGCCACACTGGGTGTAGCTCTTCCACATTCTATGACTTCTCAAACTCCCATGTGAAGAAATGGTACTTTCCCCACTTGCCATTGAACTCTAGCTCTGCCTCCCAAAGGTATGAGCCCTCTCCCAATCATCGTGATACTTCACTAAACCAATGGGAGGTTTTCCCTACAGGCATGGTATGGCTGCTTGAGGGGTCTTGTATGGGTATGATTTGTATGTCATGCAAGTCCTTTGGTCATTCATTTGTCTTAGACATGATGGGTAAGTTCTCCATATCAACCACTTGCTGACTCGTGCCTGCTTCAGAGCTCATTCTTGCTACTTCCACCATGATATTTTCGATAGTTTCTTATGATTGCCTATCTGCTAGAAGAAGAAAGTCATATTATCATTGCGTAGGAAACATGACAATACTTATTCTTTATTTACACATGTCAGTCTATGCGAAAATTGGGTGCGACTCATGGACCTGTCCAACCGGCCAGGTTTAGCCCACTCGTCTATCAACTTGACATAGCACACGATGCACATGTCAGCCTCATACGAGATCAACATCAGCTCCTAGCTCTGACCACCCAGTCATAGTAACTCCACCCACCTACCGACCCGTATGAGCGCATGACAATATATAGGTCAGGCCATACAATGCAACTAGCATTGGTTCATGGTCGTGATCATCCAAGAGGGTTAACTCCACCCACCTACTAGCTCATCGTAGTGCCCAACAACACATACTTATACACATAGATAGTTGGCTGGTGTATGAAGTCTTTTTTTGAAACATAATTTGTCTGAAGGTCGGATCACACAAGAGATCAAAAGAAAAAGTCAGAGCATCTCTTTTATCAAGTTTTCATGAACACTAGTATATACAGGTACTCAATTTAGGTCTTCACTTCACCTTCCTTGGTAAGTTCTAGTCCACTTTCTAATCTTACTCACATGATCCCGATCCTTCATGCACCACATGTAATCTCAATAGCCGTATGAAACCTTTGATCTACTTAAATCTCTTAAGATTTATGCATTTCTTTATGTATCATATACTCAAGTCATGCAGTCTTTTTATATAGACGTATATACATATATACATATATATACACATATATACAAGAGAAGAGAAAAACTGAAGCAGTTATATCTCATGAGTATTAAGTGAGAAGCTACTCGAATTTTACGCCTCTAATCACCTCTTCTTTGTTCATTCGGAGTTGCCATCTTTCATTTACTGATTGGATTCCTGTTTCTTCTAAAAAACTTGATGAAAACCATTAGAGACTTTATTCCATTGTGTACAACTTACTTTCTATGCTCAAAAGACCTGTTTTTTGGAGCTGAATGTTGAAACAAAACATGATCATAGAATGCATGTATATATACACACCCTAGATCACAAGTTTAGAAGACATTATTCACCTTTATTTATGTACAGTAGCAAGCTCTAACTCCTAACTCGTAATCCTTTGGTCTTATTTAATTTAACTCTCATGGATGCATATATATCAGTGCTCTTGTTTGGTCTTCCGGTAGAGGAAATAAGTACTCATAAATAAAGGCATCAAGGTCTTCTTCACTTAACAGTTTGCTTCACTTTGTTCTCAAAGCATTTCACGATATATTCTTGCTAGAAATCTTTCTTTTTCTTCTATAATATATGCAGTCATGGGAAGCATTTCAGACAAAAAAATGTAGAATGTGGACTGATCTATAGGCACATTCCTGGCTTGAGTTAGTTCTCTATTTCTATCTAGATCTAAAGGTCTACACCTAGGCCGAGTTGGATGTACATCTTTGGTTTGGTTTAAAGCTATTCTAGTTGATGTTCCTTCCTCAATCACTGTTCTGTGTGCTGAGGGGTTTACAGGTGCGGGGAGTAAGTAAAAAATAAAGGCATCATTCAGAGATTGTACTAAAGATGTATTTCTAATTTGAGTCGAAGCTCTATTTCTTGCTGGATTTAAATTTTCATTTCTATCTCGAACTGAATTCCTCCGAGATGATGTCTCCGCCTCATAAGAAAAATTCCTCTCCATGGTTTGATCATAATTCTTTAACTGTTTCTACAGCTGCACCTGCAAGGAAAGACACATTAGAATTATCATGCATGTAACCTTTATTTATATACATTAGCATGCATTCATGTTTACAGACTTTTATTATTCAATGTAGAGTCTTACCTTTGGACGCACACATTATTTCACATCCAGTTATTCTTCTTATTTATTTAACTTTTAATATTTACACGCATATATATATAACTTAGTTAGTTTCCATTTTTATTTATCTCTCTTCTCCATCTTGAATCACTTGAGCATGTTCCTCATCTTCTTCATCTTCTTCCTCCTCTTCATCTACCAATGTCTCATATTCTTCATTCTCTCTTCTTTTGAAAAGCTTAACTCTTTTTCCAGCAATCAATTCCTTTAACTTTGTTTCGTGCAGTTCCCTGAGAGAGTATGTACCATTGTCAAACACTTTACATATCACATAGGAACCAAACCATCTCTTCACCAATTTTCTTTGGGCTTCCTATTCCGTACAAAACCATATCTTCACCAATTTTCTGAATCTTGAGCAAACACCTCATCTTACCACTTGGAGTTCTTGGTTATCAATATCTAGCATAAAACTACCTCGAGGTATTGAATGCAAACTTATAAGTTGGTGCTAATGTGAATGAAATATTAACACTAGGTCTATCCTCAACATGCAAAACTCCTTGATTCCATGCTGGATGGTGATTTACATATTATCCCATAAGTCTTTCAAAATTCTTGTGAGGGTGCGATGCTTCCACAAACGTTTACGAGAAGCCAATGCAAAAAATTAATAAATGTAGGTTTGGAAGGAGATAGAGATTCGACTCCACCCAAAAGAGTGCATATTGCTCCTTCTTTGATCCTGCAGAGGGGCCATGGAGCTCGGCATATGGATTAACCTTGTCTGCACTTTATGCATGCCAAGGCCATTAGCAATTTCGACCTCCTTGTGAAGAACACACATATCAACCAACTCATTTGCAAGCTTAGGTATTACATCGGGCACAATCTTTCCTTCCCCCCATTGTTCTCATATCAGAGAGATCCTTTTCCATTGTGCACTTACTTGCATCTGTGTCTCTCTATTCTTCTTATCTAAATCATTCCCCATTTCCATGTCTTCCACCAGCAGGACTAGTTTCCGGTGCTTTGTCTGACTAATGGGCAAGCAAGCACACTGCTCCTGAGTTGCCCTTTCTTCTCTTCTATGTATGTTGACTGCCACCAAAAAACTTCAACAGCGATGAGCTTTATCAGGTCTACTGTTCAACTACTTCATAAAGTCCTTCAGCATGAAGTAATAGGCAGAACCAGTCATCGATCATCTAGGGACACTCTAGAGGAATAACCATTTGCCTGGCCCATCAATTTGTTGTTCAAGTACATTTTTCCATGTCCTCATCATCATCAAGAAGTTGTTCTTGCTCTTCACTTACCTTCCCTGCCATATGATTCCCTACACCTGCCTTAGAAGCGTTTCTTTTCTTCTTCCCCCCAAAGTATTGTGAACATGCCATCAATATTTTAAATGATCAATGGTATCGTAAACAAGCCCAGAAAACACACATACATCCATACATACTTTAACATCCGAATGCACATTAATCTACATGTTCATAAGGATTTCTAGTGATGCTCTTACATACATATAACATGCCACAACGAAGGTGCATGCGTCACATGAATATGTTTGCACAAACTAGAAGCTCAACCATATACATACATATAAATAAATACATGAATATATATATATATATATATATATATATATATATATATATATATATATATATATATATATATATACATATATGTGTGTGTGCATACATATCATAGTAATATACAAAGCATATATTCATCACTTTCAAAAGGCACACGTAGTGTGACATGACACCATGCACATACACGTATACATTTACTCTTGTAACACATGTTTACTGACCTTTTATGTAATTTTACATGGTTGTAAAGAAAAAAAGCAAATCAAGATCATGGTATTCAATCAACAAGAAATGCAAATATAATACGTCTAGTATTAAACAAAAGTTAAAACTCTTTTGAAAGTATGAGTCACCAATATTTGTCTTCGTCAAATGTCCATTTGCACGACTGACCTACAAAGTTGACACATTTAGTCATTTCAATTGAATTATACTTTAACTTGAAAACGGTCCCCGAGATTGAGTGTTGATTCTCAACCACAACACGGCCACCATTTATGTGCCAAGTGGATTTGATCAATAACCCAGTGAGGTAGATTAATCGTAAAGTTTTGAGTTTCTGCAAGATATAAACTGAACCATTCCATCTTATGTGGCATGGTGAACGTGTTTTGTGCTGGAAAAGGCAAAGTGTCGCATACACATTCTAAGGTGAATCGCAATGTTAGGCATGATGACCACCATATCTTTGAGTTTTGTGAGGCTTCTATCCTTCATGTTTTGTGGCACTAGAATCTCCTTCTCAATGGGTATGTCTAGAGCATTGCGTACTAGGTTGTTAGTTAACTAAAACCGCTTCAATTTGTTTCCTCTAGTTAGTGATGGAAGCATAAATGTGTTATAGGCTTTGGGATTCTTGCTGCGAGTTAGGGTGTTGATAAGATAATAGCATGGCATGAAGTTGGATTTGGGAAGCTTAGCACCAAAATATGCATCTAATCGTGCTTTCTGCCACACTGAGTGTAGCTCTTCCACATTCTATGACTTCTCAAACTCCCATGTGAAGAAATGGTACTTTCCCCACTTGCCATTGAACTCTAGCTCTGCCTCCCAAAGGTATGAGCCCTCTCCCAATCATCCTGCTACTTCACTAAACCAATGGGAGATTTTCCCTACAGGCATGGTACGGCCGCTTGAGGGGTCTTGTATGGGTATGATTTGTATGGCATGCAAGTCCTCTGGTCATTCATTTTTCTTAGACATGATGGGTAAGCTCTCCGTACCAACAACTTGGTGACTCGTGCATGCTTGAGAGCTCCTTCTTGCTACTTCCACCATGATATTTTTGACAGTTTCTGATGATTGCCTATTTACTCGAAGAAGAAAGTCATATTAGCATTGCGTAGGAAATATGACAATATTGTGTTCCCTTTACAATACCAATGTGATACCGAAGTGGTTAGGGAGTTAGTGAGTGAGATGTTCCTTGTAGTTGTGAGTGTTGGTTAGTAAGTTAGTGGTCTATTCATAGATGCATACTCTAGATGTGCACTGCACTCCGAATGCATCTATTCAGGTGCAAATGGATTTAAAAAGTTGGGCTGGGGGGTTTGAAACAAGGTTTTATTCTCCAAGCTTTTAGCATGTGATTACATCTTTTGACTGGGATGACCTTTACATGTTCTTGGAATATGTCTTCTAAGATTTGGGACTTTTTGGGTACCCATTTCCAGATAGCCCTAGGTGTGATTTTAGGTGTGGGTGTTTTCACTACCGATGTCTGCCATGAAGTGTAGGATGTGAGTATTTGTGTGTGGTGATTCAAGCTCATGCACATATGTGCAGCTATCTGAGCTATTAAGCAAGTATTACGCACCCAAATTTGTCGTGCATTGGGGTCAATCTTCATCGACTACTTTGGAATCCAATTAGAAATAGTTTTGCTTGGTTTATTCTTGGCATACTTCTTCATTGTAGTCTTTGACTTAGTTTTTTTGTTGCATCTTTGGGGTTTTGTCACCATAGCACAGGGTTGTTCACCTTATGTATCTCGATCTGCCTCACTGCATGAGGTGTGTTTTTTCACTCTATTTGTTGAGCTTGCAACTTGGTTGTCTATGTAACCCAATGCTTGGTCGTCTTGGTTGTTTTCCCTAGGCCATCCTTGGAAAAGAAGGGAGTTCCATTTTGGCTTTTGTGGCTCCTTCATGAGTGGTGTTCTTTTGCATCATAGAACTTTGGACAAGGCATCTTTATCTTCAATTGTGCTCTTGGAAGGACTAGGAGTGGGCGCCTTTCCTAGTTCCTTGTGTGCTTGATTTTCTAACTCAACTGTGATGCAATTTTGATTCACCCAGACCTAAACAAGTCCACTTCTTAGGTTCAGGTTGACTGCATGATCATAGATCAAGTCTTGAACCTAGAAAAGTGGTTCTCTAAGATCCTTGTCTTGACACACTATCATCTTCACTACCATAAGAACATTGTCAATGTAGATGGGAAGCACCACTTCACCCATGCAAGGGGATTCTACACCCCCCAATCGTATGAGATATGCTTCTATAGGAATGATACTTAATTTCAACTCTTGATAGTAAGGAATTCTAACTGCACTAGTGGATGCTCCTGAGTCAATCAAAGCTCTTATAGTCCTTGCACTCTCTCCCTCTCCTACCTCTAGGGTCACAAAGCGTCGGTGGTCGACTATTCTATGGGAACATACACCTGATGCTTCGCACATGGCCACTTGATATCTTGGAACTTCATAAGCATTTGACCTAGGCTGATCTCTATCATGTTTTCTCAATTTCATTTGTCTGATGAATTCTAAGGCTTTTTCCTCCACTTCTTCTCGATCTCATTTTTCCTCTTCCTTACGTTTCTTGGCAGTGTTGAGTCAGTTTAGTGTTTCCTTTGTGAGGGGTTCTTGACATAATTTTACTCTTCATCCACTGATGTAACTAGGTAGGATGTCACATTCTAGAGTGGCTAATTGGACAATTCCACTTGTTGATATTCTATTAATAATCATGGGTCCATAGCAACACTTCTCTAATTTGGTTGCATGTTGTTTCATGGTGTATACTAGAACTAAGTCTCTGCTTTCAAGCCTTTATCCTTCACATGGGCATGGAAGTATGCCTTTTGTCTTTTCTTGGCTGCATAAATCCCTGTTGCTGCTCTCAATCTTATTTCACCTAAGTGTTCCAGATCAAAGATTCTAGATGAGAGCTCATGGCTGGTCCATTGATGCTCGTGTGCTACTTTCAATGTAGGTATCTAGAACTCTAATTATAGCACTAGATTTTGGCCAAATACCATATGAAAGGGTGTGCCTTGGAGCATTGTTTTTTAGGCGACTTGATATGCCCAAACAGCATGGTGTAACTGTCTGTCCCAATTAGAGCGTTTATTATTCACCAATTTAGTGAAAACATTACAAAGTATTTTGTTTGTGCTTTCAGCTTGGCCATTGGCTTGTGGATGATATGGGGCCGACTTCTCGTGAACCACCATGAATTCTTGTAACATGTATTCATCTACCTCATTCAAGAAGTGGGTGCCATGATTACTCAAAAATTTTATTGGCAAACCATATTGTGTAAATACATTCTCAAATAGAAACTTGGTTGTGGTTTGAGCATCCTTCTTTCTTGTTGCCTTCACTTCCACCCATTTAGTCAGATAATCAGTGGCCTCAATGATGTATTCAACATCTGAACCCTTAACTAGGGGATTAATGGGACTGACAAAGTCTATTCCCCGCTTAGAGAATGCACATCCTCCCATCATGGGTTTCCATGGCATCTCGTCCTTACGTATTGGATATTGAGTTTGATGAAAAATATCACACCGCTTCACATAGGTATGTGCATCCATGTGAAATGTTGGCCACCAAAGACCTATGAATAGAATTGCTTTGATCACATGGTCTAGTCCAAAATGTCATCCTACCACACCTTGGTGGGCAGTCCCCAAGATATTGACATATTCACCCTCATGGACACACAACCTGAGGTATCCGTCTCTTCCGTGCTTGTATAAATTATCTCCAATGAGTGCATAATCTAGGGCTTCGTGTTCTAGACTCCATCATTTGGCCAATGTCATTTCTTGAGGGAATATTTTTGTTCTCAAAAAATTTACCAATGGTTCACTCCAATCTAGTACTAGAGACACTTGATATAGCATAGCATGTTCCATAGGTGATCTAATACTATAGATTTTTCATTCCTTGCATAACTTATGGACATCTGCTTCTATAGTTGGCCAATGTACACCTAATCTTTGTCGAGTCTATAGGGTTTAATGTTTAGAGTGATGTTGCTGCATTGCACCTACATGTGCTAGTTGCAACCATTTTGCATGCTCATCTTCATCTACGTAGCAAGCTAGTATGCCTTGATCGGTGTGCTTATACACGCTGCATGCTAGTATGTGGTATTTCTGAGATGTCACTACTTCTTTATCTTTTGCTTTCAATACAAGATGTTTAGGTCCTAAGGTGAGAATAGGCACTATAGTTTTGGCCCATTCAGGCACTACTTCTAGATTAAACAAATAAGCATTAGGAAGGTCATCTGATACTCCTTGAGAGGACTGTGCTGAAGTTAGTCTAGAAAGGTGATCCACCCGAAGGAGAGTCCTACTATTCCCAACCACAACTTCAAAGTCATATTCCATTAGTACGAGAAACCATCTTACTAATCTGCCAGTATTGCCAGGTTTCTTCACTAGGTATAATAGTGCTTGATGGTTTGTAAAAAATTTAAACTTATTTGCGAGCAAATAATGTCTAAAATTTTTAACTACATAAACCATGTCTAATCCTTCTCTTTCTATAGTGGAACAATCTCGTTCAGCCACTTTCAATTGTCTACTCGCATAAGCAATGGGTAGATCCATGTTACCTTCACCAATAGGTTGTGCTAACACATACCTAATAGTGTAATCAGTTGCATCCGCATGAACATGGAATGGCTTGTTCCAATTTGGTGTGGTCAAGATTGGTGTTGAACACACTCGTCACTTAAGCTCATTAAAGGAGTTTTCACATTCTTTTGTCCACTCAAAGCTAGTCAAAAGGGAGTGCACAGGCTTTGCAATGATTGCATACATATGAATGAACCGTCGATAGTATCTGCAATGCCCCATGAAACCTTGTACTTCCTTGACATTCTTTGGGCTAGGTAGCTCTGCAATTTCTCTAACTTTCTCCTCATCCATGGATATGCCCTTCTTTGACACTATGTGTCCTAGAATCTTGTCGTGCCTCACCATAAAAACACACTTTTTGGGGTTGAGGTAGACCTAATATTCTCTACATTTGTCAAGGAAAAGTCTATGCTCAGGTATATGGGTTTGTCTTATGTTGGAATGAGTGCATAGGTCATCAACATATACTTCCAAGTTTTTGTGCAAGAACTCTCTAAATACATGACACATCAGCCTTTGGAAAGTAGTTGGCACATGGTAAGACCAAATGGCATTACGTTAAAAGTGAATATGCCCCACTATGTGACAAAAGCCATCTTATTCTGGTTTTCTAGGGCAATGGCCACCGATTTTAGCCGGAGGACCCATCAAGGAAGCTAGATACTTCCTTTCTTACCACTTTTTCTAATAGATTCTCAATGATAGGGAGTGGATAACTATCTCTAATGGTGGTTGTGTTAACTGTCATATAATATTCATTGGGTATGAGCCACCTTATGAGAAGGATGCCAAATGGCAATCCTTGGTAGAAGATCAAAATATGGGAGTCTCTCTTCATGAGTATTTTTTGAGAAGAGATCATTATCACATGACTCGTGGATAGTTTCTCTCACAGGAAACAAGATATGAGCTCGGCGGTTGGGTGGTTCGAACAAAACAGGTCTCTATGTGCATGATGCTTTAGCACAGCGAGCTCATCAAAAGCTCGTGCAAAAAGAGGATGTAACATAATCCTAGTAGGAAATGGTTGAACCATGCCTTAAGAGAGAGGATTAGGAAGTAATCCTCAACCATGGCTTTTTGGGAAAGTGGTTAGCCCATCACACTCCTCACCGCGAGGTTGTGAGTTCGATCCCCAACATTGGTATCAAAGCCTGATTATGGGCATGTGACTAGCGCTGCAGCATGGAGGGATTGAACCCTCGCCACCATGAAGAGAGGTGTTTTAGTTATCCAAGCAGCCATATCTTTTTGGTGCTCACACTATGAGGTAAAAGATTAATACATAGCAGTTATTGTCGACCACGACATCAAGAAGTAGAGGATGAAAGTCCCTTCTTCTAACTCTTCTCTTGAAAGAGTTCATGGCATAACCACATGTGCAACAACCTATCATTCTTCTTGCCTTTTGATTAAGATGGACATCCAATGTAAGCATTGTCTTCTCTAGGAGGCAAAGCAAGAAAGCTTTTCGTGGTTTCTTGCACATATAGATGTGAGAGGGAAAAGATGATCATCAAGACAACAAGGAGCAATCAAATGTGATAACTTTTCTCTATGTGAGCTAGCAACGAATTATAACCTTACCCTCCATGTTTGAATGCTTTTAAATTTTTGTAAGAATTTTCATTTTTGAGAATGATAATGAAGCATTAGGGGGCCAAGATCTTGGAGGCAAATCATATGTATGGAGAGTATGAGGTATATTCCCTCATCTCGAGTCGAGGATTCCCTCAAAATACAAGAAGGTCAAGTCTAGGGTATCTCCAAAACACTCTACTTTCATGATTTTTTACATAGATTTCACTGCTTATATTGACTAGTAGCCATTTTGGGAAAGGAAAATGAAGCAGAATTTTTCTTAGTTTGGTAGGAAAAATCATGCACACATATAGTATAATATATGGACCTACATATACCATCAAGAAATCCAAAATATAGCTCATTATGATGGGAGTTTGAAACTCCACAAGATCCCCTTCCATCATTGTTTGAAAAAAAAATCAACACCCGAATTTAAGAAATTCCCATCTTGGAAGAGGGAAAACGAGGTGTGCTAGCTATAGATGGATGGGAAAAAATATATATACAGAGAATATATTATATGAAATTCATAATGGAATCATTAGATTCATTAAATAGTAAGTTAAGAAGGAAGTTTGTATCCTCAAAGACCCCTTTCCACACTTTTTGGAAAGAATTTCAGATGTTAATTTTGGTCAAACTCCACTTTTGGGAGTAAGAAAAGAGACCATCTAAGAGGCTTTCCATGGATTAGTGCATACATACATGAAGTATAGTGTATATATTACCATGGAGAATGTGAAAATCCAAGAAAACTCCACATTTGAAGTTTGTTAAAAGCTCCCATTTAAGTTTTTGCATGACAGTAAAAATCTTGATTTAGGCCTCTTTTGGGGAGCACATTAGCATGCACGAAGGGAGCATTTGGTGAGGTGTAAATAGGCCCGAGCATATTCACATATTGCTCTCTGACATTATGAAGAAAATTGTAGGCTTTGCTTGATGGAAGAATGCTTTTGGGCACCCCAAAAATCACATTTTCACACTTTTTCCAGCCCCTCCAACAACCCACTAGTTTGGCATGTCCCGCTTGGAAAGGCCATATCTTGGGCTAGAAAACTCTAAATTGGACATGCTATGACTCTTTTAGAGCACAAGTTCTACTTTCAGTTTATTAAAAGAAAATTGGAAATTATGCATTTTTGCAGGTCTGTATAGGTCTGCAAAGTCTGAAGCATTTTCAGCAATTACCTTTCGGGAGCCATATCTTTCAAAATGGGACGGAGATTGAAGTAATTTCACTTAGAGCCACTTGCACATGATATGTATTTTGTTTTATGATTATTTGAAGGTCCTAAAAAGTTTTTGCAAGTGTAAAGAGGGATTACAATGCATTTTTTGGGTAAATTTTGCATTATTTTGGTAATCATTTGACCATGCTTTATGTTTTGGGAAGTGATCTGATGTTTTCGAACACTTCAAAGTTTATGTTAGGATTTAAGAATGATCCTATAGAGGTCTCAAAGCTCATAAAAAAGGATTGGGTGCATGCAATTCCAATACCAAATCATTCAGGGACATATGCTTTATATTTTCAGGCATCTTACTTTATTTTATGGCATGTTTTGTATGTACATGCATGGATTGGAGTGCGTACATCAAAGTTGATCATTATTTCAATTCTAAAAGTATGGATCAACATGCGAGAAGTACACTTTTTTATTGTTTGCATGAAAAGATGATTGCAAGAACTACATGGTTATGCAACCAAGAGAATTGTTGCTAGCATTTGTTTTTATAGTTTTGTAGGTTATGGAGTCCATGTATGAGTTTATGGCGTGCATGCCATGGGCTTGCCAAGCCCTATGTTTTTGGATGGCCTGTGTGCCATTGAGTTTATGGTTAAATTTTTTTTGGGACTCCATTTCCTGGGGAAATGCTAGCAAAATGTTTCCCACCTCATGGCATTATTTACGCACTTGCCTTTAGGTAAGAATGTTATGGCATGGTAACATGCCTTTTTTGCAAACATCAATAAGATGTAGGCATGCTTATAAGCATTTATTTGATGGACTTAGTACCATCATAGTAGTATAGGTAAGGAAACTTCATTAGCAATAGGATCCCTACACATAATCCTTCTGGATTTAGACCATAGGATTGCTAAGGGGAAGGACATGTACCTTCACCATTAGGAATGTGCACAAGCAATCCTATAGGTTATAGGAAGTTTCATACAGGCATGGGAGATACATTTATGATAATCTCCAATGTAGTGAAGATTTGTTTATCTTTAAAAGAGTCTCATATGATGATTAGGAGACTAGGGGGTTATATGATGAATACCCAAAGAATGATTAGTCTCACTAATACACCTCACTTGAGCAAGTAGTGAAGCATTTCTGCTACACAGCTAAGGAAACAAATTAGATGGGATCACAAAGATGAGTTTCATGAGACAGCATCGATGGGTGCTTATGTGATTTGAGTGATGGTTAGGAAGGCCAGAGGCATGGCACTAGCTCTCTGACTTAGAGCATAGATCCCAATACATATATGTATGTTGGGATCTATAGAGAGGTCCTTAGACTCAGTCTTGGTACCTAGGAACAAGTTAGTTTGTAATAGAAAGGGATATCCATTATCACTTGTTGAATAGAACCAAACTATACTAGTTCAAGGATATAGGACTCATTTGTGTCCACCCACATCATTTTAGGATATGGGATTCCTTAGAATCCTCTTACATATTCCATTCTATATATATGGAATATATATATATTTGGTTTGGTGTAGGTATGACACTGTGAATTGGAAGAAAGTTCCATTGGTATGGGGCAGTGGAAACGACTTTCCTTTGAGCACTCTTCTTCTATGGTTAGGGAGAAAAGGACTCATCATTCATGGCGCCATGTCTCACTAGATCAGAGAGACCTCTGAGTAGACATCTCCTTAGGATTGGTAGTTATCCTTCATAGTTTAGGGAAGATTTATTCTTCCAGTAGAGAATGTGATAGGTTATTTTATCACCATTGGTATCACATACTCATTTTGAGTTTTTTAGGAAGGATAATTCCATAAGTTTGATTGGATCGTATAGATCCATGCATAGAGTATGGTTGGCAAAGATAGTTCTTTAGTATGGATACAAATGTGTTTACGGTATCATGTCATATCATTGCTGACCATTTTAGTAGAGGACTTTGACCCTTATAAGGAATTTGTTTTTTCCACTCTTCACTACATATACCTTTATTAGCTAGAGGAGATTTGTTCTCCATCTTCATAAAAAATGAGTGTAATGGGCATTATGCATTAGTTATGGAAGAGAGGAGCAAACAAATTCATAAGTTTCTCTTTTAAGGAAAGGAGAAAGTGGGAATCAGCTCAGAGATCAAGGAGAGATCTCACTTTACCTCAGAGGTCTCACTTTAGCTTTTGTTCTTTGAGAGAAAAAAGGAAAGGAAAACATGATTTCTTCATATGAGAAGAATAGAGTGTGTTTTCCCTTCAGAGAGAAGAGGTGTTTAGAAACCATCTCTTAGTCTAGATTTCATAAGGAATTCATTTAATCTACTTTTCATTGTAATTTTCCTTCACATGGGAGTTTGATTCTCCATTATTTTGGAAGAAAAAATATGGAGAAGGTATGTGCATGTTCTCAATTATGGATGAGGAGAGCAATTAAATTCAAAAGAATCTCTTTCAAAGGGAAAGGAAAAGTGGAATAGATTCCACTACCATAGCTCTTTTCCTTAGATGAGACTATTGAGAGAGTTAGAGAGAGAGTTCCACTCTCTCATTTTGGTTGTCTAGATAGAAGGGGCATTATTCTATCAAAGATGAGAGGGAGATCAGTGAATCATGATGATTAGATGGAGTCTCACATGTAGACTCTAGAGAGAAGTAGTTATGCTATTTTCAGTGATGATCCTTGACTAGATGAGATGTTCTAGTTATTGACATTAGTGAGACTGGGAGTAGATATATGACTCTTCTCTTTAGGGTTTCTCTAACCTATTAGAGTACCAAACACTTAGTTGGTGTTACATCATGAGTATGATGTGAAAAACATCAATTAGGAGCACGGTTACTTAGGGATTATTTGAATCTCAAAGGGAATGCTTTTCGCATTCATATGGCAAACTAGAGGGAAGAGAAATATTATAGTTTGTACTAGTGCCAATAGATGCTCTTCTAGCATAACTAAGTCCAAAGGAAATGGATGACAAACCAAAGACTTGTTGGTCAATGGAATGTAGAGATTGCATCTCACTACCAAGGAATTCTTATATATGAGCTAGATGATAAATTTGCATAGTTCACATGGTCATTCTAGATTAAACTACTACTTGTGATTACACTCAAGGTTAGGAAGACCTAGAGTGGTATGAGGGCAATCTATCATTTAGTATAAGATTGGTTTGGAGTCACTTGTTATGGGACTTTGTTCTATATTTTAGAGGATTCTATGGTTTATTATCTCCATTATGACATGCTCAAGCCTATAAGCTTGGCACCTTACACTTCCCTTTTATATTATTACTCCATAGAGGGTACATCATATGTACTTAGGTCATTTTGATGATGTTATATGTTATGGGAGTGATAATTTGGAAGTTGAGTGTACATGGGAGGTACTAGGCACCACTGAGACAGTTTACCACCTTTGAGATGATCTCATATGAGGTCTACTTAAGGGGAGGGATACAGAGAAACAACACATAGAGATGACCATGTACATAGAGTAGATGGGGTTCAGGGGAGTCCGAGCACTTACTTCTACCACTACGGACATTTCATCTACATTTTCAAGGACGAAAATGCTTTCATGGGAAAGGAAATGTCATATGCTATTCATTGGGTATGAACCACCTTATGAGAAGGATGCCACATGGCAATCCTTGGTAGAAGATCAAAAGAGGGGAGTCTCTCTTCATGAGTATTTTTTGAGAAGAGATCATTATCACATGACTCCTGGATAGTCTCTCTCATACGAAACAATATACAAGCTCGACGGTTGGGCGGTTCGAACAAAACGGGTCTTTGTGTGCATGATGTTTTAGCACCACGAGCTCATCAAAAGCTCATGCAAAAAGAGGATGTAACATAATCCTAGTAGGACATGGTTGAACCACACCTTAAGAGAGAGGATTAGGAAGTAATCCTCAACCATGGCTTTTGGGGTAAGTGGTTAGCTCATCGCACTCCTCATCGGGAGGTTGTGAGTTCGATTCCTAACACTAACCTTCTTCAAGTCAATGCATACACATACTTGCCATTCTTTTTGGGCACCACTACAATGGGGGACACACACTCATTCTGCTCAGTTTCATAGATAAATCCAGCTTCTACCAACCGAATCTATCTCTTCCTTGATCTTGGCAGCATAAGTATTGTTATATGTGTATGGCTTCTCCTTAGAGGGTTTAGCTTCTAAGGTCATGGGAATGGTATGTGAACATCTATTAGGTCTACTCCTTTTAAGTCCTTATAACTCCATGGAAACACATCTCTATATTCTCTTAGGAAGGCTATCAACTCTTGCTCCGCATCCTCTATCAAATCATGTCCTATGTATGTACATCGTTCTTCACCTTCCTCTATTTTCACAATGATTTTCTTCGTTGTTTCTTTTTTATCATAGGCCACTCCTGTGAGTTCTTCTCATCTAGGCATTCTAATCATGACTTTCCTATCCTCTACCTCATACTTAAAGTTTTTAGAGACCTGAAATAAAGATTTGTCCTTTTCTTGAGTGATTTCTCTCTTCTTTCTTTTCTTGTCTTCACTGTTGGTGGTTACCTGTGTGAATCGTGATGGATAGAAAAAATGCAATTTTTTCTTTTGAAATTTTTGTGGATTTGTGATGTGCAAGGCCTCTAGTCTATGATTGTCCACTCAGTTTTACCAAAAAGTCAATTTTTTTTTGTCTATCACGATGGACAAAGATCAACACCTCGAGACGTGTGCAAAGATTTTCTATACTTGCTAGAGTTGTTGTAGCTGTTGTGGGTGCTCGTACCTATAAGGATGCTCAAGAAACATGCAAAAAAAACACACAAAATCAGTCTCTCTCTCTCTCTCACACACACACAGACTAGTGAAATGAGGGAATGGAGATGGAATGTGGGGATATGACCGAAATGGTGAAGATGATGATGGAAAGAGATGGAGAGTAGAGATGGTGGTGATTATGATGAAGTAGGTAGAAGAGTAAAAAGTAAGAGATTACCTATGATTCCTATGTCACATCTCTACATCTTACCATCACACACTCGTCCTCAAAGCTCAATCCCCAACAATGGCACTAAATTTGGTGTCACTCTAGCACAATGGCAAGCACCAATGTGAGGAGATCCACCTCATAATTGACAATCTGGGAAGACATGAGGAGGGTATGATGACCATGAGGAAGTGAGATGCACAAGTGAGTGAGTGAGAAGCACACAAGCATGCACACATATACACACTCGCACACACGTGCACACATGGAAAGACAAAGAGATGGAGCAATGGAGTCTTTGATTAACCAAAAACAAGATTACAAGCCCTTTTTCACTTCAATTCCCAATTTGCTAGCCTAAAAAATGAGCTCTCTAGCTCCTTTTATAGTTTTTCACTAGGTTTTGTTCCTGTCCAAACCTAGTGTCTGGCCTAGTTAAAAATTAGGTTCCTAGGCTATGTTGGAGGCTCAAACAAGCTCTAAAAATTATGAAAATTGATATGTATGTACTTCTAATACTCTTGAAGCTTGAGGACTCCTTGGCTTGAACAAAATGGAGTAAAATCTACCAAAAACGGTATTTACAATGTTGATGTAGTGATGAAAGTCACTATTGAAATAGATTTATCTTTAAAAAATTTGGTTGACCTAGTTGTCAGATCTTTGCTGACTACTCTACGTGCTTGGTCTTGCTTGATTCTACCTCTGTTTAGATTCTCCTCGACGGCTTCCGTGTTTTGTGTACAAGAGGAGGATTGAGTCCCCCATAGTCCTATCCTTACAATAAGTAGTAGACCTAGGGACCTAGGCTTGTATTGTCACATTGAGCAAAAATATACCAACCATAGTACAAAAAACTACCCACCCAATAGACAACCAAGGACTTTCCCGCCTCCCCCATAAGGCCTAATAGATACTCCCAGGGACCAAGGTAAGCAAATTCATAGGTACCCTCCTATCAAGGACAACTACTAGCTCAAAGAACATGAGTACCAAGGATACACTCAACCTCAACCTATACTAGGGCAAAAACCCCCACACCTTTATAATGTAGTGCCAATAAAGTATGTGCAAATGGACGAAAATATGGAGAGAGCTATTGTGCCAGCCACTCCATTGACAAGCTCAAAAAACTAAGGCCAAGGATTTGATCTAAGTCAAGGGGATTATTATTCCTATGACACTAGTCTTGTGGGATACGACAAGGGCTATGAGCAACATTATTATGGATACAAAGGATATGAGATCTCATATGAACCAGAATATGCTAATCTCATGTACACCACCTCAAGGGCCCCAACTCCAAAAAGGCCCACAACAAGGCCACCTTCACCAAGAGGACCATGCTATAGATGCGGTCGAGATCATTTCATTAGGGAATGTACTTTTGCCTTATAACCCACCAACCCCATGTGTTTGGGAAGGATACTATAGTGACTGTGGCAAAGAACATTTGGTTAGAGATTGCCTAAATAGCCTTGATAAGGTCTCAATCACTGCTCAAATCAATGTGATCAAAGTATTTGAGTCCTCAAGTAGTGATAAAGAATAAACAGTGCCATTGAAAGCCATTACCCAGGCCATGATGAGGGAGATCATGGAAAAAATAGCAACAAGTAATTCCAAGATGGAGGAAGAGTGAGAGTCTAGAAATTTAACTGTGGAAGACGCTGAAGAATCTGGTCATAACCCAAAATCGAAGAAGGTTCAAAGATGGAAGGCAAGATGAGAGAAAATTAAGAGCAAATCGATTAAAAAAAGACAGGAAGAGAAAGTGTAGAAGATGAACCATATCGAGCTTAAGGGAAGCCAGTCAACAACCAAGAAAGCCACCATAGTGATGAGGAAACAAATGGAAGAACAAGTAGGATCAATTCTAGTGGATCCCATGCCTGAAGATCTAAAGATGTGGCTAAAAGCATATCGCTTCGGGGTGGAGACAAGAACTAGTATGGAGCAACATGAAAGAATCTACCCACAAGGAGATCTTGAGAAATAAAGATTGGAAATATGCAAAAAACTAGCTGAGATCACCCAAACCATGCTAGAAAAACCTATACCAACCCTCCCAAAAATCCAAAATATTTAAAGTAAAATTTCACGGATGTGTGAAATCTTTTAATACACAACGAGAAAAAGAAATGCAAAAAGAGGAATTGAAAGAAGACTTGAGTAACAAAAATGAAGAAGGACTCTCCTTAATACCTGAAATTGAAGCTAACTAGTCACATTATCTTTGGGCCAAAATGTGGGAAGCCAGATGGAGGAAGAATGAAAATGAAGTGCCACCTTTTGAAGAGCTAGACGCCCTCCCTTTTGTACCCAGATCTGCTTCATGCTCGGAGCTCCTTTCTTTTTAATGTTGTTTGTATAATTGATATAGTGGTTCTCTTGTGATGTTTTGCTTGCTTCTGTGGTTGAACTATTGTGGCTCCATTGGTCTTTGCAAAAGAAGATAGATTCACGTGCCTTTGAGCCTATTCTTCTAGGATTGAGTCCCTTTGCATCATAGAGCTATTGATACACTCAACATCTTCTTCTTGAGGATCATTAGTCTTAGAAGAACTAAAAGAATGTATGACACCTAGATTGTAAGCATGCAATTCTCTAATTCTAATGTATGCATTGTTCATGTACCCAAACTTGAAGAAGTTGACTTCTATGGTTTAGTTTGATTGCATGGTCATAGATCCAATCTTGACCCAAGACAAGTGGTTCTGTAAGGTCCTCATCTTGACACACTATCATTTGACCGTCATTGGGACATCTTGAAGGTAGATGGGGAGCTCCACCTTGCCCAAACAAGGTGTTTCCACACCTCCCAACCCTATGAGATAGGCTTCTATTGAATTGATGTTCAATTGTAGATCTTGCCAGTAAGAAAGTCTAACTGCACCAGTTGCTACACCCGAGTCAATCAACACCCTCACAATCCTTACATTTTGTCCTTGTCCTACCTCTATGGTCACAAAGGGATGTCGGTCGATTATTCGAGAAGCAATTGCACTTGATGTTTGTTACATGTCCATGTAATATCGTGGGGCATGGGGATTGACATCTAGTCCTTGTCATCTTAACTTATTTCACCTAATTTGCTCTTTAACCTCTACCTGTGCTTCTTCTCTAAGCCTTAAATCTTCTTCTTTCCGCTTCTTTGTACTGTTGAGTCTCATTAGCATATCCTCTATAAGAGGTTCTTGATATAGCTTGATTCCGCATCAACTAATATAGTTTGGATAGATGTCACCTTCTAGCATGGCCAATCGAACTGCACCACTAGTGGAAATTCCATTAATGATCATGGGTCCATATCCTCTTTTTTCCAATTTATCGGCATGTTGCTTTAATGTATAAACCAACACTTGGTTTCCCTCTTTCAATCCTTTATCCTTAATGTGTCAATCAAAGTATGCCTTTTGCCTTTTCTTTGCAATGTAGATGCTTGGTGCTGCTCGTAGCCTTATCTCACCTAAGCGTTCTAGATCAAAGATCTTGGAGGACAACTCATGTCCATTCCACTCATGCTCTTGTGCTACTTTCAAGATTGGTATATGGAAGTCTAATGGTAACATAGCATTGTGTCCAAAGACCATTTGAAATGGTGTGGCATTGAGTACTGTTTTGTAGGAAACTCGGTAAGCCCAAACAACATGATGAAGTTGTTCATCCCAATCAGATCATTTATTATTTACCAGTTTTGTCAACACATTACATAGGATCTTATTTGTGCTCTCAACTTGTCTGTTAGCTTGTGGATGATAGGGAGGAGACTTCTTATGTATACCCATGAATTCTTGGAGAAGATTCTCAATGACTTTGTTCAAGAAGTGCATACCTCTATCACTTACTAACTCTATTGGTAATCCATATCTGGTGAACACATTCTTATATAAGAACTTAGCCATCGTTTGAGCATCGTTATTTATCGTGGCTTTTACTTCTACCCACTTTGTAAGGTAATCTATGGCTATAATAATGTACTCTGCATGGGAGTTTCTAACTGGGGGGTTAATGGGACCAACAAAGTCTATATACCCCACTTTGAGAATGCACGTCCTCCCATCATTGGCCTCAAGGGCATCTCATCTCTCCTGGTCGGATATTGGGCACATTGGCATGTGTCATATTTCTTCACATAGGTATGTGCATCCATATGAAGAGTGGGCCATCAAAGTCCTGAGAATAGAATGGTCTTAATTACTCGATCAAGACTGAAGTGTCCACCTGCAATGCCATTAAGGAATAGTCTTGAGCCTCTTGCTCCATGCTTCGTTCTCTTGCTAGAATAGCCTCGTTGGGTAGTGTTCCCGATCTCATAAATTCTACCAATGGATCATTCCATTATGGAATTAATGACACATGATAAAGGGTGGCACGCTCCATTGGAGATTTTTCCTAGGACATTGGACTATTCTTAATCCACTCATATATTTCTTTTTCCATACTAGGCCAATACAATACCTAAACATTTCAATTTTTGCAATGTTAGTTATTTAGAATAGTGATTTCCTAACAATCCTTCATGAGCTTGTTGCAACCAACTACTATGTTCATCGTCCTTGACACAACAAGCTAGTACACCCTTGGAATCTTGTTTGTACATGCTTCCTACCAATATTTGATAGTTTTGTAATTTTACAATTTCTTCTTTGTTCATTCTCACATTCTTATTTATGGGCCCAAAGGTTTGGATAGGTAACAACTTATTTGCCCATTTAGGAACAACTTCTAAATTGAACAGATAAGCATCAGGTTGTTCATTAGATGCTCCTTGTAGTGACTCTCCTAAAGTGATGCGAGAAAGGTGATCCGCCGTGCGGTGGGTTCTACCTTTCCTAACAACAACTTCAAAGTCATATTCCATTAGTAAGAGGAACCACCTTACTAAGCATCCTGTATTGCAAGGTTTACTGACAAAATATAATAAGGCTTGGTGATCAATGAAGAACTTGAACTTATTGGCCAATAGATAGTGCCAAAACTTCTTCACGGCATATATCATGCCTAATCCTTCTCTTTCAGTTGTTGTATAGTTCCGTTCAGCTGCGTTCAACTGTCTACTAGCATATGCTATAGGAAAATCTAGATTTCGTTCACCTCTGGGTTGTGCTAGCACACATCCTATTGCATAATTGGATGCATCTACATGGACATGGAATGGTTTATTCCAGTCATGAGTGGTCAGTATTGGTGCAATGCACGAATGTCTCTTCAACTCATTGAAGGAATTCTTGCATTCATCGTTCCACTCAAAATTTATCAACAAAGCATAAAGAAGTTTAGCGATGATCGCATACGTATGGATAAACCTACGGTAATATCCACAATGTCCAATAACGGCTTGTACCTCTTTAACATTCCTTGGCCTTGGAAACTCTGCTATAGCTTTGACTTTGTCCTCATCTATTGATATTTTGTTCTTAGAAACAATATGACTTAAGATCTTACCTTGACGTACCATGAACACACACTTTTATAGGCTCAAACAAACTCGATATTCTCTATAGTTGTTGAAGATCTCTCTGAGCTTAGGGATGTGGTGTCTTCTTTCTCGGGAATGAGCACATAAATCATCCACATATACTTCTAAGCTCTTGCACAAGAACTTCTTGAATAGTTGACACATGAGCCTTCAGAATGTTGCAGGTGCATTGGTAAGCCCAAATGGCATCACACAAAATGCAAAGATTCCCCATTTTGTGGTGAAGTGCATTTTGTGTCGATCTTCAAGGGCAATGGCTACTTGGTTGTAACCTGAAAATCCATCAAGGAAGCTATAAACTTCCTTGCCTGCAACACACTCCAATAAATGCTCAATGATTGGAAGTGAATAGCTATCTCTAATTGTAGCGACATTAACTTTTTTAAGGTTAATACACTCCTGTAATTTTCCATTCTTCTTGGTCACTACTACAATGGGGGCACTCATTCAGTATGCTCAATTTCATACTTTTATTCTGGCTGCATAAGTATCATTATATGTGTAAGGCTTTTGTTTGGTGGGCTTGGCATCAACCATCATGAGAATCGTATGAGAGCAAATTTTTAGATCTACTCCTTTCAGGTCTCTATAGGTCCACACAAACATGTCACTATATTCCCTTAATAAAGCTACAAGCTCTATTTCTTCTTCTGCACTTAGGTCTTCTCCTATGAACATACAATGCTCTTCATTCTCTTCAATGGTTACTACAATCTTTTTGGTCTTTTCTCTATTGTCATATGCTTCTCCTATAATGGCCTCTCTCTCTTAGGCATTCATACCAAAATTTTTTAGTCTTCAACTTCATATTTCTTGAAATTCTCTGGTGCTTCAAACAATGATTCCTCCTCTTCTTGTTTGACTACTTTTCTTTTCTTTTTCTTTTGATTGCCTTCACTTTCCTCCCTTGAATTTATTGTTTTAATGCTTGTGATAGTTTCTTCTTCTTTTTGGGTAAATATTCATACATTTTCTAGATAGTGCTCCTCTGAGTCAAAGCAACTATCCATCACAATGGATTCTAGATCATCATCATCCTTTTCTTCTTCTATGACCTCATTAGAGTCACACTCCTCTAGCAAGGGTTCACACATGAACAAAGAGATATCATAACCCTCCTCATCACAAAGAGGCATCCACTGTTCTTCATTGACAGCAATGTCCATGGTGGCTAAGATTTCTGCCCAACCATGAGGCTCAAATTCCTTATTTGGAAAAATCATCAGTGTGTAGGTTGGGTCTCTAACCATTCTGGCTCCTTGAGAAGTTCATTATTCTCTCCCTTTTAGGTGTCTTTCCTCTTCCTTTCCAACCTTGCACATCCACAAATGAGTACCTTCATGCATCCAAGATGGATCAAAAGAACCTTCATAATTCACAAAGATTGAATCTTCTTGCGCTTTGTGGATATGATTCCACTTTAGGGGTGGTACATCTCTAAATGTATAATCCTTCAAATTGACCTTCCTTGTGACCCCTAAGTGCTGCAAGTACAAGGAGTTGGTTCTGCAATCTTGTACTATTTGCAGTTGCCGTAGGAAGGCTCTTCCTAGGATCATTTCATAGACATTATTTTTGCCAAAGTCACATATAGCAAAGGTGTGTTCAAACTCTACACCACAAGTGGTTAGAGTTATCCCTTCTAGCAATCCTAGAGATATTTCAATATGGCCATCAACCATTTGAAGCTTCATTCTAGTGGGTCTTAATGCAGGTTTGCCCCATTGCTAGGAGATGGTCGCAATTTCCACACCATCATGCGAACCTAACATAGCTTTGGTTGTATAACCTTGGTAGGTGATTAGAAGATAACGACACATCCGAACCAAGTACTGGAACTTGATTTGCCACATGATTCCATAACTCTGGTTTTATTTTGAGTAGCTCTTCTAAAGTGACATGATACTGCACCTTAGTGTTCTTCACAACTTTAGTGTTTCTTGGAACCATTGAGTCTTCATTTCTTATCAGTATTGTGGGAGCTCTAATTTGAAGAGATTCAGATTTCCATGGGCCTATGAATTGAGGCAACTCTTGTAATGAATTAGATTTAAAATCTAATCTTTCATCTTCTTGTTGCTCTATTTGGTCTCCATAAATAGATGGAATATCTTGGGGAAATTGATCATGAAGGTCATCAATCTTAGCAATAGGAGGGGGATTATCATTCTCCTTGGCCCATTTCTCTTCTTGTATTTTCCCCAAGAACTCTTGAGAGTTTCCGATCACTGTCCGTGTTTCAGGATCCCATAAGCGATATCCAAATTGTCCTTCTCAACCATATCCAAGAAAAATGCATTTCTTTGAATTATGGTCCAACTTTTGTCTAAGATTCTTGGGTATATGAACATATGATTCACACCCAAAAACTCAAAGATGATCATAATATGGTGGCTTCCCTGTCCACAGCTCTTATGCCACTTTGAGACCTTTGGCAGTACTAGGTGAAAGGTTAATCACATGAACTGCAGTCAATACTGCTTCTGCGCAAAAGCCTTGTGAGAGTCCTAGCATGGTAGATAGGATTAGTTGCAAGATGAAGTGAGCTTGTATTATCTCCAAAGATTATTGGTGACCTAGTATACAAACCCAAATCTGTATACAATAGCTTGATCCATATGGCTTCTTGTGTGGCATTAGCTAGTCCTCTATACTCTCCTTCTGTAGAAGACAAAGCAATAGTAGGTTGCTTCTTTGAAGACCATGAAATTGGCTTATCACCTGCAAATGTAATGTATCCTGAAGTGCTCCTCCTATCATCCTTGCATCCTGCCCAATCTGCATCTGAGTAAATTTTGATATCAATATCTGAAGTGTAGGGGAAATACAAACCATGATGTTGTGTACCCTTAAGATACTTCAAGATTCTCTTGGTAGCTTCTAAGTGAGGTACCCTTGGCTTGTGCATAAACTGACTTAGCACACTAACTCCATATGCAATATTTATCCTTGTTAAGGTAGCATAGTTCAAGCTACCCACCATACTTTGATAACCTGTAATGTCATTAACTTCATCACCTTCATGGGCACTTAGTTTTAGGTTTACCTCCATTGGATTACTTGCAACTTTGGCATTCTGCAAATGAAACTTCTTCAACATATCCTGTATGTACTTTTTTTGAGTAATGTATATTCCTGAGTTAGTATAGACTAACTCAAGTCCAAGAAAATACTTTAGTAGACCAAGATCATTGATCTTGAACTCCTTCATCATCTGGCTTTTAATTTGTCTGATTCCATTAACATCATTACCTCTAAGTATGATGTCATCAACATAAACACAAAGGTATATTACCTCTGAATTACTTCTCTTGATGAATAGAGAAGTATCTGCCTTGCTTATGACAAAACCTTGGTCTTGGAGATATGTAGTTAACCTGCAATTCCATGCCCTAGGTGCTTGCTTCAATCCATATAAAGCCTTTTTCAATTTGCAAACATATGTTACCTTCTTAGGGTCCTCATAGCCAGGAGGTTGTGACATATATACCTCCTCTGAAATCCGTCCATTCAAGAAAGCATTCTTGACATCCAATTGGTACATGTTCAAATTTTTTTTTTGGAAGGGCAACACATTTTCCCACAAGAAAAAAAAAATCAAAGTCATGAGATATTGATATATCAACTAGAAATGAGTGGAGTCAAAAGTATTGGTAGATTGCACTAGAATGCTTATCCGCTAGCCCTCCACCACTCAATGAAAGTTAAGAGACCTATTGGATTGTAATACTTCTTTTGCAACTTTTGAAATACATAGATTTAGATAGTTAACTCATTGATAAAACTGGGGTTTATAAGTTCAAGTATGCATTAGAACTAGCATGTGATAAAGATGTATCGAAAGAAGTAGACACACCATGAGTTGCTTAGAGTATTCTCAAATCTTGTTTATTATGGTTTGAAGATATTCAATAGTGATGGATTAAGACCATATTGAAATGGATGATTGTCAAGGAACATGTTTATTAATCAAACATCTTTTTTATCATTGTGTCACATTTAATTGTTTATTTAAGGTTATATAATAAGTTCTTTAAGTTGAAATGATTTTATGATACATGAAGTGATAATAGTGTTGATTTAATAGGAAGTGATTCTAATGGATTTGGATATGAAGTAATTATGAAGGAAAAGTGATTATGATGGATGTAGATTTAAAATGTTATGATGTGGATTATTGTCATTGTCTATATACTTATCTCTGTATCTATGTACCTATTAATCAACCGATCTATATTTTTATCCATATATCCATCATTTTATCTATTTATTTATTTATCACCATATCTTCCTATCTCTCAATCAATTTATCTATTCATCACCATATTTATCTATCTATTTAGCTACCTATTTATATACTTATTTTCTATATATCTATACTTGTATTAGGTGGATGAAATGATGTCAATGATGTATATTCATTTGAATGATTTGGACTAAATGATGAGAATTCATTTTAATTATGTGAATTCAATGATGTCAATGATGTTAATTGAATGATGTCAATGATATGGATTCATTTGAATTATGTGGATTAAATGATGTGGACTCATTTGCATTATAAGGATTCAATGATGTCAATGACATGGATTGAATGACATCAATCATGTGGATTCATTTGAGCTATGTGGATTAATTGATCTCAATGATGTGGATTGAATGATTCAAAAGTAGTGTTTTTGTTTTGCATATTTGATATTAAAACATGGCAAGAATGCCTTATGTGGATAATGATCTTGATCATGCTAAATCTCAAAGGATTTCATCTGAATAGAATGCTCAATTTGCGCAATAGAGATTAGCATTTTTATTTCATTAAGATTTAGAACTAGAGAGTATAGGAGTACCATTATTAATGAAAGAAGTAAAAATGCTATGTCCAAATCATTTTGTTGGTGATGTTCTCTTTTGAGTTTTAGGAAGAGCAAAAGAAATGGTGCCATTAGAGCTTTTTGACTTACAACGTAAAGGATTAGCAGAAACTTTACTACGATGCTTTGTCCAAGATGAAAGATTGTTACCAAATAATAATCAAATAGCACTATATTTCATTCAAAAAGTTTTTTGTACAAGATATCCTTCACTGATGTGTAGATTGGGATGATGGCCTCAAGAATGTAGGTATAGGTTTGGGCTATCCTCAAAATCGTGCAAAATTGTATAATCAAGGACACGGTCCCTCTTCCTCAAAAGCAACCATATATTTTCTGTATGAGGAACATGAAGTTATTCATGATTTATCATCAATGGGACCAAATTTATACAATGAAGGATGAACAATTCTCGGTTACAAATAAAAAATGATGATAAAAAAAAGAGAATTGATGATGTAGAAAATCAAGTTAAATATTTACAATTATCTCTTGATGCATATGAGAACAGATATGGAAGCCTATAGAGGAGGCTATTGGGACGAGAATTCTAGTACTCCTACTCAAGGGGAGTTCTTCCTTAGGGAAGTATATGTTACCGTTTGTGTCCACGTGAAAGGCCAAATGGCCACTGGACACTTCTTTGTATATGTCCTTTAATAAAACATATAGTGTCCTGGTCCGTCACAGACTGTAAGTTCGAGTGCATTTGTAAGACCTAAGAAGTCTATCTTCGTGCTCCTTGTGTACTATGTTTTCTACGTATTCTGCAGCCTCTGTGCAGAGTACTGTGTGCGGCTTGAGGAGCTCGGTTTTCTACTCCGAGCGTATTGTCGTGAAGCTCTCGAGAAGGAGAGCGCACTATGGTGCATTGCCATTGAAATACTTCACTAGTATCAGAGCAGTTTGAGGCAAAATCTCTGTTCCTTTTGTGTGAGCGAAGCGACCCCCCCCAAGGCTTACGACTAAGGCGGTGACCAAGGCATAGACCTTGGCATACCTTGTCATCCGAGTCACCGAAGTCACCGTTGGCACTGTTGGCTGTGCGCGAGGGAGGACCTCAACGATCAAGGAATATAGAGGTTACCGGTACTTCTCGGGAGGTCACCCCTCCCAGTACTATTCCCCCCGAAGCTCGCTTAATCGTGGCAATTTCTTGCCACTAAGCTGTTGGTGTAATTCACAAGCTTACACATTTGGCTTGATGGATACATTAAACTCCATGTACATATGAAG
This sequence comes from Ceratopteris richardii, assembly GCA_020310875.1. Classification (NCBI taxonomy): domain Eukaryota; kingdom Viridiplantae; phylum Streptophyta; class Polypodiopsida; order Polypodiales; family Pteridaceae; genus Ceratopteris; species Ceratopteris richardii. The sequence goes on from CM035413.1 coordinate 25,736,833, forward strand.
AAGCATAGGAACTAGTGCTAGTGGTTAATTACCACTTTATCTCTTTGTAAAAGTCAAATTGACTTGGAATCTTTGTAAACACCTACCAAAAGGATTCGTGGAAAAAGTTAGCTTTTGATTGAAGGAATATCTCCTAGGATATAGGAGTTTGATCATAGGGAGCCAAAAGTTTGAATTTGAATTCAAATTTCTACCCAATCACTATAAAAGTGGTCATAGAAAAGTCATGGTTGGGACTCATCATTCTCGAGCTCATTACTGTCAATTCTGAGTGTGTGTGAGGCCTACACTCTAGCCCACACCATCTACACCATTAGGCAATCACTACAACATATCGATGGAATACCGACGATCAGTGTACCGACGGGAAGCTGTCGGCGTCGGTAGACCCCTCGGCAAATTTGGGAAAGCTGCATTGCCTCTGAATCACAGGTACGTTGCCTCAGAATCACGGCGTCGGTATAAGCGTCGGTATATGCGTCGGTATATGCGTCGGTAATTTGCTAGAAATATCGACGCTTGTACCGGCGCTCTCTTTTTAACTGGGACCGAACCCGAAATTCATCATTCTGCTCGTTTTGAATATAGAACTTCTGCTTTCGGGTTTGTGCGTGCCAACAACAGAAATCTGTTTGTCATCCTCTCTCTCTCTCTCCCTCTCTCCCTCCCTTCCCTCTCTCTCTCTCTCCCTCTCTCTCTCTCCCTCCCTCTCTCTCACTATCTCTCTCTCTCTCTCCCTCTCTCTCTCTCACTCTCTCTCCATCTCTCTCCCTCTTTCTCTCTCCCTCTCTCTTTCTCTCTCCCTCTCTCTCTCTCTTTTTTCTTTTTCTATGTTTTTTCTTTACTAATATGTTCTTTGTTTGGTTTTGCAAGAGATTTTGGGATCAAATCTTTGGAAATTCGACGAAGAAGAACTTCAAGTGGATTTTGACGATCGTGTCAAACAATTCTCTCTCTCTCTCTCTTTCCCTCTCCTTCCCTCTCTCTCTCTAAACACACCTCTATTTTTATAGATCTCACGCTTTGGTAAGTAGATTGCACATATTGTATCACTCTGTTCTCTTTCTTTATGTTTTTGCTTTTCTAATATCTTCTCTCTCTAGTTTTTTGCAAGAGATTTTTGAGATCAAATGTTTGGAAATTCAACGAAGGAGAATTTCAAGTAAATTTTGACAACTTTGATTCACAAATTGTTGGAGTTAGACGTCTGCGGAAGCACGCGAACAGCACAAGGAAGAAGAAGAAGCTTGGAGCACAACACACACGACTGAATGTATTACTAGAGAATGTACAAAGATAAGTAGCCCATTAGGGCAATAGGCGTATATACAAGCCGGGGGAAAAAAACCTCCTAAAGAGGGAAAAAAGTGCCCCGACAGTCCTAGAGTGTTCACACACATCACTACCTAAATATATCAACAAATCCCCCCTGGGAGTGATGCGGTGAACAAGGAGCTGGCACTCATGTATAAGGAAGTGCCAAGCTATGTGGAAATCACTCCACAAAAGGAAGTAAGCCCAAAGCTTTGCGGAAAGCTTCAAACTTCTCCCTAGGCAGAGCCTTCGTGAAAAGGTCTGCAATGTTCTCCTGCGTGGGCACATATGCCAAGCTGATCTCCCCAGCAGAGAACCTCTCCCTGACATAGTGATAATGCACCTCAATGTGCTTAGTGCGAGCATGGAACACAGGGTTCCTCGCAATTGCCAATGCGCTCTGACTGTCAGTGAAGATGGTGGTGGCAGAAGACCGGCCAACACCCAAATCAGCCATAAGCCGTCTGAGCCACACACACTCAACAGTCGCTGTGAAAGCTGCCCTATACTCAGCCTCACAACAGGAAGTGGCCACAGTAGGCTGCTTCTTGCTCAACCAAGATATACATGAGCTACCAAGCATGAAGCAAAAACCACTGGTGGACACACGAGTGTCATAGCAACCAGCCCAATCTGAGTCAGAAAAAGCATGCAAATCTGGCGGTAGTGATCCCCCCTTGGGATAAAACAACCCAAGTAGCCGAGTACCACTCAAGTAGCGAAAGATGCGCTTAACCGCTTTCCAATGCGTGACTCCTGGGCAATGCATGAACCTGCTCATCTGTGAGACAACAAACTGAATATCTGGCCGAGTAATGCATAAGTAAATCAAGCATCCAACAGCCTGCTGATAGAGAACAGCATCAAATGCATCTCTAGCATCATGAAGACTCAATCGTAAACCTGTCTCCATAGGAGTGGCAATAGGCTTACAGTCTTCAAGGCCAAAACGCTGCAATAATGTGTCAATATATTTCGTTTGACACAAAGCCATTCCACCATCAACGTGCATAAACTGAATGCCCAAATAGTGATGCAAATGCCCCAAATCAGACATCTCAAATGAGGCATGCAAATCAGCCTTAAAATCAGCAATATGCTTCTCAAGAGGACCAGTGAGCAGCATGTCGTCTACATAGACAACAATGATCAGAAGCACATCATTAGCACGCTTAACATATAAGGTGCTTTCAGTTGGACTGTTCTCAAAACCATGTGCAATTAGATAGGCATGTATTTTCTCATACCAAGCACGTGGTGCTTGCTTTAAACCATATAACGCCTTCTTTAACCTGCACACCTGGTTTTCATGCCCTTTCTGCACAAAGCCACGGGGCTGAAAAACATACACTTCTTCATGCAAGTCACCATTCAGAAATGCTGTTTTAATGTCCAACTGATGTACATTCCAACCATGATGGGCTGCAAGTGCACAAATGCTCCGAACAGTAGTCATACGGCATGTAGGTGCAAAGGTCTCATCAAAATCAATGCCTCTTTCCTGCGCATAACCCTTTGCAACAAGCCTAGCCTTATACCTGTCAACTGTACCATCAGGTTTACGCTTCAGCTTGTATACCCACTTAGTGCCAATGGCCTTCTTGCCAGGAGGCAAGTCACATAAAGACCATGTACCATTCTTCATTATAGCATCATATTCAGATTGCATAGCAGCCATCCAATTTTCTGAATTTTGTGCTTCATCAAAAGAAACAGGCTCATTCTCATCACAGAGACTAGATGCAGCCATAGCATAGCAATCTGATGCAAAGGAGGTACTATGAGAGCCTGAACGAGTACGATATGACAAAGGTGCATCTAATTTGCTGTCACGCAAAGTCTGCACCAGCCATTTTGGCATAGTTTTTGCCTGTTCAATATCAGCTCTCTCATCAACAAGTGCATCATGTAAATCTGCATCAGAAATGGAATGATCTGCATCATCATATGAAACCTGCAAAGGCTGAGAAGTTGCCTCATTAGGACCAGCGTTAGCCTGTCCACCTGTAAAAAGAGGCATCAAAGTATCATACATGTCTTTGGAGCTAACAGATGTCTCCTTAGTACATGAAAGCAATGGCTGAATAGCATCTTCCACAAAGACAACATCACGGCTAACCAGAATGCGTTTAGTCTGTGGATGATACAGACGATAGCCTTTACTTTCAGAACTGTACCCAACAAAAATACATTTTACTGCCTTATCATCCAATTTTCTGCGATGTTGTTCAGGCACTAATGCATATGCCAAACAACCAAAAACACGCAGATGAGCAACAGATGGCTTGCGGTCATGCCAAGCCTCATATGGAGTGATAGATTGCAACGCTTTAGTGGGACACCTGTTCAGTACATATGCTGCACACATGACAGCCTCAAGCCAGAAACTATGTGGTAAAGCCTGACTTTTGACCATGCACCTCGCCATCTCCATGAGTGACCTGTTCTTTCGTTCAGCAACTCCATTCTGTTGAGGTGTATACGGCACTGTACACTGGTGTTTTATCCCACGTTCAGCCAGAAATGCATTAAAATCTGAAGACATATATTCCCCCCCTCGATCAGAACGGAGGGTGCCCATTTTACATGCTGACAGATTTTCAGCCAAAACCAAAAACTGTTTGAAGCACATGAACACTTCGGACTTTGCTTTGAGTGGATATACCCATGCATGCCTGGAAAAATCATCAATGAAAGTCACGAAGTAAAGGTAATTTCCAAAAGAGGGTGTCTGCATAGGACCACAGACATCACTATGTACAAGCTGCAATTTCTGCATAGCCCTAACTGAACCATCTTTTGGAAAGGAAGAACGCTGCATTTTGCCCAAAATACAGCCTTCACAAACATGTTTTCCAGGTGCCTCAAATTTGGGCAAAGAGGACACCATTTCAGATTTCTGCAGGCGTAACAAACTAGCAAAATTCAGATGACCAAAGCGTGCATGCCAAAGCTTTGCATCTGACATAGCCTGAGAATCATGAACTGCACATGCCGAATCATTCACAGATCTTTCATAGTCTATGAGCTTATACAGCCCACGACATAAAATGCCAGAAGCAATAATCACATCGCCATTTGAGAGATCATGGACTGTACACCTGTCATCAACAAATTTCACAACCAAGCCAATCTTGGCTAATGCAGAAACTGATAACAGATTCTTTTTGATCCCTGGCACAAATAAAGCATCTGACAAAGTGAAAGAACTACCATCAGCAGTAGTCAGAATGATCTTACCAACTCCCATAACAGGATAAGAGGAGTTATTGGCGCATGTGACAGTATTCCCTGTAGGGGCAGGCTCGAGTGAAGAGAAGAAACTGCGCTGCGAGGTAATATGTTTGGTCGCCCCACTGTCAAAGTACCAAACATCTGAGTCTACTGCAGACATGCACTGATCATGAGAAGATGGGTCAAAACTGCAGACAGTAGTAAACGCCCATTCTTCTTCCTGCACAAGATTTGCAGACTCTGTTTTTGGTGTAGAGGCCTCTGCAACAACCATTCCAGCCTCTTTCTTCTTTGCCTCTTTAGCAGCCAGTTTTGGACAGTTCTTTATAATATGATCATTTCCTTTACAGTACTTGCAGAACAATTTCTGCTTTTCTGATTTCTTCTCATCTTTATCCTGGTTCTTCGATTGTGCAGCATTTGCAGATTTCTGCTTACTAGTAGAAGAGCTCCATTTTCCTTTGCCCTTCTGACTAGCCAGGAAAGCTTGATCTGCAACACGCATAATGGACCTGTTCTGCCTGGACTGATCTTCCTGCAACAGAACAGAGACTAATTCCTCAAATGACAAGGCATTCGGATTGCCTTTCATCATCAACCGAAGAGTAGAGGCAAAACTCTGATATGAATCAGGAAGACCATTCAGAACGGTCTGCACAAGTGAGCTATCTGGTATAACTTCATCAGCAGAAATCAATTGTTCCTTCAGGTCTTTGATCTTTGTAAGAAAACTGTCCATAGAATCACCTTCATTCATGTGCTCACTCTCCAACTGTTTTCGGAGGTAAGCAACACGAGCCTCATTCCTAGCCTGGTACAAAGTGGTAAGCGTATCCCAAGCATCCTTTGCTGTTCTGCAAGAGCGAATGTGAGGAATAATGGCACGTTTGACAGACAAAGCTATCAATGCATGTGCCTGGGCATCTCTGCCATCCCAACGAATCTGCTCTACAGTAGGTGCAACAGAAACAGCAGCACGAACAGGAATCTGCGGAATATCATCTTCGACACCATCTTCATCAGCTCCAACACCTGTATTTGCAGTACCTGTCGTTACAGGTGTAACAGGACGTCTTTCAACACCCTGCACAATGTTCCACAATCCTTTTGCAACCAGTACATGTCGCATCATATAAGCCCATAATGGGTAGTTGGTACCATCCAACTTATCCTCAACAGCCAACATACGGAATACATCACTGCTTTCAGCCATGGCCGGTGACTAAAATACCTTGATGCACAAAATTGACTGTATCTCAAAAAGTTGAACAGAACTGCCCAGACGAGTTCTGCTAGACCTGTAGCAGACTTCGAGACGCTTAAACTGGCGAACAGAAACTGGTATATACCTTTGGCACAAAAGGACGAAATAGCCTGCACAAGCGCTGTGATAGTGCGTTCGGAGGCCGAAACGAGCTCAGATCGCGATTTTGGCACCACAAAGCGAAGCAGTTTTGATCTCGGAAACACCCTGAGTATGCTCACCAAATTTCGTGCGAATCTGAGACTGCAAACGGAGGAGTGTCGACGGCGCCCTAGAAGAAGCGACGACCTGCTCTGATACCAATTGTTGGAGTTAGACGTCTGCGGAAGCACGCGAACAGCACAAGGAAGAAGAAGAAGCTTGGAGCACAACACACAGGACTGAATGTATTACTAGAGAATGTACAAAGATAAGTAGCCCATTAGGGCAATAGGCGTATATACAAGCCGGGGGAAAAAAACCTCCTAAAGAGGGAAAAAAGTGCCCCGGCAGTCCTAGAGTGTTCACACACATCACTACCTAAATATATCAACACAAATTACATAAATGTAAGTACAACATATATCACTCTTTTATCTTTCTTTATATTTTTGTTTTCTAATATCTTCTCTCTTTATTTTTGTTTGAGAGAGAGAGAGCGAGAGAGAGAGGGAGAGAGAGAGGGTTACATGCATATGCATGCATGCATATGCATACATGCATGCATATGTATACATGAATGCATATGCATACATGCATGCATATGCATGCATGCATGCATGAGGGATATGCATATGCATACATGCATGCATATGCATGCATGGATATGCATACATACATACATGCATACATGCATACATGCATACATGCATATGCATACATGCATGCATGCATATGCATACATGCATGCATGCATATGGATACATACATATGCATACATGCATGCATGCATATGCATACATGCATGCATGCATATGCATACATGAATGCATTTGCATACATGCATGCATATGCATACAAACATGAATGCATATGTATACATACATGCATGAATGCATATGCATACATACATGCATGAATGCATATGCATACATACATGCATACATGCATCCATATGCATTCATGTATGAGGGATATGCATCTGCATACATGCATGCATGAGGGATATGCATATGCATACATGCATGCATATGCATACATGCATGCATATGCATACATGCATGCATGCATATGCATACATGCATGCATATGCATACATGCATGCATGCATATGCATACATACATACATGCATACATGCATCCATATGCATTCATGTATGAGGGATATGCATATGCATACATGCATGCATGAGGGATATGCATATGCATACATGCATGCATGCATATGCATACATGCATCCATATGCATTCATGTATGAGGGATATGCATATGCATACATGCATGCATGAGGGATATGCATATGCATACATGCATGCATATGCATACATGCATGCATGCATATGCATACATGCATGCATGCATATGCATACATGCATGCATGCATGCATATGCATACATGCATGCATGCATATGCATACATGCATGCATGCATATGCATACATACATACATACATACATATATTCATACATGCATGCATATGTATACATGAATGCATATGCATACATGCATGCATATGCATACATGCATATGCATGCATGCATGAGGGATATGCATATGCATACATTCATGCATATGCGTACATGCATGCATGCATATGCATACATACATACATACATGCATGCATATGCATACATACATACATACATACATGCATACATGCATCCATATGCATTCATGTATATATGCATGCATGAGGGATATGCATTCATGTATATATGCATGCATGCATGAGGGATATGCATATGCATTCATGTATATATGCATGCATGCATGCATGAGGGATATGCATATGCATACATGCATGCATGAGGGATATCCATATGCATTCATGTATATATGCATGCATGCATGCATGAGGGATGTGCATATGCATACATGCATGCATATGCATACATGCATGCATATGCATACATGCATGCATATGCATACATGCATGCATGCATATGCATACATACATACATGCATGCATATGCATACATACATACATACATACATACATACATACATACATACATGCATACATGCATACATGCATCCATATGCATTCATGTATATATGCATGCATGTATGTATGCATGCATGAGGGATATCCATATGCATTCATGTATGAGGGATATGCATATGCATACATGCATGCATATGCATACATGCATGCATGCATATGCTTAAGCATGCATATGCATATGCATACATGCTTAAGCATGCATATGCATATGCTTACATGCTCAAGCATGCATATGCATATGTAAGCAAGCAAGCATATGCTTACATATGCATACATGCTTAAGCTTGCATATGCATATGTAAGCAAGCAAGCATATACATACATGTATATGTACATGTATGTATACAAGCAAGCATATGCATACAAGATTAAGCATGCATATGCATACAAGCAAGCATATGCATAGGTATATGTATATACAAGCAAGCATATGCATATATATATGTATATGTATACATGTATGCATATGCATATGCATACATGTATGCATATACATACATGTATATGTACATGTATGTATACAAACAAGCATATGCACATGTATATGTATACATGTATGCATATGCATATGCATATGTATACATGAATGCATATCTATACAAGCTTAAGCATGCATATGCATACAAGCAAGCATATGCATACATGAATGCATATGCATACATGAATGCATATGCATACATGAATGCATATGCATACATGAATGCATATGCATACATGAATGCATATGTATACATGAATGCATATGTATACAAGCTTAAGCATGCATATATATACATTGGATGATATGAGATCTTCATATTGCATCAGATGGGATCTCCACGTACACCTTGGGGTGCGCATGATCATGATGAATCGAAGATATATCATATCCATAATGGAGCTCCAGTTATGGATGCGACGGGGAAGTCAATGCGACAACGTATACGACATCTCTGCTCTATCAAATTTGGTCATTCAGTAATGCTAAAATGGGCCGAACAGGATAGAGACTCTAAAAATCATATCACACAATGCATATATGAAGAGTACCGGCCAGCATCTGGCAATCCTGTTGTGAGTTCCGACTGGATACAACATACAGCATGCGAGGTCATGTCGCATCGACGATCGGAAGCTCGCGATGCTTTCAAAGCAGGCTTACCGAAGCCTGTATGGCTAGACGCCGAAGAATGGGAATCGATTCAGGATGAACATCAACATACTCTTGATCGGTATCGTCAACAAAGAGATGTGGCGGCCACATGGTTAGATACGGTTGGAACGTCACATTTAGGTAGGGGCGGATACGACAGTATGCGCTACCAATTTGTAAGTATGATGTTAATTATTGAAGTTGTTTGTGTTAAGTATATTATGTATATTCATCTAACATTTAGCATATTTACTATAGGAGTTGGCAGTGGGTCGTCCTCTAATGCGAAATGAAGAATCGTATGGATATCGACATGGACTGACTGCACTGTTACAAGACTTAGAGGGGCGCGGTGCAATCGTCTCATGGGAGAATATTCTTGGGGTTAGGTAAAGTTATATCTTGGTTTCGTGTTTCTAGTTGTTGTTTATAAATGTCATGTTAATTGGTCTTATTTTATACATATGTTTTGTTGCAGGATTGTAGGTGGAAATATTTTGATCAATACCACAATTTTGTATCACACTCGCATACGACAATGATGAACCATAATTTTGAATTCGATTCTTATATGGAAGTGTTTTGTCACATTGCCACAATTTTGTATTACACTCCTATGTGGCAATGATATACCATAATTTTGTATTCGATTCCTATATGTTAGTGCTTTGCCACACTTTTGTACATTTTTCATTTATGGAATATACGACTTTCTGTACATGAATCATTGTTCATTTTTGTTCATAAAAGTTTATGTTTTGGTTTCCGTTAGAGTACATAACACATGTATCAGTTGGGTAGAGTGTATTGTCTTTTGCTAAACAACATCATGCTTTAGCAAAAGACAACACACTCTGTCCAAAAAAATTTGTGCAGGTATGGTCCTCGCTATAGGCGTCGGTAGGTCCAGTATAGTCATCGGTATATGCGCCGGTAGACCCAGCGGACGTCGGTATAGACGTCGGTATTGGCGTCGGAAATACCGACGCTTATACCGACGCATATACCGGCGCCTATACCGATGCTTTGGTTCCGACGCCTACACCGACTGCAACACCGACGTCGCAAAGAACTCACGCCCGTTCATTTGCCTCGGTAGCAACCTCACTATACCCTCGATATGTTGTAGTGAATGATATTCATGCCAATGGATTTGTATACAAGTGTCCATTAATAAATATATCTTCATTAGTCATTTCTGAGTTCTCTGTCATACTACTTGAAAGTCTGTCAACTTATGGAGTGCATATCGCACTCATTTCTCCATCAAATTCAAAGATTCAAAACTTGTTGGATTCAGCTCAAAGTTGACTACATGCGGTCAAAATTTGCAGAGATTATATTCCACCATTTCAAAGAAAAGCTCGTCGAGGTGATCACTGGTCATTGACTGCTACAATCCTAAAAAATCGGGGGTAAAGGTTTACTTGCTAAATTGATTTCTCTTAGCATAGTTAATCTTTTTACATCATTCCACTTGGAATAGTTAGCTTGCTAAGCTAATTAGATACCCCTAAAAGGAATTTTTTCAATTCCTACTATGTTGGTCATACTGAGAAAAAGATCCAGCAGGTATCAAGACATAAATAGAAGGTTTTCTTGAGATTTTGAGTTTCAAAGTTATCTGTTTTGGTTCAATCATTACATACATCATTTCCAAAGTACATAGGCCATTTTATGGTGTCATTGGAAAGCTAAGGAGGTCCACTTATCAACTTTGAAGCTTACAAGGGCTGGTACAAAGCAGGATTTGGCAGTACCTACTCAATCTCTTGGAGTGTCCATCCGTCTTTCCCAACAGTGGTATCAGAGCAAACTAAGGTAAAATGGGAGATGGTTTTCCTTCATTCATTGATAAATTGGACTCGAACAAATATCAGGCATGGTCTCTAAGGATGAAGACCTACCTACAAGGAAGGAGTCTTTATGGATACATCTCAGGAGATGAGGAATTGCCCTCATTCAAAACAAGAGGATTACCAACAAAGGAAGAACATGAAAAGCTCAACACATGGTGTGCAAAGGATGCATCAGCAAGGTCTTATTTACTCAACTCCATCTCTGATTTTCTTTTGCCACACATTAGGAACTGTAAGACATCACAAGAGAATTGGGAAACCTTGTCATCTTATTTCTCCTCCAACACAAGGGCTAGGAAAAATCAGTTGTGGATTGAATTCACCACATTAAGGAAGCAACCTAAGCAAGTTGTCTCAGAGTTTGTGACCAAGATTAAAGATGTAGCAGATCAGTTAGTAAGCATAGGAGAAGAGATTGAAGAAGAACAAATTGTGTGGGCAAGTGATCAATGGGATCAAGGCTAATGACAAATGGGAAAGCTTCACCACTGCCATGGACATGCAAATTCTAGATCTTACAACTCTCATGGGACAATTATTCACTCATGAAGCCAAGCTCAACAAGAATGGAGATACATCCAAAGGTAATAGTTCTTCTGCCCTATACACTGATAAAAGTAAAGCTAAAGATAAAGGCAAGAACAAGAAAGGAGAAGATGAAGGCTCTACCTCCCAAGCTAACTATGTAGGGAGAGGTAGATCATCAAGAGGAAGGGGCAGAGGAGGTAAGAAAGGTAGGGGGAGATCCTATAACTCCTCACCATGCAACATTTGTGGTTTATCAAATCACACTACAGATGAGTGTTTTAGGAATTACAAAAATCAGAGAGGAAGAGGATATCAAAGAGGTGGATACTCACAGTCAAGAGGTAGATTCAACCATCACCAAGGCTACGACAACAACTACAACAACAACTACAATGGCAATTATCAAGGAGGATTCAAATCCAAAAAGGATTACAACAACTATATAGAGGAGCAAGATGATTCTCTTTTGATCATGAACATGACTTCAAAACCAGGTACTAATGATGACCACCTATTCTACATTGACTCAGGATGCTCAAATCATGTGGCTGGCAATGTAGCACTACTCTCTCATCTTGAGGAACCAAAAGGCAAGCATCAAGTCCAAAAGGTGATGACACGAAGAACTCAGTAGTTAAAGTTGGAAATGTTAAGACTTGTGATGGAAATCAGAACTTGTTGAGTAGGGTACTTTATGTACCAACCATTACCAAAAATTTGATGAGTGTTGGACAGATTGTGGAGAAAGGTTTGCAGGTTCGATTCAACCAATTTGGAGAATTTGTGGAGGATCCAAGGCATGGGTTCAAGAGGATTGCTAAAGGAGAAAAATCAAGTAGACTTTTTACTTTTGAGCTAGAAGATACAAAGAACATTGCATTATACAGTTATAAAGATCAAACATTTTCAGAGCTTGGGATTTGGCACAAAAGATTAGGGCATGTAGGAGAAAGAACCTTGAAGCAGATATGCAGGGATCAATGTGTTATTGGAATACCCAATGTTTCCAAACAACATATGATATATAAATGTAGTGCTTGTCAATTTGGGAAGTCTCACAAGTTACCCTTCTCAAGGAAAGGCTACATGCATGAGGACTACCTAGAACTTGTACACACAGATGTATGGGGACCAAGCAAAGACCCCTCAATCTCAGGATCAAGGTACTATGTATCTTTTATTGATGATTATAGCAGGTGGACTGTATTGTACTTCATGAAGCACAAGGATGAGGTGTTTAATTGCTTTAAAAAATATCTTGCACTAGTTGAAAATCAAACAGGAAAGAACTTGAAGAGACTAAGGTCAGATGAGGAGGTGAGTACTTCTCCAATGAGTTTGAAGACTTCTTGCAGGACATAGGTATCAAACGAGAAACCACCACAAGGTACACTACAGAGTGGGGTAGCTGAGAGAAGAACTAGGTTGATTGTTGAAACAAGTAGGTCTATGTTGAATGAAAAAAGGTTACCTAATTACCAATGGGCAGAGAGTGTTTCTACTGCCACTTACCTCATAAACAGGTTACCATCTAAGTCCCTTGATGGGATGACACCCTATGAAGCATGGCATGGTAAAAGACCCTCACTAGACCATTGCAAGATATTTGGATGTGTAGCATATGTACACATTCCTTCTCAAATAAGAGGTAAGCTAGACCCAAAGGCTGAAAAGTGCATCTTTATTGGATATGACTTAAATAAAAAAGGTTACAGGTTTTATAACCCTTCCAATAAGGGATTCATGGTTGGTAGAGATGTTGTCTTTGATGAAAATGATTCTTGGTATGAGAATAAATGCACGAAGTTTAAACTACCCTATGACTTGGAAGAGGAATTTCCAAGTCTTACTAAGGAAGAACCTACTCAGAATGAAGACTCAACTTCAGATGATGAAGATGTTATCAACCTTGAAGAGTTCAAAGCATGAAAGTCCAAAGGCAAAGTCAAAATGAAGAAGCTTGAAGACATACCTGAATCTTCAAATTAGTCAATCAGAAGATCACAAAGAGAGAGCAAAAAACCTATCAGACATGGGGTATGATACATCTCTTGTTACAAAACACTTTGTTTATCTTGCCAAAGATTTGTCAATTGAAGAACCAGATCATATGAAGAAGCAATAACCAAGACAGAATGGAAAGAAGCTATGGATGATGAGATTGAAGTACTCAAGGAAAGTGACACATGGGAGCTAGTACCAAAGAAGGAATCCATGAAGGTAATAGGATCCAGATGGATCTACAAACTTAAAAGAAATTTTGATGGGTCAATTAACAGGTACAAAGCCAGATTGGTAGCCAAGGGTTTTGCACAAACCCAAGGCATTGACTATGAAGAGACATTCTCTCCTGTGGCCAAGATGCCAACAATCAGAGTGTTGGTAAGTGTGGCATGCTCATCTTCAAAATGCACACATGCTCATCTTCAAAATGCACACATTTTGGATGTACACATGCTCATCTTCAAAATGCAACAATATGCTACCTAGATGGAAATCATTGTGCAAAATATTACAAGTCTATAAGAATGACATTGTTCACAACAATCCATTGATTAAGTTCCAAATATTTATTTTCATTGTAGCTATATCCTCTTGTATGTCTTTGATAATTCTACTTTGTGGTAAATTAAATATTCTTTCTCCATTTTCTCAAGCCATATATCCAATGTATCACCATTCCATAATCTAAAAATAAGGCATGGGCTCTTTCTATGATGTTAAGTTAATGCAAGTGGACTGATTATTCAACTATGGGTGATAGGTAATATGGTGGCCTCATTCATTGCGTCATTCATGTTTTAAGTCACCACCATATAATTTTAATAATTTTTTCACAAAAATTTTGTTGGTGAACCTCAAGTGGGTTATTATGACTTTATGGACCACTCCACATTGTCCTTCCCCAATGAGAGCTTCATCTTCAAAATGAATAGATGAATATGGGAGCAAACATAGGTTGTTGGATGTTGGATCTTCCATATTTACATGCATATCTACACATGGTTCTACTATTGCTACTATCCTTAGTTTCTCTACCTATTCGGTAGTGTCATGTCTCACTCTCTTTCAACTCTTCATCGTTTGTTAGTGTAAATCGATAAGTTTGATTTTGCTGATAAATCCTAACATTTTTGTGATATCTAGTACCACGGATTTTGCTACTTTGATGATTTTTCCAAAGATGCAAGTGAGTTCTTTGGACATTTGTTCACCTAGTAGTTGTGCTCCTCATGCTATGCTTCAAAATTTAGTAATATATGCTCACTATTTTGACCTTGTCTCTACACCTCTACAGAGACTTAAAATGAAATTTTGGAGACTTATAGTACACTATAAGAGAAATCCAACAAGATTTAAATTATTCCAAATGAATATACCAGCTAGGATAACCATCCTCTGCAAAAGAGGCTGTTGCTCTAGCACAATGGTGAGAACCACATTAAGAAGCTCCACCTCCTTAATGTCAATCCGCGGAAGAGATAGGAGTGATATGAAGATTGTGAATGTGAGATGAAGTGAGAGTGAAGGTGAGAAGCATAGAGATGCACACACACATACACACACACTACAAAGAGACAAGCAAGACACAATGGAAGGTGAGAAATCAACTCTATTACTCAAGAACACTCTTACAAGCTAAAAATAGCTCTAAGCTCTTCTCTACTCACACAAGCTAACCTCAAAAATGAGCTCTCTAGCTCTTTTTATAGATTCTAGACTAGTTTTGACCGGTTTCACATCTAGTGACCGGCATAGTTAAAAAATAGATCCTAAGTGCTATTTGAAGGGGTAAACGGTGTCTAAAAATAACCAAAATTGATACGCTCATTCTACCTAAGCTCCTCAAGCTCAAGGACTCCTCGGCTTGCACAAAATGGAGCTATGGATTACAAAAAAGGGTTTTTCTATGTTACGTATGTTACAATAGTGATGAAAATCACTGTTGGAGGTTTTGAAGAGTATTTATAAAACATAATTCTTTTGAAAAAAGATCCGACTGACTCCCTACTCTATCTTTACATGCTTCCGCGTCTTCTGTGCCTCTGGCTGCTGCCAACATCCCCCTCCCTCTCGCTTCTGTCGTCCTCGACAGAACCTTGTTGTGCGGTCTATCGGATGTAGTTCTGTAGTAGTTCCTGAGCGAGGGTGTGTTCTGATATTCGAATGCCTCGGGCCAAATCTGCCTCGAGTTTCTCCCAATCGATTGGTTGCGATTCATTGGGTGGTGGGAGTCGATAATGTGTGGAAACCATCTGTTCACAGGCGAATAAGTGTAAGAGGTGGGTGGGCCTGCTGATGAACACTCCTGAATGGTATTCCCAAAAACCAGTTGTGAACATCTCTTCGAAAGTCTGCTTCTAGCACGCCGGTAAATATTTAATTCTACAATGCCAGGCATAACACACCCGTAGCGATGGTGTTGTACTCATATCGTATGCAAGATCTAGATTGCCATGCTCGAAGCCCGGGGTGTTTACATGAGGTGCCTTTATACGACGGAAGACTTTAAAAACCATTTGCATCATGTCAAAGATTTTGGCAGTCATGTTCGCTGCTATATCGTCCATGTGTTTCAAGCGAGGGAGCCAGTGACGAATCGTGGCCATCATGTATCCCACTGTCGGTAGTTCTATGGGTGGCTTGAAATATGGGTAATTTAACCAATCCTGGCACTGCTTGTTGTTTTGTACTTTAATAGCAAATGGTGTCCAGGAGCGACGATGTGGCACTGGTCCCCAACATGGGTTGTATTTCAAATGTAGTGGTGCCTTTACCCAAGTACTCATCATCTCAGGATATTCTTGTAAAAGATCTTTACGCCACTCTGGTTGATAAATCTCTCCTTGCTGCGCATCCAGTGGCAAATCATCAGGCTCAAATTGAGTAGCGTGAGATGGTTTCTTGCCTGTTTCTTTCTCTATTGCCAACTGATACTCGGCCATTAGCATAAAATATGGTTTGTACTGTAACTCATGCCCTGATATATATCTGCGAGGGGCCAAATGAGCGAAGTAGGGTGACTATAAAATTCTTTCTTCAATCATTGCCATTGCGTGCAGCTGCGCCTCTACTCGTGCTGAGTGGGTGGTTCCAAGCTCTTCCAATGTCGTCATCCATGCGGGGGTTGGAAGTTCATACGTCATCTGGCCTTCAGCTGTGACTCGTCCGCCTGGGATGGGTTGTGGTTCGTAGGCTTCTTCAAATGTTTCCTCCATCGGGATGGTTACTTTTTCTTCATCGGCTGGGAGCTCTGGTGGGAAATCTGGCCGTGGTGGTGCTTCATATATAGCTATCCTTGATTCAAGAGTTGATACCTGGGCCCGTAGTGCATTGAGTTCCTCTAGGATGCCAGGAGAAGGGTCCGTAGGAGCTGGTAATCCTTGTGTTGCTGGTACTCTGAGCTGGAGTAGTTTATGATCTTCCTTTAGCTTCTGATACTCTTCGTTCATTTGATCGTATTCGTCAAGCAATCTGATGTGATCATCGAGCAACATTTTCATTGATTCGGAGGGCACTGCTTTGAACCGGCTAGGACTTAACGGTTGGTCTGGGTTATCGAGAGCAGCTTCTAAATTTTCTCTGTTCTGCTCTTGTAGCCACTGGTTCTCTTCCTTTGCTGTTGCTAGGTGTCTTCTGAGTAAGCCCATGTTCCGAGTCAGTGTCGCATTGCGAACTGTCTGGGCCCTTAACAAATTGTCAAGATCAACAGTGGCCTCTTTGGCCTTCTCTTCACTTTCTAGTTCTAGCTTGTGATAAGCCTCACGTAGTTCTTGATATCGAGTATTCAATGAGGCATTCTCAATAGACAATGAGTTAAGCTACGACTGCAAATCGATGGTTGTCCTCTGCAGCTGCTGATAATTATTTCCAAGAGATGTGAACTCATCTCTTACTTGCGTCATACACGTGAACATTTGTCGAAATGCTGAGTCTATGGTGGGTGCTAATATTAATGGTGTGCTAAGTGAAGATGTAGTGGGTGTAGATGCAAAGGGAATGGGGAATGGGGGTGGGAAAGTGGATGCTATGGTGATTGTTGAAAATTGTGGTGTGCTTAAATATTGTGGTGCCACCATAGACGTGAGTGGTGGTGCGGTAGGTGGTGATATATCCATATCGCTGCATGTGGTGTTGAGTGCGGTGACTGTGAATAGTGGTGTGATCATGGGTAAGAGTGTGGGTGTAAATACAGGGTTTACAAAGGTTGAGGAGTAATCTACAGAGGGGTTGTCTTGGATGGCTTGGTGGAAAGGGGAAAGAGGGGTTATGGTGGGTCGGGGAGGTGAGACTGGGGAGAAGGTTAATGGAGGTGGGAATGGGAAAAGGGGTCTTGGAGGTGTGGGGAAGGATGGAAAAGATGGATGGAGAAATGGGTTGGATAGAAAGGTGGATAGGTTAGGGGGTAGACTAGGTTGAGTGGGAGTAAAGACGACTTCTGCTACTCCGTCGGAGAAGGAAGATGTTGTTCTGGGAGAAGGGGGATGTATGGGGGAGACTGGATGGATGGGAGGTGATGGGGGAGCGGTTGGGGTGGTCGGTACTTCGACGACTATGGTGGTATGTACAACGGTAGTACGGGGTGGGGAGTCGACGATAATGGTGTCTTCTACCAAAGAGCTTTCAGGGACAAGACGTGCTTCCCTGGCCTGTTCTGAAGATTGTGCTCCTGTGGGGACACGAATGTATTCGCCCGGTTTTGATAGTAGTCGTACGCGTCGAGGGTCATACTGCGGTAATGGTTTCCTCTGTAAATATCTTAAGGCTTCGGTAGGTCCAACTGATTTGACAAGCTCTCTGAAACCTCTGATGTAGACTTCTTCGAACCCTCCTGAGACGAGTTCTTGTTTGATGATTGTTTGGCTTTCTTCGTCAGTCAACTTCTTGCGTGCCCAAAATTTTTCCATAGTACGATATAATTTTTTTATGGCTAACGTATAAGCTGCAGCTTCTAAGGTTTCTTCTTCGTCTGTGCTTGTGTCACCTTGGGTGTCGGTTTGCTGTCCTTGTTCGTCCGTCTGTACATGTTCGTGGGAGTCATGTGTATCGTGGCTGGCTTCACCGTCTCCTTCGTCGTCATCTGTTGTTGTTCTTTCATCATCTGAGCTCGATACGATTTGTCCTTATGGATGATCTCGGGGTGTGGTAGGGTAGCTAGGCCTTTCATATTCCTGAGAGAAGATCTGGCCTTCTGAAAACTGAAACTCACTTGAAAATATGTCCTGCATCTCAAAATCATATGTGGTGCCTGCTTGTTCTGTTTCTAAATGGGGTATCGGGAAAGAGAAAGCTTCTGCACCAATAGTGGTGGAAACTTCTGCTGTAGTGGTGGTAGGTCCTAGGACTGTGGTTGTTGGAGTAGTGATTGTGCTCGTAATGCCCTCCGTTACAACTGGTCTTGATAACCGTATACGAATAGGTTGTACTGTGGGAGTGGCTTCTGTCGGAGACTACTCTGGAGATGGCTGTGGTGAGGGTGATTCGGGCACCTGAAGGCAGGGGATAGTTCCTCTCATTCGCTTTCGTGCTCTTCCTTTGCTAGGCTTCCTAGCTTTCTTTGTTGTTCCTTTAAATGCTTTCAGCTCCTCACTTGTCATTGCTCGCTCAATCGGCAAGTCATATGCTAAGCACATATATACGATTCTAGTCAGTGCGCAGCATCCATTGATGACTTTCTTTCTTTCCCATCTATGTTGTGCTAAATACATCTGATCAATGATCTAGCTAGCTAGATCAATTGTCTGGGGTCCCATACATGATAAATACAAACCAAACCATATTCGTTTGTGAGGCATTGTGAATCTGTCCTGAGCGGGGAAAGCAAAATGCTGCATGCATATCCGCAGTGGCTTTGAAAGCTCAGGTGTGATCGCTGAAATCTCCTCCCACTTAGTGACGTCCCCACGTTTCATAGGGTCAGGAACTAACCTTTCTCGCTCTGTGGGCGTGTGGGTTCCATGAATCTTGATGGAAGCTCGAATCAGATCTTTAGAAAGATAAAATCTTTTATATGGTGGATCGTTCACTAAAGATGGAAAAATAAAAGTTCTTGGCAGATCCTTGTTCTCTGAAGCCATCAAAGTGGTGATTAAATAATAGCATCTGTAGAAGTCAGGTTTAGGCAAAGGGTCACTGAAATACTCTGTGAAGCCGGATCTTGCCCAAACATGTGTTAAGTCTTGTGTGTTCTGTAGCCCTTCGAACTCTCTTGAGAAGAATTGATATTTGCCCCATGTACGGTCATCAAAAGTTAAATTAGCCTCAAATATGAACTCAGCATCCGCTAATGGTCCTGCCAGCCCTTGAAACCAATGAGAATTACGATGAATCTTCTCAGTATAACCTCGAGGAGGGTCGTCAATAGGCATGGGTCCTGGGAAACCTTGAAATTCTGGCGGTGGAGCTGTCGGATGGGACTCTGCGAGTAAAACACCGATAAGTGCTACAGGTGCTACAGGTGCTACAGGTGCTACAGGTGCTACAGGTGCTACAGGTGCTACAGGTGCACTGGGGCCTGCTTCTGATGGTCCTTCTTCGGTTTGCATGATGATTGTCGTGCTAATGGAAAAAGATCTGCTACAAAAGATTAGCACATTAGTATGGAAATTAATTATGATCCCATTAAGGTGAGACCGCAATCCCTTTCCATAGCCGATGTGTAACCCGTGTAGCCACGTGTTGTGATGTGATTGATGCAATGCTTCTTGCATAACTAGTGCAGGTCTCTAGACACCTACATGCGTTCAGATGATACATACTTTTCTTGATGAGGTATTATTACAAGTGATGTTGGGTTATAGTGTGTGGATTTATACAAGGTTCAGTCATGAATGAGTTATTACATGGTTGTAGATTAGTCGGGGTGGGAGTTATGTTAGACAATGGGCTAGGAGAAGACTTTTGGATACGTTTCGATATCCACTTCCTAAGAGTTTGTGATCGGGTGATAGGTCTCTGCGGAAGGACAAAAGACGAGATCGGATTTGGTGGTATGGAGGGCTGAAAAGCTTTTCGAAGGGTGTATTTTACATGGCTTGAGGGTTGAGCTATAATACATGGTTTGGGTACCCAAATTTGCGTGGGTGTGGGTCGATCCATAAGGTACTTCTTGGCGATCCAAATTTGTCGAATGGTTGAACTTGTAGAAGAAGGTCGAGGGGATGTTGGATACTGATTCTGCTTTTGCCTTGACTTCTTCTTGTCATTATCTGCATTGTTGAAATCTGTCGGTGCTTTTTGTCCTTTTGGCACCCATATTTGTCTTGTGCCACTTGCTTTGTGTTGCTGACACTGCTTTCCTCTTTGCGTAGTCTGATGTTGTCGTCGGTCTGGGTTCCTTCGTAGTGTTTGACTCCTTTGTGGTTGAGGTTGAGAGGTCGGAGGGACACTCTACTTTGGAAAAGAAGGGAGGTCCAACACTTGCGAAACCTGCCCATTAGGAGGTGCTCCGTTTTGTACTTTTAATCTAGGCCAGTCCGCAGTAAGTGTGGAAGGATGGGCACCGCAGGGTGTTTTGCCCATGTGTCCGCTGATTGTGCCCATTTGCTCCATCTGTTGGGCTGTTACCCCTTCTAGTTTGCAGGAAGCCCCAGGGAAAATCTCATGACGTCCTTCTGACTGACAACTGTCTATAGCCAAGCCCGAGTGGGTTGGTGTAGACGTAACGTGACTGATCTGACCAAAGATCTTCCGGTCTTCCGTCACATGCATTTCATAGGGTCTAGGGTTACAAACCTCAGTCGGAATGCCCTTAGGGAAGTCAAGCGGTATCACTCGCTTCTGATCTAAGGTTCCAATCCGCAAGGAGCCTTGTCTAAGATTTAGGTCCACTGAGTGATCGTATAGCCAATCTTGGCCAAGGATTAGGGGTTCTATCAGGTCGTCGTCATGGCACACTAGTAACTTCACTGTCAAGGTCACTTCGTTTATGAGGATAGGAAGATCCACCTCACCCATGCAAGGGGTTTCCATGCCTCCTAGCCCTATGAGGTATGCCTCAATTGGCCGCATTTCTATTCCTGAATCCTTATAGTGGGACCATCTAATAACACTAGTCACAACACCTGAATCAATTAAAGCCATGAGCTTTTGGCAAGGGTTGCCGTGCTCTAGCCTGACTGTAATGAATGGTCTCCTGTCCACTATGCTAGGATGAGTGGTTGACTTTACTTGACACATGGCCATGGGATATCTAGGTGATGTTTCCAGATGATTATAATGTTCTCTCCCTAGTCCTTGTCTTCTTAACTTCATGCGCTTAATGCGTTCTATAGCTTCTGCCTGAGCTTCAGCTCGTATTCTATTTTCTTCCTCCTTACGCTTCTTTGCCAACGTGAGTCGTCTAAGCATATCCTCAGTAAGAGGTTCTTGGTATAGCTTGACTCTACAGCCACTAATGTAATTAGGCATTATATCTCCTTCTAAGGTGGCTAATTGTACTACTCCACTTGTTGAGAGTCTGTTAATGATCATAGGTCCATAACCTCGCTTTTCTAACTTCCGTGCGTGTTGTTTCAGCGTATATACTAGAACTAAATCTCCTTCTTTCAAGCCTTTATCTTTCACATGTGCATCAAAATATGCTTTCTGTCGCTTCTTTGCCGCGTATATTCCTGCTGCTGCTTTCAGCCTGGTTTCTCCTAATCGTTCCAAGTCCATTATTCTCGCTGATAATTCATGGCCGGTCCACTGATGTTCTTGTGCAACCTTAAGGGTCGGTATCAAGAAGTCCAAAGGAAGCACAACATTCTGACCAAAAACCATCTGAAAGGGAGTTGCAATGAGTACGGTCTTGTAGGCCACTCGGTATGCCCAAACAGCGTGGTGTAACTGTTTGTCCCAATCTGAACGTTTGTTGTTCACGAGTTTCATCAGTACATTACAAAGGATCTTGTTAGTGCTTTCAGCCTGACCATTGGCCTGAGGATGATATGGTGTGGATTTCTTGTGAATCACCATAAAATCCTGTAACAAATATTCAATGACTTGGTTTAGAAAGTGAGTTCCTCGATCGCTCACTAACTCTATAGGCAATCCATATCTTGTAAAGACATTTTCAAATAAGAATTTTGCAGTCGTGTGTGCATCATTCTTTTTTGTGGCTTTTGCCTCTACCCATTTGGTGAGATAATCTGTGGCGACAATAATGTATTCCGCATGTGCACCTTTTGCAGGGGGGTTAAAGGGTCCTACAAAGTCTATACAAGACTTAGAAAATGCACGTCCGCCCATCATGGGTTTCAATGGCATTTCATCTCTGAGTAGGAAACTGAGTTCTTTGGCACACATCACATCTCTTTACATAGGTATGCGCATCCATGTGAAGAGTGGGCCACCATAATCCTGAAAAGAGGATGGCTTTGATTATCCTATCTGGTCCAAAATGACCTCCTGCAACACCTTGGTGTGCAGTCTCTAGTATGCTCAGATAATCGCTTTCATGAACACATTGTCTTAGGTATCCATCTCGTCCTCGTTTGTATAGATTATCGCAAATAAGTGAATAGTCTTGAGCTTCCTGCTCTAGACTTCGTTGTCATGCTAAAGTCATTCCTTGAGGGAATGTTTTTGTCCTCAAGTATGTCACTAAAGGTTCACTCCAGTCTGGTGTGAGAGACACGTGATATAATGTAGCATGCTCTACTGGTGGTCTTTCACAACAAACATGGCATTCTTTACACAACTTGTAGACATCTGCTTCCATCGTAGGCCAGTATACTCCTAGTCTATGCAGAGTCTGCAATGTACTATGTTTTGAATGATGTTGCTTTAATGCACCTATGTGTGCTAATTGCACCCAATTCACATATTGTGATTCATCTACACAACAAGCAAGAATCTTTTGATTATCCTTTTTATATATGCTTTCTGCTATGATTTGGTATCTCTAAGACTTTCTCCTTCCTTGATCCTTATCCTAGGATTCTTGGGTCCGAATGTGAGAATAGGGATTATCGGCTTAGCCCATTCTGGTGCTATCTCAAGGTTAAACAAGTATGCATCGGGTAATTCATCCGCTATCCCTTGAGGAGCTTCTCTTGAGGTTAATCTTGAAAGGTGGTTAGCTTTGAGATGTGTCTTTCCTTTCCTAACTACGACTTCAAAATCGTACTCCATGAGTAATAGAAACCAACGTATTAGTTGTCCTGTGTTACATGGCTTGTTGACTAAATACAGTAATGCTTGATGATCTGTAAAGAATTTGAACTTATTTTCCAACAAATAATGTCTGAATTTCTTTACCGCGTAGATCATTCCTAATCATTCTCGTTTCGTAGTGGTGTAATTTCTTTCTGCTGCGTTCAATTGTCTGCTCGCATAAGCTATGGGGAGATCTATGTTACCTTCACTCGTGGGTTGTGCCACACATCCTATGGCATAGTTGGATGCATCCACATGTACATAGAATGGCTTACTCCCATGTGGGGTTGTCAATATAGGTGCTGAGCACAAACGTCGTTTGAGTTCATTGAATGAATTCTCACATTCATCTGTCCATTCAAAATGGGTCAAAAGAGAGTACAAAGGCTTAGCTATGATTGCATACATGTGTATGAATCTCCTATAATAACCGCAATGGCCCATAAATGCCTGTGCTTCTTTTACATTAGTTGGTCTAGGTAGTTCTGCAATTACTTTCACCTTTTCTTCATCTATAGAAATTCCATTCTTTGACACAATGTGTCCTAAAATTTTACCTTGTCTAACCATGAAAACACATT
Organism: Ceratopteris richardii; assembly: GCA_020310875.1. Classification (NCBI taxonomy): domain Eukaryota; kingdom Viridiplantae; phylum Streptophyta; class Polypodiopsida; order Polypodiales; family Pteridaceae; genus Ceratopteris; species Ceratopteris richardii. Next base: position 25,761,031 of record CM035413.1, read on the forward strand.
TTTCTAGGTTCAAACAAACCTGATATTCTCGACATTTGTCAAATATTTGTCTTAACTCAAGGATATGTGTCTGTCTTATATTCGAATGAGCACATAAGTCATCGACATAAACTTCCAAATTCTTGCGTAAGAACTCCTTGAAAACATGACACATGAGTCGCTAGAAAGTGGTGGGTGCATTTGTTAAGCCAAATGACATTACACGAAATGCAAATATGCCCCATTCAGTGGCAAAAGCCGTCTTGTGTTGATCTTCTGGAGCAATGGCTACTTGATTATAGCCTGAGAAACCATCAAGAAAGCTGTAAACTTCCTTGCCCGCAACTCTTTCCAATAAATGTTCTATGATAGGAAGAGGATAACTGTCTCTAATTGTGGCGGCATTAACTTTTTTAAGGTTAATACACACACGCAATTTTCTATTTTTCTTGGGCACTACCACAATGGGGGATACCCATTCGGTATGCTCAATTTCGTAAATGAATCCTGCTTCTATCAAGCGATCTATCTCCTCTTTAATCTTCGCAGCGTAATTATCATTGTACGTATACGGTTTTTGTTTCGTGGGTTTTGCGTCTAGCGTCATAGGGATTCTATGAGAACATATGTGTGGATCTACACCTTTCAGGTCTTTGTAACTCCAAGCGAACACATCTCTATATTCGCGCAATAGGGCAACTAACTCTTCTTCTTCTTCCTTTGTCAAATCATGCCCAATGTATGTACATTTTTCTTCTTCTCCTTCTATGGCAACTATGATTTTCTTGGTTTTCTCTCGGTTATCATATGCTTCTCCGACGTCAGCTTTTCTGTTAGGCATTCGTACCATGATTCTTCTATCTTCGATTTCATACTTCTTGAAGTTCTCGGGTACTTCAAATAAAGATTCTTCTGTTTCTGACATGGTTTCTTTCTTCTTTCTTTTCTTGCCTTCACCTTTAGTGGTTACTTGTGTAGCTAACCTCACCTCATTTGTAATTTCTTCGTGTGTCTGAGGATGAGTTTCTACTTCGTAAAAATACTCTTCTTCTGATGCAAAGGGTGAGTCCATAATAATTGACTCTAAATCAAAATCACTCGCGTCCTCAAATGCATCAGTGCTAGGTTCACATTCTTCTAAAATTGCATTGCACATGATTGGCTCTATCGTAAAAACTGAAATGTCATAGCCATCCTCGTCACAGTGGGGTGTCCATTGTTCTTCATTGATGGCTACATCCATGGTTGCTAGGATTTTTGCCCAACCATGGGGTTCGAATTCTTCGTCTGGGAATACTACTAGTGCGTAAGCTGGGTCTTGAAGGGTTCTTGGATGTTGTTCTACACCTAAGGTTCTGGCTTCTAACCGTTCTTCTTCTTGTTTTGCAACTTTACACATCCATAGATGAGTGTCCTTGTGTAACCATGAGGGGTCTGACTCCAAAGAGTGTACTGATTCTGTGTCTACCTATGTCTTATGGATGGTATTCCATTGTATTGGGGGTATGTCTCTATGTGAATAGTCTTTAAGATTGACTTTGGTAGTCACTCCTAAATGTTTCAAGTACAAAGAATTAGTTCCCCAATCTTGTACAATTTGCAGCTGACGCATGAATGGTCGTCCCAATATCATCTCATAAGCATGATTTTTCGCAAAGTCACAAATGGCGAAGGTATGATCAAACTCTACACCACAAGTGGTGAGAGATATGCCTTCTAGTAAGCCTAATGGTTTTTCTATGTGTCCATCAGCCATTTGTAGTTTCATCCTGGTAGGTCGTAGCGCTGGCTTACCCCAACGTTTCCATAAAGCGGTGGTAGCGATGGCTACTGCGGCTCCTGAATCTAAGATGGCTTTCGTGGTGTAGCCGTGATGAGTTATTGGAAGATAAGTATTACCTTCCTCTCCTTCACTTACATCTCCGATCTTTTCTACGGGTATCTCTGGTACCTTCTTATGTGATCCTATCTGAGAGGAAGTTGTAGAGCTCAGGGAATTGATTTGCTACGTGCTTCCACAATTCTGGTTTTACCTTTAACAATTCCTCCAGAGTGAGATTAGATTGTACTTTGGTATTCTTGATTACTTCCGTGTTTCTAGGGATCATTGATTCTTCATTCCTCACTATTATCGTGGGGGCTCTCATGCTAATAGACTTAGCTTCCCAAGGTCCTGTGAACTGAGGTAATTCATGCAAAGAATTAGATTCAAAACCTGTATGTTCACTCAGTTGTTCTTCCTCTACATCATCCTAAATAGAGGGGATATCTTGTGGAAATTATTCCTGCAAGTCATCTATTTCTTGAATAGGAGGATGGGTTCCTTGTTCTTTTCTCCATTTCTCTTCTTGGATTTCTCTCAAAAATTCATGTGAATATTTATGTATGGAAGACAAGTTGTCTTGAGTCTCTTCTGTATTTGGCACTTGAGATAGGGATGGTGCATTCCTTTCCTGTGTCTCTAGATAGGGTTCATATGCTGATCCTTTTTCTCTTTGCTTTCTATCAAGTATTCTAGCCTCTCCATCAATCCTTGAAAGTGTAATTCAGGTTTTGCCATGTTATTCCAATTAAGATATCTAGAGGCTTCGAACAAAGCTTGTGCTAATTCTACCATCTTCATGAAAAGTTTAGTCCTCTCAATTTCTAGATGAGCTCGTGGGTAGTTCTTACTCATTTCAGCTACTTGAGGTCCCTCTTTTAATCTAGCCTGATATGCACGAAACATCATGTCTAGATTTTTTGGTATGGGTTCCGCTAAAACTGATCCTGATTTCTGAGCTGGGTTCTCTTGATTCAACTCCTGTGAAGTCAATTCTAGGATTTTGGCTCTAGATTCCTTCAAACTTCCTTCCAACTCAATTATCCTTTTACTCCATTTTCTCTTAATTCTTTCTTTGGAATCTTTCCAAGATTTAGTCTTTTTACTGCTAGATTCTGCAACTTCACTTGTATCCATTCCATCCTCATTTTACCAATTAGTCCACAAGTCTTTGGTTCCATGCCCTTGGGGCTTGCTTGCGTCCATAAAGAGCCTTCTTAAGCCTACTTACATGATGTGGAAACCTCTCATCTTCAAAGCCTTGGGGCTGCTCCATGAAAGCTATCTCTTCAAGCTCTCCATTTAGGAAAGCATTCTTCACATCCAACTCGTACATCTTCCAACCTTTTGGTAGCTTGCTGATAAAGAGAAGTGTCAAATGCATCACTAGAATCCTCAACTGAGAACTTGAATCTTGTCTCAATTGGTGTGGAAATTGGCTTGCAATCCTGAAAGTCAAAATGCTGAAGTAGTTTTTCAACATACTTTGCTTGATGCATCACAATTCCCCCCTCAACGAATACAAATTCAAATTGCAATCAAACTTCTTATGGTGGACATCTTAGATTTTTTATTAAATTTTTTCTCAAATTCTATGCCATATGTGTGAGCAAAACCTTTGGCAACCAACCTTGCTTTATACCTAGAGATGCTCCCATCTACATGCCTCTTTACCTTGTACACCCATTTGTTTCCAATTCATGTCCTTTGTTCTTGGCACCAATGACCAAGTATCATTTTCATCAAAAGCCTTGACTTCCTCCTCCATGGCATCAATCCATTCCCTATGCTTGTTTTCTTCTTCAAAAAAGCTAGGTTCTTCACAAGCTATAACTTGAATCATGTAGGCATAGTGTCTTGCAATGAATGAATCATAAGTTAACCTTTGAACAGGGTATTTAACCCTATTGGATGACCTTACGTCACCATAAGGTGGTAGGAATCTCCTCCTCCTTGTTCTAGGTGCTTTAAATCCTAGAGTTTCTAATTTTTCCATATCCTCGTCGCTTATAGATTCCATATCTACCGATCGATGGTCTTTGTCATTTGCCTTTTTCTTTCCTTTTCTACTTCCTTCACTTAAATGAGCTTCATTCCTTGTCCTTCCATGCCAAGCTGATGTAGTACTCTGCCCTCATGGTGTGCTTGAACTGGTTGGACCACTTATCTCCATGCTTTTTTGTTGCTCTTTGAACTTATTCTTGGCTTGATATGCATTGTCAACCTATAATGCATCTTTGCTACCATACCAAGGTGTTGGCAGCAGTCAGGGCATCTCAAGACAAGGGAGCCGGCATAATGAATTAGAGCAAAGAGAAGGGCCAAGCAGGCAAAGCAGTCAAAGGAGATCCGACAAATAGGCCATTCAATTTTTTCAAGCTAATTCCCTTTCAATAGTGATTTTCATCATTACATGAACCTTGTAAATATCGTTTTTGGTAGATTCGACTCCATTTTGTTCAAGCCAAGGAGTCCTCAAGCTTGAGGAGTATTAGAAGTATTTATATAACATTTTTTATAACTTTTGGAGCTCATTTGAGCCTCCAAAATAGCCTACGAGCCTAATTTTTAACTAGGCCGGACACTAGGTCTCGACAAGGCCACTAGCTAGTCAAAAACTATAAAAGGAGCTAGAGAGCTCATTTTTGAGGAGAAAAAATTTTAGTTGAACTAAAAAAGAGCTATGTTATTGTTTTTTGACCTTAATCAAGGCTTCATTGTCTCACCCGTTGATCTTATGTGTGTGCGTGTTGTTAATCGGCCGCCGGAGCGGGACATATGTAATGACTGCCGGATGTAACGGAATTTCCAAAATCTGCGCGAGAAGTTGGTACGCGCGTCCTGTAAATTTCTTTATAAAGCAATGGAAAAAGAGTGGTCAAGAGCCCGTTTTTCTGGACTTGCCAGAGTGATTGTCGAAGCCTGTGTTATGTTCTGTTATGTAGTTTGAATCTTGTTAATGTTCTGATCATTCCGCCTCGCCCACTGATACTGTGGTACATAGTAACGAATCATAAGTAAAAGGTTGTGTGTCTGCTTGTTGGCGTTGTGTTCGGTTGTACAAGTTCCCAGGATTTACGTACTGTCAGTCATTTCTTTGCATAAACTAATTGATAGTGTGAATTTCGAATAGATAACTGGAAGTGTGTTCTCGTATGCTTTGTTGTGCTACCGGATTCAGTACCTTCGGTATCATTCTCTGGTAATACCGATTATGAGAAGAGCTAGTACCTTCAGTAGCCTGAATAAGTTGACTGAAGAGTACTGATAAGTTTTGTGAGGAATGAACCTATCGATTATAGTATCTTCTGGTTGATTTACTACCTACTATGAGTTTGTATGCTATCCAGCATATATGCCTGTCATGAAGAAGTTGTGTGTTGATTTACGAGAATATAATACCTATTAGTCGTTAGTATTGTTGTAACACTCGGACTACTACTCTGTCTCAATAGCCGGTTTAGTCTGTAAGAGTTAGACACACAGATTCCTAGAAATCGGATATTGTTTGATGAAGGGTAATAACTGAGCCAAGACGTGTTAATGGTTATTTATTGTTGTGCAAGGATTTGGGAAATTAGTACAGGGCCTCTATCTAACAGACCCCTACCACTCCCAAGAACCCACGGTGTTTTGGTGACGATACTGAAAGTTTAACATAGTTTACGGTGAATCACTATTTTACGTTTAATATTTGTTCGGTAACGATTTCGATTAATCAGCAATACAACGTTACTGTATCACATTTTACTTTTACACTTCAACACTTGGCACCGTCTGTGGGAAGGTGGCATCAAGATTGCCAGTTGTCTATCAGAATCAGATTATTGTTCGATTGGCAGTAGCAACAGAACCAGATTGTTGCAGACTGTTCCGTTAGTAATACTACGCGATTAGTACAAAAGATGATACATGCCGGTTACTCGATCGGGTGAAACGTATCCCAAGAACCATCAGTCTGGAGTACTAAAGCCAACTTTGGGAGGTGGAAGTACAACCAGGATTGACCCAATTGTCAAGAAAGTTAAGAACGTTAAAACTGATTCCGATCATATTCCGGTGGAACCTGTTACGCCTCTGGTATATTCCGGTACTATTTCGGCACAGTGTGTCGAAGATATAGTAATTCCAGAACCTACCAAGACGCAGTTGGAATCTAGTTTAACACTCTTGGAAAAAGATTCAGATTCATCTACGATTAGAAACACTCTAGGCAAAGAAATCGGTGAAGGCGAAAAAACATCGCATTCGGGCACAATTTCGGTTCATTCCGGTGATATTTCGGTAAGAGAATCACAGTTTTTCGGTGACGATTTAGCATTTTCTACTGAATCCTTAGCCCAATCAACACGCTTGAAAGAAAGTTCCCATACACTAGACATCAAGGAGGAAGGAAAGCTGTTCGAAACAGAGATTCGAAGCATATTAAGCAAGATAATCGCACCGGAAAGTGCGCCATCCGACGATACAGATTCCGGTAGTTCAGATATTTAGGCCCGAGATACAGAAGGAAGGTATAATACACTCACGATGAACGGACAACAACAACAACAACAACAACAACAGTTATGTCCACCCAGGCCACCTCCAACAGGAGTGACGTACACAAAATTTGGTGGATTTCCAGGAGATGATCCGGATGCTCACGTACGCACTTTCGAAATAAGCTACGCAGTTCTCAACCATCCACCGGATCAGGCCTACAAAGCCATTGTCTTCCAATCTACACTTGTTAATGAAGCAGCTAGATGGCTTACAGAATATGATATTAATCATTTCGGCACCTACGAAGCAGTACGAGATGCTTTTCTGCAGCGATTCAGGCTAAAAAAGAATCGAGCCGAAATTTTTGATTATCTGCAGAATAACAGACAGAAACCAAATCAAACCGTACAGGAGTATGCTACTCTCTTCAAAACACACTTAAGGCAGCTACCACCGGCCCATGCTAACTTACCAGATGACGTTATCACTCAGTGGTTCATCAATGGCTTGGTTCCACAACTTAAGCAGATCATGATCATAAGATGTGCCGGAGCTATGACACTCGATGCAGTAATTGCAATGAATCTGCAACTGGAAAAAAAAGTTGGCGGATTTACAGAAGATCTCGAATGGTTAAAAGCAAACAAAAATGTTGCAGAAGATATGACTAGACAAGTATACTGCAACATATGCAAAAATTCAGGACATACCAGTGCCAATTGCGCACTTAATCAGACATTCTGCGCTATCTGCAACATTGCCGGACACACCACCGAAAACTGTGCATATAACGCTAGAGTACAAGGAACAACGACTGTCAATGCAATTATCCAGGAACAAGGGCAGCCAGCCAACCACTATGTGCCTCCACAAATGAGAAACAACTCGCAACTAGGATATTGAAATTACCGAGGACAGAGGAATAACAACTACAATCCAAACCGCTGGCAGAATGGACCACCACTGGAAAATCCCAATTTACCACCACCACGCTGCCATTTTTGTGGAGAATTTGGACATATTAGGAGATTTTGTAAGGATGCAGCTGAATATGATCAAAGGAAGAAGGAACATCAAAATCCAATGGCCAACATGGTAAAAATCACACCGGTGGAGACACAGGCTGCTGCAGTCCAGACGGGTTCCGGTAAACAACTGCAACCGGCAGCATAAATATTTGAACCAGGGATACGTGAACAACACAGAATGTACAACAAGGCTAGTCAATGGACCACAGCAGAACCACCAATTTTACAAGAGCCTATTCCGGTAACCCAGCCCTTGTCAACAAAGGAAGGAACACAACAACGGGAGTCAGCAGCAGGAACATCATCAGCAGCAGATACATTACCAACCGTAGACACCTCCGCATCAGCAGAGGCATCTACTTCAACATCAGTAGAGCCTGTCAATCAATCTCAACAGGCCTGGGAAATTTTATCTAAGGCATCTATTACCTTACCTCTGGGCCAACTACTGGCATTAGTACCTGGAATTCGGCAACAGTTCCAACAACAGTTCAGTCCGGTGCCTTCTTGTATTCCAGCGACAGCAGCAGTTCAACCGGAACCTAATTCTACGGTTGATCATTCAGCCCCCTTGATTACAGTATGGTATAAGAATCATAAGATTACGCAAGTATTGATTGATGGAGGCTCTGGTGTTAACATTGCGATTGTGGCCTTATGCAAAAGATTAGGATGGACCGAAATCGAACCAGTTCAATTTTTTGTCAGAATGGAAGATCAATCAAGAGTCCATCCCGTAGGACTTGTGCGGAATGTACCCATCACTTTACAAGGTACGACCTTTAAAATGACCTTTGTTATACTAGATCTGCCGGAATCCACTTTGGATTACAACCTTCTTTTCGGCCGACCTTGGTTGAAGCATGCGAAGGTAATACAGGATTGGTCTGCACAAGAGCTTACGTTCAAAGAAGCCAATCGTAGATATGTGGTAAAATTAGATGCTATACAACCCTGCGAGCTACACGCTAGACCGTATTTTGCAAAACCAGTCCATATGTTAGATGGATTGTCAGATGATGAAGAAGAAGAGTTTATGAAGAATAACGCTGATTTAATTTCCTTAGGAACTGTTGATCTACAGACCGTTGTAGATAATTGGAACGCTTCAGTCTGCACGGTAATACCCATCACAAAAGAAGCTAAGAAGGAAGACACGGTCTCGACACATGACGATGAACTGCAGCAACTCTTAAAACCAACAGACGACACAGAGAAACATCAATGGTTCTATGTCCCCGAAGATCAGCTGATCACTTACAATCTAGGAGATGAAGATCATCCGCGTCCTGTGAAGATAAAGCAAAGCTTACCGCAAACATTTCAAGCAGGCTTAATCCAGCTACTCCGAGAATTCACCGACATCTTTGCATGGGACTACAAAGACATGAAAGGATTGGACCCCCGTATCTACCAGCACAGGGTCATGCTGAAGCCAGAATCAAGACCGATAAAACAAACTAGCTACCGGATGAATCCCCATTATGCATCTCAAGTAAAGGCAGAACTTGATAGGTTATTAAAAGTCAGATTCATAGTGCCAGTAGAGCATGCTAAATGGATCTCTCCGATTGTGATTGTGCCAAAGAAAAACAAGCAATTGAGAATCTGTGTAGATTACCGGAAATTAAATGCAGCAACCGTACCGGATCCTTTTCCAATCCCCTTTTTGGATACCATGCTTGATAGAGTAGTAGGTCACGAGATGTATTCATTCCTAGATGGATACAGTGGCTACAACCAAGTGAGAATGGCTGAAGAAGATATACCAAAAACTTCATTTATTACTAATTGGGGTGTCTTTGCTTGTACGGTAATGTGGTTTGGATTAAGAAACGCACCAAGCACATTTCAAAGATGTATGCAAGAGATATTTTCCCCTTATTTCACTTCATTTATGCAAGTATATCTCGACGATTTTTCAATTTTCGGTAAGATGATAGCACACCTGTTCCATTTACGGTGCTGCTTTCAGAAATGCAGAGAGTATAGACTCTGCTTGAACCCAAACAAATCTGTGTTTGCGGTCTCATGTGGCAAGTTACTTGGCCACATTGTATCTGCACAAGGTATCCAAGTAGATCCAGATAAAATTTTGGCAGTATTAGAAGCTCCGGTGCCAGCTACTCCAAAAGAAGTCATGCGCTTTTTGGGTCAAGTACGGTGGCATGGAAGACACTTACGGTGGCTTGCTCATTTGGCAATACCCCTGAACAAGCTAATTACCAAGACTCCTCAACAATTTGAATGGACCAAGGAATGCCAGATAGCATTTGATCGCTTAAAGCATTTATTCACACAAGTTCCTATCTTACAACCGTCGGACTGGGATCACCCATTTCATGTATTTGTCGATGCTTCAGATATAGCAATAGGAAGTGTGTTGATGCAACAAATTGATAAATGGTTCTGACCAGTGTATTATGCAAGTCGAAGATTAGCGCTTGCTGAGAAAAATTACTCTGTAACAGAAAGAGAATGTCTAGGGCTAGTATATTCGGTCAAGAAATTCAGACATTACTTGCTAGGCCGTAAATTCACATTTCATGTAGATCACGCTGCACTTGTCTATCTAGTTCGGCAGCAGCATCTAGGTGGTCGATTAGCGCGATGGGTCTTACTCTTGCAGGAATTCAATTACGAAGTCATTCACCGGCCAGGCAGTTCACACACCTTAGCAGATTTTTTATCCCGCTTAGATTCCGGTGAAGCTCCGGTGGGCATAGATGACATGACACCCATGATTTATGTATCAGAACCAATTAATGAAGATTTTGCAGACCCACCTATCCCATTTTCATACTATGATTAGATCTTGACCTTTCTCACTGATGGTTGCCTTCCATCTCAGACTTCTACGACAATACGCATGAAAATTGCAGTCTTTAGCCGTCGATTTCGGTTAATTGCTGGAGAACTATATTATGTAGATCACACCGAAATCCTACTTCGCTGTATTCCACCGCATGAAGTTAATTCAGTTATTACTTTGGCTCACTCAATTCCTTCTGGTGGCCATTTTGCAGCAGACTTAACTCACCGGAAAATACTGTAGAGTGGTCTCTAGTGGCCAACGATGTACAAAGATATCTCACAGTTTGTCAAACAATGTGATACTTGTCAAAGATCTGGCCAGCCTTTGCAACGTCATCTTTTTCCTCTGCAACCCATCTTACCATTGGAACCTTTCCAGAAATGGGGTCTAGATTTTATCGGTCCAATTACACCTCCAGCAGTCTACAGTAACAACCGTTACATACTGACCTGCACAGACTATGCAACCAGATGGGCAGAAGCCTGGGCTTTACGGTCTACTACAGCAGTTACGGTAGCAAAGTGTCTGCTAACTGATGTCTTTCCACGTTTTGGCTGACCACTGGAAATTGTCTCAGATCAAGGCACTCATTTTGTAAACAATTTAATGAAGGCACTTACACAGTCGTTCCAGGTCACACATAAATTTAGTTCTCCTTATTATCCTCGAGCCAATGGACTGGCCGAAAGTACAAACAAATCTCTGCTGAATATACTTCAAAAATTGATCATGGAATCACTAGAAAGATGGGATAAAATGTTACCTGCAGTACTATGGGCGTACCGGACTACATACAAGGTGACAACAGGATTGACACCTTCCAAATTAGCTTATGGATTAGAAGCAATAGCACCAATGGAGATAGTCATACCAAGTTTACGCGTAGTAATCGATAAGAAACTACTACCGGAAGACTCATTGTCATTTCGGTTTGATGGAGAGTCTTAATCTCCAAAAGAACAAGTTTTACTTGAATTTAGAACTCCTCTATATCAAGAACAACTTCTGACTCCACTTAATTTAGAAAACAATCACCAAATTATCAGAATTTTGGCTAACTGTTGAAAACTGAAACTTCTTGAAAAGTCTGCTACACATTAATCACTCATTGACTAATCAATCCTGTAAAGTTTTTAATAAAACTTTGTACAATACTTCGCCTTGAGATTGCGCAACCTTTCCAAGTTAAATTTCTCAAAATGATTGAGTACACACTGAGAAATGTGTGAAACACTTTACCTATGTCTGAAACAGCTTCTCTATAATGGCAACTTTGACACCTGCAACTTCTTAGCTACAGTTCTCCCAATGTCGAACCCATTTGATCAAGATCTTTTAGCCATAGAATGGCTTACCTTCCAACTTAGATTTTGAGCCCTCACTTGTGTAAAACTTTACACCACACACTGAGTAATGTTCATTTTTCTGAACATGAAATCTGCGCCAGTTTTGTCGACTCTCAGAACATCATTACATATGAATGTTCCTAAACTAAATTCTCTCAACCTGATTACAATTAGCCTCTCAAATTCTAGCCATAGATAGATTAGCTATGGACTTAGATATGTGCAGAAGGATTTCTCAAAAAATTAAACACAAAAGGAGCAGACAGCAAAACATCGGGCGCAAGTTTTCTTGATTTTTCAGAAAATTACAATTGAGTGAAGTTGATGATTTCAGCTCACTTCTCATGTGTCTAATGACACTCTCTACTACTCATTTCTCTCTTCCTATTCTCTATTCTCATTCTATTCTATTTTCCCCGACTTTTTCCAAACCATTTATAGGCAAATATATACAAGCTTATGAGTAATCAAAAGTATGAGTCAGCTATATCTAAACTAATGTACATATGTGTACATATCTTTGGGTTTCTGAATATGTCCTGCCTTCAACCTTCTGAATTTGTTCTCTTCTTGATTCCTTGACTTCATTTCTTCATAAACCTTCAATTGATGATTGTCATGCACCAACAGCTCCCCCTCAATCATTAATTGAGGTTCTTCTCTTTCTTCTTAATTCCTGCCATATCCTTGAATCTTTGTAGCTTTGGTCCATCTAAACTTTTTGTCATCATATCTGCAAGTTGATCTTTTGTAGGTGTATGCATAACTTCAATTTCTTTATCAATGACCTTCTCTCTCAGAAAATGATATTGTATTTCAATATGCTTAGTTCTAGCATGAAACACAGGATTAGCTGCCAAGTATAGAGAACTCATATTGTCTCCACAAACAATAGGAGTACTTTGAATCACATAAAAAACCTTCATAAGTGTCTTTAGCCATATTACCTCCTTTGCAACTTCCACCATACCTTTGTATTCTGCTTCTGTAGATGATAAAGCAACTGTATGTGGCTTCTTAGAACACCATGAAATCAATTTGTCTCCTACATAGCACAAATATCCATGTGTTGATCTTCTATCATCCACATTACCTGCCCAATCTGCATCATTATATATTTTCACTCTTGTATCAGAAGTAAATCCATAGTACAACCCTTCTCTGAGTGTACCCTTGATGTACCTAAGTACTCTTTGTCCTGCAATCCAATGTTCCTTTCTAGGACAATGCATGAATTGTGAAAGCACACCAACTGCATATGACAAATCAGGCCTTGTTAATGTAGCATAAATCAGGCTACCAACCAAACTTTGATAGAGCTTCATGTCTCTGAACTCTTCTCCTCCAAATCTAGACAATTTATGATTCACTTCCAATGGTGTTGGTGCAACCCTACAATTTTCCATTTTAAATTTGGTTAGCAAGTTTTTAAGATACCTTTCTTGGGTCACATATACTCCATGTTGAGTATAAGAAATCTCCATTCCCAAGAAGAATGATAAGTTCCCCAAGTCACTGATTTTGAACTCCTTCTCCATCTGCTTCTTGATCATTTGTATTCCTTTATCATCTGTTCCTGTAAGTATTATGTCATCAACATAAATACAAACATAAATGAATCCATCTTCACTTGCTTTGACTAGCAAGCTACTATCTGCCTTTGATGCTTGAAATCCAAGATCATTCAAGAACTTTACAAGCCTATAATTCCATGCCCTTGGGGCCTGCTTTAACCCATACAAAGCTCTCTTGAGCTTACACACATAATTTGGATTCACTTGATCTTTGAATCCATCTGGTTGCTCCATGTAAACTTCATCTGAAATGTAACCATTCAAAAAAGCATTTTTAACATCTAATTGAGATAACTTCCAACCTTTGCAAGCAGCAATTGCTATGAGGGTTCTGATTGTTGTCATCTTCGCCGCAGGACTATAAGTCTCATCATAGTCCACTCCATATGTCTGTGCATACCCTTTCACAACAAGTCTAGCTTTGTACCTAGACACACTTCCATCTGCAAATCTTTTTGTTTTGTAAACCCACTTACATCCAATAATTTTCTGGCTATTAGGTTTAGGAACCAGATCCCAAGTCTGATTCTCTATCAATGCATCATACTCCTCTTGCATAGCTTCTTCCCAATTTCTCTTGCCTTTGGCTTCATCATATGTAGATGGATCTTCATTTGCTTTTATCAAATAAGCATAATCTTTAGTAGTCAAGAATGAGGTGTCATAGCTATACCTTGTAGGTTGCCATTTGTGCCTAGATGACCTCCTAACTTCTGCACTTCTTGAAGTCTCTGGTTCATCACATTCTGGATCAAACCTTGGCCTCTCTTCAACTTCAACCTCTACTTCATTATTCTCATTTTCATCAAGTAATTGAGTCTTTGCTTTACCTTTCCTTTGATCCACTACTTCTTCAACATCTGCATGTACATTATATTTACCTGCATACCAAGTACCTTGCTCATCAAATGTAACATCCTTGGATACAAGAAATTGCTTTGTGGATGGACTCCACAACCTGTATCCCATTTGTTTATCAGCATAACCAATGAATACATATTTTTCTGCCTTAGGCTCCAACTTATGCCTTAATTGAGATGGCACATATGCATATGCCAAACATCCAAATATTCTGCAATGATCCAAGGTAGGTTTCTTACCCCACCAAGCTTCATATGGTGTCATACCTTGCAAAGCTTTACAAGGAAATCTATTGACCAAATATGTAGCTGTATTTACAGCCTTTGCCCACAAATAATTTGGGCAATTCTTCTCTTTCATCATGGACCTTGCAAACTCAACAAGAGTCCTATTTCTTCTTTTTGCTACCCCATTTTGTTGAGGAGAGTACCTGCAAGTAACTTCTCTCTTTATACCTGCATTCCACAAGTAATCATTGAATTCATTTGAAAAATACTCTCCCCCTCCATCTGACCTTAGTCTCTTCAATTTTTGACCTGTAATCCTTTCTGCATATGCATGATAATGTCTAAATGTATTAAACACTTCTGACTTTTCTTTAATCACATAAATTGTGATCCATCTGGTAGCATCATCAACATATATGACATAATATCTTGAACCATTTATACTAAAGTCCTTTGAAGGACCCCATACATCTGTATGCACCAATTCAAGTCTTTCTGAATACATAAACCCATGCTTGGAATAGGATTGCTTATGAGCCTTACCTAATTGACATGCCTCACATCTGTATGTCATATGTTGACCTACAATGTTAGGCAACCCAAGCACGGAATCATTGTTAATCATTTCCTTAATACCTCTTTCATTGAAGTGTCCAAGTCTTTTATGCCAAAGATCCAATTCAGACACCTTCTGCTCTCCATATGTGATCATAGCATGTCCAACATTTCCTTGTACCTTCAATGTGAAGAGCCTTCCTTCTTTCTTTCCTGTAACAACCTGTTTATACCCTTGACTAGGGTCTTCAACATAGACTCCATCATTAGTGAATCTTACCTCATATCCTTTCTCCACAATTTGACCTACACTGATCAAATTCTTTGGAATTGTGGGAACATAAAGAACCTTACTCAGAAGAGTGCTCCCATCTTTAGCCTTGACTGAACCAATTGACTTTACCTTATGCTTTGTATTATCACCTGTCTGAACTGTATGATTAATTGCATTATGATCTAAATCAGTCATCAAAGCAATATTTCCACTTAAATGATTACTACATCCTGAATCAATATAGAACACTCTCATGTCCTCATGTGAGGTCTCATATGTTGCATTCATAATGAGAGTCGAGTCCTCCTTCTGATCTGATGCATAGTTGTAGTAGGTGTTATTATAGGATTGATTTTGGAAGCTTCTTCCTCCACCTCTTCCAAAAGAATTCCTACCACCTCTACCTCTGAAATTTCCTCTCTGAAATCTACCACCTCTTGCTCTTTGATTAAAGTTCTGATAATTACTATTATTCTGATTATTGTGCCAACAATCATGAGATAGATGATTGGTCTTACCACATATCCAACAAGCTCTTGCATTATCTTTGTTATTTCTGCCTCTTCCTCTACTTCTGCCATTTCCTTTTCCTCTTATGAAATTTGCTTGGTTTGAAGTACCTTCTTCTTCACCTGATTGTTGCTTTCCTTTGTTAGCTTTCTTCTTGTCTTTAGAGTACATTGCATGACCTGCACTCTTATCAACATCTCCTTTGATATCATTCTCAAAAGTTAGCATATGACCTAACAATTGATTCAAATCAGGAGTAAAGTGATCTAATGAAAGTTCTGTAGACAAAATAAAAGGCTTCCACTTCTCATCTCCTCTTAACCCTGTTAGAATTTGTCTTACCAATTTATCCTCTTCAATATCTTCATCCACTGCACCTAGAGAATCTGCAATGTCCTTCATCTTTGTCACATAATCAGAGATTGATTGTGAGGCCTTCTTCTTGAAGGTAGTAAATTCTGCCCATAGTGAAGCCTTCCTTGATTTGGTTGTGTTTTGGAAATGCTCCTCCAAAGCATTCCAAATGTCACATGCACTTTCAAGTCCTCTAATGTGAGGAAGCAAATAGTCATTGACTGCCATGTAGATTATGCTCCTTGCTTGAGCATCCTTCTTCATCCAATTCTTCAAGTCTGCAAGCTCCTCTCTAGTTGGAACACTAGAGTCTCTAAATTCTGGCTTTTCTTCATCTCCTGTGATGTATCCCATCAGGTCTTTGCTCATAAGATGAGCTTCCATCCTCATTGACCATGCAGGATAGTTTTCCCTATCCAATTTCTCTATCTGTAGAGAATCTCCCATCTTGTGTCCACCTGTGTATTGAAATCTTCAAGCTTTATGAATAATATATGTACCTTTGCTTCGAATTAGAGTCCTTTTGTCTTTCTTGATGTCGTATGTTCTCCTCCTCAAGCTTTGCCTTCAAGTTTTCACCTTTTAGTTCTTCAATTGTTGAATTTCTTGAATCTGCAATAGTCGGGATTCTCCTTTCCTTGATTTTGATGTTTCGTGCTCTGATACCACTGATGGAGAGTGTTAATCTCCAAAAGAACAAGTTGTACTTGAATTTAGAACTCCTATATATCAAGAACAACTTCTGACTCCACTTAATTTAGAAAACAATCACCAAATTATCAGAATTTTGGCTAACTGTTGAAAACTGAAACTTCCTGAAAAGTCTGCTACAGATTAATCACTCATTGACTAATCAATCCTGTAAAGTTTTTAATAAAACTTTGTACAATACTTTGCCTTGAGATTGTGCAACCTTTCCAAGTTAAATTTCTCAAAATGATTGAGTACACACTGAGAAACATGTGAAACACTTTACCTATGTCTGAAACAGCTTCTCTATAATGGCAACTTTGACACCTGCAACTTCTTAGCTACAGTTCTCCCAATGTCGAACCCGTTTGATCAAGATCTTTTAGCCATAGATGGCTTACCTTCCAACTTAGATTTTGAGCCCTCACTTCTGTAAAACCTTACACCACACACTGAGTAATGTTCATTTTTCTGAACATGAAATCTGCGCCAGTTTTGTCGACTCTCAGAGTAACATCATTACATATGAATGATCATAAATTAAATTCTCTCAACCTGATTACAATTAGCCTCTCAAATTCTAGCCATAGATAGATTAGCTATGGGCTTAGATACGTGCAGAAGGATTTCTCAAAAAATTAAACACAAAAGGAGCAGACAGCAAAACATCGGGCGCAAGTTTTCTTGATTTTTCAGAAAATTACAATTGAGTGAAGTTGATGATTTCAACTCACTTCTCATGTGTCTAATGACACTCTCTACTACTCATTTCTCTCTTCCTATTCTCTATTCTCATTCTATTCTATTTGCCCCGACTTTTTCCAAACCATTTATAGGCAAATATATACAAGCTTATGACTAATCAAAAGTATGAGTCAGCTATATCTAAACTAATGTACATATGTGTACATATCTTTGGGTTTCTGAATATGTCCTTCCTTCAACCTTCTGAATTTGTTCTCTTCTTGATTCCTTGACTTCATTTCTTCATAAACCTTTAATTGATGATTGTCATGCACCAACACGGTTGGACACACTCAGAGAGTTAGACGAGCACCGATGGCTCAGTTTTTTAACCATGCGCGAAGTCCAACTAAGACAGGCAAGGACGCATGATCAAAACCTGAAGACTCCAGTATTTTCGGTGGGTCAGCTTGTACTTTTCTATAATGCAAAGTCAAATAGATCTGCAGGCAAATTCAAATTACGGTGGTTCGGCCCTTACAAAATCTCAGAGCAAATTGGTCCAACAACTTTTCGGTTGACTATGTTGACCGGAAATCCACTCCCAAAAGCAATCAACGGCTCGAAGCTGCGGCCATATCAACACGCTGCTAGCCCGCATTAAATCATTCGGCGGTGGACCGCATCCTTTTAGTTTTTTCTTTACTTTTCATTCTGTTCTTTCTTTTCTTTTTAAATAACCGAGTTTTTTTGTCATAAGCCGCCCTCCTTACCAATCACTCAAGCATGCATGCCAAATTGAAAGCAGTATCATTCTAGCACCGCACAATGATAACCATCACTTCCTACCCCCCACCATAATGTTTCTACTTAATCTCTTCGGTTGCGCCAAAAACGCTATTGTGTTCTTGTGATTGTGCTTGTGTTTTTAGTGTTCTGTGTTTTGTGTATCCGTGTGTTGTGTCCTGTGTATTCGTGTTCGTGTGCGCAATGGAAGTGTTGGCGAAGTACACAGCTTTCTGTGATGGTATCCCTACCGAGGTAGGAGAATACCTGCGCACCTGAGGGTTGGCCAACTTCGCTGAGCTGCCATGGCACTCAGTGGAAGCCCATCCCTTCTTCGCACAAATCATCCCTGCCATCACCCAATCCCCCATCACCGAACGACAATGGCTCTTCCCCTCCCTACCATCTAGAACCGTAATAACCTTCCAGGCCTTCGCCGAAGCCTTCCGCCTCACTCCACAAGGCTGCGCGAATGGCCCAAGTATCCCCGTCGCCCGCATGACTGAACTTTTCCCCCGCCATTCATCAAACGAATACGCCATTCTTTGCCGCCCCGAACCCGAAAGAACTGCACTACAGTTCTTAGTCGCCATCCTTAACCTCCAGAAACGCACCTACGGTATCTCCCGCCCGTTCTATTCCGCCACTGACCTTGCTCCCCACGAACCTGTCAACTTCGCATCATTTTTCTTTCACCGAATCCATAAGGAGTGTGTAGCCATAGTGAAACAAGTCAACAAAGGCACCACCCCTCGATCCAGACTTCCCCACATCCTTTCCTTTCTCTTTCCAACCATACTTGCCGCTCAACCACCACCACAAGGACCAGTTTTAAGGCATGAAGAGTCAGTTCAACTACTAGAAGATTAGGAAGAAGAAGATGAAGAAGAGCTAAATCAATTGTTCTGCTGGAAACGTATCAGAATTAGCTCCTCAGAAAGTGAAGCACAAGGCTCAGCCGGAAAAGTTAACGATGACGATAAAGACGAAGAGAAGAACGAAGAAGAGACATTCCATGATACAGCCACCTCAATGCATAATGAATCATCGATTGAGCAATAAGAACAACAAGATCAAGCAGAGACGGAAATAATTTCGACCGAAAAAGAATCAGAGCAACAAGAAAATGAGCAGCAATCTAATCAAGATGCACTAGACAAGCTACTGAAGGCAGTGGAATCCACAGAAGCACATAATGCAGAAACGGAACAAACAAACAAGGTAACAACTACTGACTCTGCTCTCCCCAAAACCCCGCCTGCTAACCCCATCTCCTAACCGGAACCACGCCGCAGCCCCATCAAGCCCAGTCACCCCACCGGAACTTCTGAAGCCTCTACATCCTCCCTCAACTATTCACCTCCGAATTCACAACAACTCCTCACCGGAACCTCGTCGCAACCTCGCCCTCCTCTGCCATCCCACCCTATTCCAATTTTTTTGGAACTAGAATCTATGGGTCACCTTTTAATTAATCTATCCCTACAACTGCCGCAACACCTGAAGCGAGCCATAGACGATGCACGAGAAGAATTCCAAAAGAAATTGGAAATAATGGAGGCGGATATCACCCCTCTTCAAGAAGAATTACAAGCAGCAAGAGTGGAAAATCATGCACTACATGAGCAGATCAAGCAACTACAAGCTACACTCCAAGCACAGGAAGAACACTCAAGCCGGAGAGATACGACATTGGCTGAAAAAGATGAATTACTAATAGCTGCCGACACCGAAATAATAAAGCTAAAACAAACAATCAAAGATACAGACGATACAAGAATAGCACTAAGAAACTTACTGGAAGAAACAAGGGTTCAGTTGCAGGAAGCCATACAGAAATACCAAGAGCAGCAGAAAGAAGCAAAACAAACAGAAGATGAATTACAGAGAACGAAAGAATCACTTGATGAAGTCAATAATATGCTCAAACACCAATTGAATAGGGAAACCAAATATCAAAAGGATTTAGCGAATGCCCGCGGAGAGCGAGATGCCTACCACAAAACCATACAATTTCAGAATCAACAGTTTGAAAGACTGGATAATCAGGTACGAAACCAGAAAGACAGAATCAATGAGATGCAGAAACAAGTAACGGACATGAAGTTAGCCAGAGACGCGGCATTAGCCAACGATTTTTATTTACAGGAGGCCTTTTTGCAAACACAGGCCAAAATTTTTCTTACTGAAGCCATCACCCTTAGTTCCGTTAGAATAGATGCGCAGATTTTAGAACCCGATACACTTAAACAATTATTAGATACCCTTAAGAAAAAAATAGCCCGTACATTTAGATTAGCCTGAAATATGTATCTAGAAGGGATCATAGATGAACAATAATTTTTGTAATTAAAAATCACTTGCGGGTTCGAGTCCACCGTGCGTGCCAGTGTTAATGGGCCGCCGGAGCGGGACATATGTAATGATTGCCGAATGTAATGGAATTTCCGAAATCTGCGCGAAAATTTGGTACGCGCGTCCTGTAAATTTCTTTATAAAGCAATGGAAAAAGAGTGGTCAAGAGCCTGTTTTTCTGGACTTGCCAGAGTGATTGTCGAAGCCTGTGTGATGTTCTGTTATGTAGTTTGAATCTTGTTAATGTTCTGATCATTCCGCCTTGCCCACTGATACTGTGGTACATAGTAACGAATCGTAAGTAAAAGGTTGTGTGTCTGCTTGTTGGCGTTGTGTTCGGTTGTACAAGTTCCCAGGATTTACGTACTGTCAGTCATTTCTTTGCATAAACTAATTGATAGTGCGAATTTCGAATAGATAACTGGAAGTGTGTTCTCGTATGCTCTGTTGTGCTACCGGATTCAGTACCTTCGGTATCATTCTCTGGTAATACCGATTATGAGAAGAGCTAGTACCTTCAGTAGCCTGAATAAGTTGACTGAAGAGTACTAATAAGTTTTGTGACGAATGAACCTATCGATTATAGTATCTTCGGGTTGATTTACTGCCTACTCTGAGTTTGTATGCTATCCAGCATATATGCTTGTCATGAAGAAGTTGTGTGTTGATTTACGAGAATATAATACCTATTAGTCGTTAGTATTGTTGTAACACTCGGACTACTACTCTGTCTCAATAGCCGGTTTAGTCTGTAAGAGTTAGACACACAGATTCCCAGAAATTGGATATTGTTTGATGAAGGCTAATAACTGAGCCAAGACGTGTTAATGGTTATTTATTGTTGTGCAAAGATTTGGGAAATTAGTACAGGGCCTCTATCTAACAGACCCCTACCACTCCCAAGAACCCATGGTGTTTTGGTGACGATACTGAAAGTTTAACACAGTTTATGGTGAATCACTGTTTTACGTTTAATATTTGTTCGATAACGATTTTGGTTAATCAGCAATACAGCGTTACTGTATCACATTTTACTTTTACACTTCAACAGTGTGTGTGTGTATGTGTGTGCATGCTTGTGTGCTGCTCCATCACCACTTGTGCACATCACTTGCTTGAGGTCTTCATACCACCCTCATGTCTTCTCGTATTGACATTAAAGGAGGTGCTACTTGTCACGAGGAAGGAGATAACAAAGAGAGCTCACACACACACTCTCACAATCAGAGAGAAGCACACACTCAGATTGAGGCAAGGAAGAATAATCTTATTCTTCTTCTTCTATTATATATAAATGAATGTACAAGAATGACCTAAAACAAGAATACAACAAGTGCAATATATAAAGACCAGTACATAAAGAAAAAACTAATGTCCGCGAATCAGTGAGCTGGCAAGAAACAAATGTGCCATCACTCTCGGTAGATAAATCTAATAAAGCTCAATGAAGTATCCTTGACATATATCGGCATGACCACTATACATGTCAAAGAAACAAAAAACTGATACGTGTCATCCTAGATCATCACATCTTGAGCTTGATATCTCAAAACTCCCCCTCAAGCTCAATGTCATATCTTGCAATCGAAGTATCTCCCGAAACTTCTTCAACTTCTCAGCTCCAAGTGCTTTGGTGAAAATATCAGTAACCTGCTCATCTATTCTCACATAAACAAGATCAATATCACCTGCTAATACCTTCTCTCTGATGAAGTGATAATGTACCTCGATATGCTTTTTTCTGGCATGAAAAACAATGTTCCGTGCTAACTGTATGCTGCTAAGATTATCGCAATAGATAGTGATAGGCTTTTGCACTTCCACACCTAAATCTGTAAGTAGCATCTCTAGCCATGATGTCTCACATGCCCCCATTGCAGCACCTCTATACTCAGCCTCTGCACTTGAAAAAGCAATAGTGGGTTGCTTCTTTTTGCTCCATGTAATAGCTTCACCTCCAAGTGAGAATAGAAAGCCACTAGTAGATCTTCTATATGGAGTACTACCAGCCGAATCTGCATCGGTGTATCCATGAACCTGCAAATCTACACCACCTCCATAAAACAATGCATAATCCAAAGTAGCACTCACATAATGTAGAGTGCACCTTAGAGCATCCAAATGTGGCTTTAGAGGAACCTGCATAAACTGACTTCGAAGTCCCACAATATAGCTTAAATCAGGCCTTGTAATTGTGAGATATATAAGACTTCCCACAATTTTCCTGTACATAGCAGCATTTTCCAATGCTTCACCTAATGTAGTATCCAACTTCAAATTCTGATCTAATGGCATAGAAATTGGCTTAAAAGTGGAAAGCTTGTGGAATGCATACAAATAAAGAAAAAAAGGTGGAATTATGCTTATATAGAATTTTCATTTTCCTACAATCTAGATAACCACCCATCAATCAATGTAGGTGCACTTTTTGGTGGCTGATTGATGAGATTTGAATTTGATCAAATTTGGTGGAGCTTCTAACTTGATTCCATGACTTTGGCTTCTTCTTTTTTATTGGTCCACTTGCAAAACTCGTGGTTGAGCTCTTTTGCATGATTGAGACTTGATTTTCAATATCATACCAAGTGGAGTCTCTTTGAGCTACTGGAGATTGGCATTTAACTTTGTAATTGTGATTTCCTTTGCTTCCATATCATTTTCAAACTCTGCAAGTTGTTCTTGTAAAGATATGATTGTGCTTTTTAATTGACCACCTTCATATGATGAAGTTGATATTGTTGGAGCCAATACTTAGTAGTAGCATGTGAATGTGTAGATAATTGCAAGCATTAACCTAATAGTCCAACGTCATCCACACCAATGAACAAAACTAAAGCTGAAAGGTTATGGGATGTTGGACTGTACGAAGACATTGGATCACAAGATATAGTGAACCATGAGTCCAAAGATCAATACTCTTTTCTCCAACTACACGATGTTCATTTTGAGAGTCCACATCATTGTTGTATTGTCTATTTGGATCAAACTCTCTAGGCACATGAGCATGGATACTTGTTTATGCAAAAGCATGAGGACGTCCTAGTGTGAGGTTTGTAATAGATGTCAACACCATCTTTTCCAATGACCAAGAATAAAAAACAAAGTGGAAAATTGGCTAGAAGGGACTGTAAAGCATGTGTTTTGCTAAGAAAATGTGTTTTCTTGTATGTGGATGGGTAAAAGTGTGTTTTTTGACTTTGTATGGTTGGAAATGACAAAGTTTGAAGAAATACATTTTTTGGGCGAAACATAGATATGGATTTGATGATGTGCCACTCACTTTGGAAGGGAGTTTGAAAATTCTACTTTTTCTAAAATAAACTTTAAAAAATGATTAAGAAAAGTGATTTCTTACATATATATTAAAAAATGGACCCTTCAAAGTAAATATACATTGAAAATAAGATTTAAAAAAAATCATTTCTTTATTCACATACATGCACAAGTTTGATGATATGGAAAGTAGATTCTCTTGCTCTCTCTCTCTCTCTAGAAGAAGAAAGCAAGGAACCTAGTAAAACCTTAAAGAAATTCTATCCAACCTACTAAAAAGTGCCCTAATAAATGCACTTCGTCCCCTTAAACAAGAAAAAAATTAGGGTTAATCTCAAGAAATTAGGGATCCTTATAAGGCCTATGCAAGGTTCATTATTTCACCCAATGCTGGAGCATCCAATAGCTTGCTGATAGAGAACAACATCAAATGCATCTCCAACATCATGAAGACTCAATTGTAAGCTTGTTTCCCTGGGAGTGGAAATAGATTTATAATCTCCAAGGCCAAAATGTTGCCATATTGCGTCAATATATCTTGTTTGACACAAAGTCAGAGAAGTGCATATTTATTGGTTATGACCAAAAAGAAAAAGGATATAGATTGTACAATCCAACTAATAAAGGATTTTTTGTGAGTAGAGATGTAATTTTTTATGAGAACAAATAATGGTTCGATGATGACAGGAAAGTGAAGCTGCCTTATGACTTGGATGAAGATTTTCCATCACTTCAACCAAAGGTGCCAAAGCAAATTGAAGAAATTGATTCGGAGATTGACCTAGAAGGCTTGGAAAAACTAAACCTGGAAGAGCAAAGGTATACAAAATAAAGAGGAATCAAGATGGAAGTATAAATAGACATAAAGCAAGGTTAGTAGCTAAAGGGTTTGCTCAAACCCATGGTATTGATTATGAGGAGACTTTCTGTCCTACTGTAAAAATGCCTACAATTAGGGTTCTCATTAGTCTCGCTGCATCTAGGAATTGGAAGCTCTATCAACTTGATGTAAAGAATGCTCTCTTAAATGGATGAATTTCGGAGGAAGGTTATATGGCACAACCTCTTGGATATGAGGATGCACATCATCCTCACTATGTACGAAAATTAAGGAAAGCCTTGTATGGATTGAAGTAAGCTCCAAGAGCTTGGAATTTCATATTGGTGACTTATTTGCAGGACCAAGGATTCAAAGCTAGCAAGGCGGATACCCCTTTGTTCATAAAGAGGAATGGATCTGAAGTGATCTATCTATAAGTTTATGTTGATGATATTATTATCATAGGGAATGATCTTGAAGAAATCAAATAGGTTCAGGTATATACATCACACAAAGGAAGTATGTGCATGACATGCTCATCAAGTTCAAGATGGAAAACACCAAGTGTGCAGGTACACTTATGGAGCAAAATCATAAGCTTAGTTCTTATGAAGGAGAGCCAATTGAAGATATCACAAGCTATCAAAGCTTGGTTTGAATTTTGAACTATGCAACACTCATAAGGGTGGATATATGCTATAGTGTTAGCATATTGAGTCAGTTTATTCATAAACTGAGAAGACCACATATACAAGGTGGGTAAAAGGTGCCTCGGCATTCCTAAGAGTGTTCACACACATCATTACCAAGATATATCAACAATTGACCTAACCATATAATATTTGTTTTGCAAATGGAGCATACTTTATGAACCAATATGGACTCCACTAGAGATTTTTAGTACACATGGAATGGAGAAGTCACATTGCAGGGTTAGAGGTGCTTACTTTAAAAACACCTATCATGGGTGTGGTCTTATGAAATTGAACCATTTAGAAGAAATATTCAATTTGCTTTTTTATACCATGTTCTTTAGGGAATATGCAATGGAATAAGCACACGAGTCACAAATAAGAAAATTTGCAAGAAAGATACAACATGATATTGCAAGATAGAAGTGGATGTCATCATCAAGTCCACTACATCATGCCCAATGGCACGATGTACTGGATGTCATCATCAAGACCACTATTTCAAAGTGGATGTCATCATCAAGACCACTACATCATGTCCGTGAGGGTTCCACTTGGAAATAGTTTATTAAGTCCCATTGTACATTATTTCTTATCAAAACTTTATTGTCAAGGTTTTTATGCTTCCTTTCTCATCATATAAATTTTCAATTCTTTCCATTATATCATGCTTAATTTTTTTACTCTTATTGTTAGTTTTTAGATGCTTTTTTAATATTTTTGTTAATGTTTTTAAACTATTTTTTTCCATTTAAATGTAAGTAGGACAAATCTTATATGAAATTCTTTAAATAGAGAAAGCCTCATTAATTTTTGCACTTTAGATCCTATGAGAATGGCATGCATGAAGCAGACTACTAGGAAGGATCACGTCACACCTCCTTTAGAAGTTAGTCACCTCTAGACAAGTGATCAATGAGTGTACTAGTCATGTAATGCCTAGAGTCTTGCCTTGAGCCTCCTAGCAAGGTATGAGTTCCTCATGTGATGATTCCACAATGAGCATAGGCTTTCTTTAAGTAGAAATTGTTCCCCTGTAAAAGGATACCTTCAAAAGCAATAATAGAAGCAATTTCTATATGCAAAAAGTACCATAGCCATCATCCCAAATAAAAAACCTATCATGAAAATTCTTTTATGCAAACGTCTTTCTACCACTTGTTCTTATAGAGTGTTATAAAGAAAAAACATAGAACTGCTACAATTTTAGGACTATGGACCATTATGAATTTTTTTCCAACAATCCCCCCTTCAATGTCATAATGATGCAAGGCTTAATAACTTGCAAAACTTATGATGTTTGCAAAACTTTGGAATTCTGAAAATATTCTTTTAAATGATTTCCAATGAATCTTGAGCTGAATGTGCATAAACCTAGACTGAACTAAAAAATGAATATGTAAGTCTCTGAAATTTGAAGTGCACATCTGGACTTTGAACTTCAAGATGTGCGACTAAATTGACTCACCAACTTTGAACTGCAAAATATGTGACTGACCTGAATGACCAACTTTCATCCTTTTGTTGGCTAGCTATCTCTTAAGATGAGCTTTCCTAGTAGGGTTTCTGCTCTGATAGAGATTCTGCAAGTCTTACCAACCTAATGAGAGGTTTTGCATGACTTGATTTGGGGTATATTATGCCTCTTGACTCCCATAGAAATATATGAAAGTGCTTGTGCATCCCTTGCATCCCATCTGAATCGACCTTCTGTAGGAAGTAATCAGATAGTAGTACGGACCCCTAATGATGAAGTGGTTCCTCTTCTTCTTCACTAACTTCTTGTTGAGCAAAAATAGGAAAAAGAGGTCTTGTAGAAGATGAACTAACATCTTCTCTGACTTATCTTGGCCTTGGATAAGTGCCATTGACAATATTCCATAAGTCCTTTGAGATTAACAAATTCATCATCATAAAACTCCACAATGGATAGTTAGACATTCCCCCAAGATTGTCTTCATTCTCAAGTCTATAACCACTCATCTTGTTAAGGGTGTATGTCAACTATGCTCTGATACCAAATGTTGGAAGTGGTGTGGGCCTCAATAACAATTAATCACATGTTTACACAATCTTCCAACACATGATTCTTCACATACACACCTTAATACTCAAAAAGATGATAAGTGAGATAGAGTTGACAAGATCTTTGAAAAGTGTATGGTAAGCTATAATGCTCACCTACACTATCTTATATTCCAACATCAAATTACAATGTGTGAATATGATACAAACTTAAAAGCTCTAAATCTAGGTGGTAATAGGAACTAGATGCAGAAAATTGTGTGTATAGTACCTAAGAGGTATGAAGAGTATGTGTGTGTGTGTATGTGTGAGAATATGGAGAATATGAACAATTTAGAACTATTGACATCAATTTTGACTAATTTTGACTTTAAACCCTAAATCAGAAACTAGTGAATGAGCAAGTAGGAAAAAAATAGACCTGTTACTCATAGTAAATCAATAAGTGATGTTGATTGTTGACTGACATTGACTCCTCCACAATTGCACAAAGGTAGAGCACACCTCCTCGATACGTTAGTCACCTCTAGACAAGTGATCAATGAGTGTAATACTCATGTAATGCCTAGAGTCTTGGGTTGAGCCTCCAAACAAGATATGAGTTCCTCATGTGATGATCCAACCATGAGCATAGGCCATCTTTAAGTAGTAATTGTTCCCTTTTGAAAAGCTACTCCCAAAATCAATAATGCAAGCGATTTCTATATGTGAAAAGTATCTTAGCGATCATGAAATGGCACCACAAGAAAACTACCAATAGCAATTGTGAAAAAATGTGCCCTTGCTACCATCTTCTTTTTGTGCTCCACCATTGTTGGGAATGGAAATCGAACCTGGATCAACAAGATGTGAAATGTGTGTCTTAGACCACTAAGTCCATGTGATTTTCTTGGGTAGTCTTCTTCAGAATACAAATGATTTTTGGACATTTTGACATTGTTTCAAACATAATATTATCTCAGATGAGAAGATTTATGCATTTCCCAAGTATCAAACACACTAGTAGACGGTTAAGCGCATCTTTCGCTTCGTGAATGATACTTGGCTACTTGTATTGTTTTATCCCATGGGGGTCATTATCACTAGATTCACATGCTTTTTCTGACTTGAATTGGGTTGGTCGCTATGACACTATGTATCCACCACTGGTTTATGCTTCATGCTTGGTATCTCATGCATATCTTGGTTGAGTAAGAAGAAACATATTGTGACTACTTCTAGTTGTGAGGTTGGGTTTAGGGAAGTTTTCTCAATGACTCTTGAGTGTGTAGAAATATGCTTTTTGGCTGATTTGGGTGGTGGTTATTGGAGGAGATGGTGGATAGTCACAAGAGATGAGGTGGTGTTGTTAGATCTTGCTTCACACCTACTAAAAATGATTGCTAGAGAGTGTAGTGGGCCTCTTCATACTAGCTAATGATCACAAATAATCACATATGTATCTTGGAACATGATCCACAAATCAATGGATCAAAATAGATAGGTTTGAGTTGATCCAAGAACAAAAAACTTGCTATTTTTGTTCCTACACATGTTCAATGTTTTGAATAGTTCTCTCAGCACAACAACAATTGGCTTAATTCCTTTTGGCAAACTCTAATTATCTTAGTAATCTATCAATCATGAGTGATTCCATAAAAAATGGACTACACACACAGAAAGATGTTCAACAAATCACAGCACCATCTCGACATTTAAAGGGTGCAACACTCAACAGACTAGTGAACAAAGAAGCGTTAATATCTCACAACACCGAGAAGCTATGCTGATGAAATTTTGTAGGCATGTACTAGACAATATGATAAATCTACCATGCTTTAATTCATGACAAACGATCAACTATGCACTTAGAATAAGCTCTGAGATGATCACTATTTTGATGGAGTTATAACAGAGAAGTGAAATGAGAATGTATGATCATATATGTATTAAATCATATACAAATACAATGTCATTGGCAATTATACATTTATCAATGTCTAATAGGTGAATGAGCTATGGAATAAGTTCTTACTTCACAATTAATCTCCCTCAAATTGATCTCATGGGCTCAAGATTCTCGCGGGCCTTTTTTATCCTCTTCTCATAGTTGCACTTGGAGCCAAAGTTTGAATTCAAATTTAAACATCTACCTAAAAGGTGAATCCTAACGTATAGGATAGATTCGCTCATTTCTCAAAACCAAATGATTTGTGATTTAGATCTTCCTAACTCCACGTGGATGTGTATCACTTTTACAAAGGTATATGAGTAGGATTTTTACAAGAGTTTGATCATATGAAGCCTTGTACAATTTATGTCAACAAATCAAGTATGGGCTAATCAACCATGTATGTAGGCTCAAGATGCACACGGGTCTTTTTTATCCTCTTCTTTTATCTGCACTTGGAGCCTAAGTTTGAATTCAAATTTAAACATCTACCTAAAAGGTGAATCCTAAAGTATAGGATAGATTCTCTTATTTCTCAACAACCAATTGATTTGTGATTTAGATCTTCCTAACTCCACGTGGATGTGTGTCACTTTTACAAAGGTAAATGAGTTTTACAAGAGTTTGATCATATGAAGCCTTGTACAATTTATGTCAACAAATCAAGTATGGGCTAATCAACCAAGTATGTAGGCTTGAGATGCACGCGGATCTTTTTGATCCTCTTCTTATAGTTGCACTTGGAGCCAAAGTTTGAATTCAAATTTAAACATCTACCTAAAAGGTGAATCCTAAAGTATAGGATAGATTATCTCATTTCTCAACAACCAAATGATTTGTGATTTAGATCTTCCTAAATCCACGTAGATGTGTATCACTTTTACAAAGGTAAATGAGTAGGATTTTTACAAGAGTTTGATCATATGAAGCCTTGTGGAGTTTATGTCAACAAATCAAGTATGGGCTACTCAACCAAGTATGTAGGCCTGATTTTAATTGCACCAATAGCTCCTGCTCAAGCCTAACATCTGTATTCTTCATTCCTCCTTGATTTCCTACAAACCAATGATCAATTTGAACCTGTTCATCTTTGTTCCATCCAATGAGTTTGTGAGTATATCTGCACATTGTAACTGAGTTGATACATATGATAGTTGAATATCCTTACTAAGAAATTTCTCCCTTACATAATGGTATTGCACTTCAATGTTCTTAGTCCTTGCATGATATACAGGATTAGCAGCCAAATAAAGTGAGCTCTTGTTGTCTCCAAAGATTATTGGAGTGTAAGAGTGTATTTCCAAATCTGCATATAGTTGCTTAAGCCACATAACTTCTTGAGTTGCATTTTCCAAACCTCTATATTATAGTTTTGTGGAAGATAAGGCCACAGTTGGTTGCTTCTTGGATGAGCATGATATAAGCTTTGAACCTGCAAATGAAAGGTACCTTGAAGTGCTCCTCCTATCATCCTTGAGACATCCTAATCTGCATCAGAATACATCTTTATATCTATGTCAAAAGTAAAGGGATAGAACAACCCTTCATTCATTGTACCCTTTTGATACTTAAGCACCCTTTTTGCAGCTTCCATATGAGGCTTCCTTGGTGCATGCATAAACTGACTCAATGTACTTACTCCATAGACAATGTCTACTCTTGTTAGAGTAGCATAGTTGAGACTTCCCACAAGTTATTGATAACTTGTAACATCATCAAGTAGTTCTCCTTCATGAGAACTCAGTTATGATTGAGTTCCATAGGAGTACCTATAATTTTAGTGTTGTCCATCTTGAACTTTACCAACATATCATGTATATACTTCCTTTGAGTAATAAGTATACCATAATCTGTGTACACAAGCTCTAAGCCAAGAAAGTAGGTTAATAAACCAAGATAACTGATTTTAAATTCTTCCATTAGTTGAGCCTTACGTTGCTTGATGCCATTAGCATCATTCCCTATAATGATGATGTCATCTACATAGACACATAAGTAAATAACTTCTGATTTGTTCTTCTTGACAAATAAAGAAGAATCTGCCTTGCTAGCCACAGAGCCTTAGTCTTGCAAATAAGTAACAAGTCTGTGGTTCCAAGCTCTAGGAGCTCTCTTGAGACCATAAAGTGCCTTCCGTAACTTGCATACATAACCTGCTTTATCTTCATCTTCAAAACTTGGTTGTTGTGCCATATAAACTTCTTCTGATATCCATCCATTTAAGAATGCATTCTTGACATCTAACTGGTAAAGATTCCAATTTTTAGAAGTAGCAGCACTTACCAAAACCTAATTGTTGGCATTTTTTCCACAGGTGAAAAAGTTTCTTCATAGCCCACTCCATGAGTTTGGGTAAATCCCTTTGCCACCAACCTTGCCTTATACCTATTTATAGAGCCATCTGAGTTCTTTTTTATTTTGTATATCCACCTAGATCCAATTACCTTCATGCTTGGCTTCGTGGGAACTAGATCCCAACTATGGTTTTCCTCAGGTGCTTCTACTTCATTCTTGCATGGCTTCTCTCCATTCTTTCTTCTTCCTAGCCTCTTCAAATGAAGAAGGCTCTTCTCTCATAGAGTCTTTAGTGATATACACAGAATGCTTGGTGACTAATGATATATCATAGCTATATCTTATGGGCTTTTGACTTTCTCTTTGTGATCTCCTGAGTGCCTGATTTGAAGACTCTATTATGTCTTCTAATTGCTTGAGTTTGATCTTGCCTCTTGACTTCCAAGCCTTGAATTCACTCTATTCTTCATCCTCTGAGTTGATATCTTCTACTAATTGTTGATCTTCTTGAGTGAGGGTTGGAAAATCATTTTCCAAATCATATGGTAACTTGACTTTCCTGCAATTATAATCAAACCATGAATTATTTTCATCAAACACTACATCCCTACTAACTATAAATGCTTTGTTAGTGGTATTGTACAGCCTATAGCCCTTTTGGTTCTGATCATACCCAATGAATATACATTTCTCAACTTTAGGGTGAAGCTTCTCTCTAATTTGTGAAGGAATGTGTGCATAAGCAATGCATCCAAATATTTTGCAATGGTCCAATGAGGGTCTCCTGCCATTCCATGCTTCATAGGGTGTCATACCATCCAAGGATTTGGATGGGAGCCTATTGACCAAGTAGGTGGTTGTGGAAATAGCCTCTGCCCATAGGTAATTAGGTAGCTTCTTCTCAATCAACATAGACCTAGTAGCTTCAATAATTAACATGTTTCTTCTCTCTACCACTCCATTCAATTCAGGAGTATATCTTGTTGTTACTTCCCTCTTTATGCCTGTCTTATAGAAATGAATCAAATTCATGTGAAAAATACTCACCACCTCCATCACATCTGATCCTATTCAAGCTCCTTCCTGTTTGGTTTTCAGCTAGTGCCAAGTACTTTTTGAAACATGTAAATACCTCATCCTTATGCTTCATGAAATAAAGTATTGTCCATCTACTATACTCATCAATAAATGAAACATAGTACCTTGAACCTGAGATTGATGGATCTTTGCTAGGAGCCCATACAAATAGTCTTCATGAATGTATCCCTTCTTGTTGAATGGTTGCCTATGAGCTTTGCCAAATTGGCATGCTCCACATTTGTATATCATATGTTGCTTGGTTACATTGGGAATGCCAAGCATACTTTGATCCCTCCACATTTTCTTTAGAGTTCTTTCTCCTATGTGTCCTAGCCTTTTGTGCCATAATTCTAACTGAGATAAAGTTTGATCTCTATAATTGAATAGTGCTATGTTCCTTGTGTCTTCAATCTACAATGTGAATAATCTACCAGACTTCTCATCTTTAGAAATCCTTTTGAAGCCTTGTTGAGGGTCTTACACATATGCTCCATGCTTAGTGAATCTGACCTGTAAACCTTTCTCAACAATCTTCCCAACACTAATTAGGTTTTTGGTTATAGTTGGCACATACAGAACTTTACTCAAAAGGTTCATGCTACTATCAAATGTTTTGACATTTCCAATTTTCCTGACTGAGTTTTTAGTATCATCACCTATATGTTCTTCATGCTTCCCTTTGGGCTCTTCAAAGTCAGATAATAAAGGTACATTTCCAGCCACATTATTGGAACAACCTGAATCAATATGGAAAAGATATTCATCATCTTTACCTTGCTTGGATGTCATGTTCATGATGACTAGTGAATCTTCTTGGTCTTCAATATAGTTGTTGTAGTCCCTTCTTCCGCTAAAACATCCTTGATAATTGTTTGTTGTTGTAGCCTTGATTGTAGTTATGGTTGTAGTTGGCTCCTCCATCGTTGTACGTGCTTTTGGATTGTCCATAGCTACCTCTATGGAAGCCTCTTCCCCTTTGATTCCTTGTATTCTTGAAGCATTCTTCTGTTGTGTGGTTGTTAAGACCACAAATGTTGCAAGGTGAGTTTTTGTAGGGTCTCACCCTGCCTTGCTTTCCTGCAGCACCCCTTCCTCTAGCACCTCTTCCTCTTCCTGCATAATTAGCTTGAGAGGTACTAGCCTCTTCTTCTTTATCCTTAGCTTTATTCTTATCTGTATAAAGGGCATAACTCTTGCTCTTCCCTTGTAGGTTGATGCTTGCTCCTGAAGATTGGCATTTTCATCTCCTGAGATGTATCTATATAGAATTCTCCCTCGAAGGTAGGCTTGCACGCACAAACAGAAGCAGAAAGAAGAGGATACAGGAATCAAAAACAGAGAAACAATCGATGCAATATTGGGTGTAATCTCCCCTACGTGTACTCTGATGGACGAGTCTCTCAGAGTACACGTATTTATAGGTTTATTTCTATTACGTCCTGAAAATAGAAGTTACATGAGGGCCATCGCTTTTAGAAGCTTCTTTTAGGAAAAACTACTTTATTTACAAAAGGCGTCGCTTTCTAAAGCGAACCACTACTTTTACAAAAAGATAAACCTAAATATAACTATTCCAGAAGTCTTCGATTTAGTCTTTGAATTTATTTATTTACGCACATCCACTTGTATCCACGCCCTCATGCTTCTTCACCTGCTAGATCAAACACAAACACATTAGAACCTTCTAGACATTTAAACATTAAAAATCCATTTAACCTTCCATGATTCCATAAAATACAACATGCCTCCCAACTGACAAGCAATTGACCTCAGTTGATAAATATAAAAATAGACATGGATGATCAGTCACATGTCTCATCACTAAACAATATTAAGCATGAACCATGTAATTGGGAATGATATACAAAAATTAAATGATCATAGTGAGGTGATAAGGAGGTCTTATGTATCCATTGTGATTCCTCATGTGAGTGATTTTTATATTTGACTAAATACCTATGATATTGCTTACCAGTTCGTGGAGTGGTAACATCATAATCTATTACTTTCTCGAGAATCAATATTTCCGCATCCTCCTTAAGTAAAGGAGGATCATCTAAAAAAGGTGTGAGTGGTAAAGTACCTTGAAAAGATTTCAAAAAACTTATATGGAAAGAATTCTGTATACCCCAATAAGAAGGTATATCTAATCGAAAATAATTTTCAGTTATTTTCTCAATAATGCGAAAAGGTCCATAATACCATGGGGCAAGTTTTACCTTAGGATGTTGAGAAATATTTTTTAAACACCTTTTAACGATTTTTAACCAAACTAAATTATTTTCATTAAATTGTTTGGTTATGCGCTTCTTATTAATACTATGCATGTAATGTTCTTGACTCTTCCTAATATGCTCATGCACTTTAGCAAGTGTAGAAATATGATCTTGTGCAAAAGAATAAGCCATAGGGATGTCTGTTTGAGTGAGACTCATGGGAGTGGGAAGCTTTCTTCCATAAACAATTTCATATGGTGCACGACCAATAGTAGTGTGTGGGGTGTTATTATATGCAAACTGAAGTAAAGGGAGTTTTTCATCCCAATTACTTGGATTCTCTAAAGAGTAACAATGTAATAAATTCAAAATAGTACTATTTGTAGCCTCACTTGACCATTACTTTCAGGATGAAATGCAGAACTAAAGTCTATTTTTTATCCTAGATGTTGAAATAATGCCACCCAAAAATGGTTACAAAAACGAACATCTCGATATGAAAGAATAACTTTAGGAAAACCATGATGTGGAAAAATACATTTAATAAATAACTTAGCAGCTTGAGGTGCAGTTAATGTCTTTTTAGAAGGAATGAAGTATGCATGTTTACTAAACCTATCAACAATTGTCCAAATCATATCATTGTGAGATGAAGTTGTAGGAAAACCAGTAATGAAATCCATAGAAATCTGTTCCCATGGTCCATCAGGTATAGGAAGAGGCATTAATAATCCGAATGGTTTACCATGATGTCATTTTACACGCTGACAAAAAATGCAATGAGAAACATACTGTGCAACATCTTTCTCCATGTTAGGCCAAAAGAAGAAATCTTTACATGCAGAAATAGTACTTTGTATGCCCCTATGACCCATGTATGGTGGTTCATGCATCTCTTTCATAATGAACTCTTTGAATACTTGTGTAATGCATAACTTGTGTTGGAAATACAAGAATTCATTATGAAATATGTAATGATCCTCATGATGTGATGTGGAATTATTGAATGCAGTCCATGCTTGTGAAAAATATTGGTCACATGCATAAGTGGAAATCATATCATGAAATGAATGAATCTGAATAGCAAAAATATTATTAATTGAAACAGTATTTTTCTGTGGGGATGGGAGACAACTTAAAGCATCAGCTACAACATTAGCTTTTCTTGGGTGATATTGAATCCGAGGTTGGAAGTTTTGTAGAAATGAAGCCCATTTAATATGTCTATCGGAAATCAATGGTTGATGTAATAGATGCTTAATAGTTTGTTGGTCGGTTTTAATTAGAACTTCCGAACCAATAAGGTAATGTCTCCAAAACTTCAATGCATGCACAACATCTAACAATTCCTTATCATATGTACTATAATTGCGTTCAGAAGGTTTGAGTTTCCTAATTTCAAATGCAAGATGATGATCATTTTGCATTAAAACAACACCTATACCAGAACCACTAGCATCTATAACTACATGAAATGGTTGTGCAAAATCAGGTAATTGCAAAACAGGCGCACGGGAAAGTGCATACTTAAATTTATCAAAAGATTGTTGTTGGGCTACTCCCCATACAAATTTTAGATTTTTCTTCAATAATAAAGTAAGGGTAAGGGCTATATAATAAAATCCCTTTACAAACTTTTGATAAAAGCTAGCTAATCCAAAAAACGAACGCATATCATTCACTGATTGAGGTTTAGGCCATTCTTCAATTACTTTAATCTTCTTGGGATCTATGTCTTTGTTATGCCTTTATCTAGTGGACATGTTCAGGCTTAGTAGAGGAGCATCTAGTTGTGGCTTAAACACCTGAAGACATGGCGGTAGACATTTGTGTGTTGTTGCTCAATAGACTTGAAATCAATTTCCTCACACATCATTTGTGTGTGTTTGCTCAATAGACATGAATATTTGATGCTCTTTTCAAATATATGACATGAATATGTTTCGGAAGTTATCATCTTTTGTTCTCTTAGTTTGTGAATTTTTAGTTTGCAAAAGACAAATTTCCCACGTTTTTTGAAAACTTGTCCTCAACATAAGACAAGTACAACAGAGAATAGAAGTTTTCCACAAATTAACCATAAGTTTAAGGTCATCTTCTACTCTCATCTTTCACTTAAACGTAGTAGACTAAATCAATTAGTAGTAACTAATAAGCATAAGTATAGGACATAATATGAAAGGTTAATTTATAAGGCTAACTAGCATTTTTAAAACCAAGCAAGGAAAAAAGGTTTGACACGGAATACATATTTATTGTATGAAATAGGGTTGGGGAACTTGGGTTGAGCTCATAAACATCAAGTATAGATCTGAATACCTAAAATACATAGGATATGATGTGAAAGAAATTTCTTTGATAATAAATATAAAGACCCCACTTGTATTTTTTTTACTCTTTGATTTTATCTCACTTATAATTATTCTAGAACACACAAATGAACGTTTTAGTGTAATGGGCTCTACAACGTATTTGGAAGGCTCACTTGTGGTTTATAATTGAGTTTTAAATTTTCTATTTTATCCTTTGAGAGACTCTTGAACATATATATATTTAGTTAATAAATTTTATGTTTTTTTGGATAAAAGACACATACAATAGACAAATCCATCTAAAAATAATATGTTTCTCTCCTTGACTAAAACGAAGGTATTATTGCCACACATTTCCACCATCTTGAGATATCTTAAGCAATAGTACTAGAGAAAGAGGATAAGCTTGATGGATAAGAGCAAGATCAATGAAGTGCAGTGTTTTTACTGCTAGAAGGAAAGTCACCATGCAAAGGATTGCAAACATTGAAAAGGATTGCAAACACTCAAAGAACTCTAAAAGACAAGCATGGTAAAAACTCCTCATAAACACCAAGGACATAAATATTATCATCCACACATCAAATGTAGAAATCTAAACTCATGTTTGACATCAACCTTCGATTCTAATTGAGGTTAAAACTTTCTATGGAGTTGTCTAGGGGGGAATTAGGTGACTCTGTTGGTGAAATCTCATAAAATTACTTAATTTCATCTCATAAAAGTACTTAATTTCATCTCATAAAAGTACTTAATTTTAGAGAAAATTGTAGATTATTGAAGGGCCTTGAGTTTGTCAAGGATGTGTTTTAAAATGCGGCAACTCGATCAAATACTATATTTTACTACTATGCCCAACACAAGATATTATATTTTATCATTCCATTGGGAATGAGATATTTTATCTTATTAGTGTGCTTAAGTACCATGCCTCACAAGAGAACAATATTTTATTTGCTTTTTTTGGATGTGTGCTTTCCAAAAACAATATTTTTTTTTTGGGCCTTTTTTCATTGAGTGAATGCTTATCTTTTTCATTGGTTGAATGCTTACTTCTTGCAGCTTGTTTTTCAGAGGCTTAGAAGGCTAAGCAGTGATCCCTAAAGTTTCTCAATAAAAGTTGTGTAAGTATTGTCCATGGAACTCCCGTCATGTACATGGTTCATTGTAATACTATTAAACCTTCTCTCTCTCTCTCTCTCAACCTACATGTCATTTTGATTTGAATCCGCAATCATAACGTAGAACATCCTACTTGGTCTTGTATAATCTAGCATAGCATGATGCAAAAATAAAACCATAATAAAATGCAATATAATGACTTAATTCTATTACTCGAATTCTTCTCTATTGTACTAAAACTCTCTTGTCTATTGTCCTAAAACTCTCTTGAAGATGCTCATTAAGTTGGCTCTCTCTTGAAGGTGGTCTTAGAGCTACTCCATCCACCTGATGGATAAGTTTTGAAGCTTACTGTCATGCGTTTTGCCATATATTAGAACGTTACACCTCTTTAGGGATGATCTGCCCATCACGATCATTTCTCATACTCTCCATGTTCCACACATTCCGGCATGTTCCTGGGACAGCACCATAGTCTATAGAAGTTCTCCATCAGCTTCGAGGACTACCGGAGTAGAGAACTCGCTAGATTCCACTGCACAGGCTGGTAGTCAAGAAGCAGCCCCCAAAACATCGAGTCGTCGACATCATTGCTCTCATCTCCATTTCGATCCATGGCTTCTCCATTGCAAGTCCGTATATGTAGTTCGGGATCGGTCATGATTGAAGTCGCTGCACAATGTTCATCATCAGCAGCTTCACCTGCGAATCGCGACTGCTTTGGACGGTCTTCACCTGCGAATCGCGTGCTGTGGTAAGATGCTATGGCAAGTCCATCTGCTGGACCTCCATGCGATTCAGCGGCACTACAGGAAGACAGCAATGGGTCTACTGTGGTTTCCTCATTTCGAGAAAGAGGCTCCGTGAATCGAGCTAACAAATATGCGCGTTCCTGATTACCCAAACAATCGCTGTGTACCTGAGAGTCAACCGCGCATTTTTGATCGCGATCTGTTACTTCTTTCAGCATTGGATCGCCACACGTCCCAGCTTCCTCAATTTGTGAACATCCCATGGCATCGTCCTCCCGAATGCCACGCACGCCAACTTGATGAGGTATGCGTTCTTGTACATCCGAGTAACTAGAAGGAAGCAATGACCCATGCGAGTAATTAGAAGGAAGCAGAATGACCCTCCGACGCTCACTTGCCTGGAGGATTCATTACCTTTCGAGCTTTACCTGATCATGATGCGACTGACGTGCAACATGCATCCGTGTACGCTTGTTTGTGGCATCAAAAACCTGGTTCACATGTTCGACACGAGAACCGACTGCCATGCACGATCGTATGTTCAGCTCAGTTGATGATTTTCCTGCACATCCTAATGAGTGAACCCCTGGAGAAACCTCCGGGAGATGGTGTAACACAATCTTCATTCGCTTGCCATCTTTGCCATTATTCACTTCATCTTCTTCTTTCTGAGTAGACGAACTAGCGATATTTTCCTCTCCACCAGGCAGCTCATGTGGTACAATGGGGACTCTGCCTGCACAGCCGATCAAGCTGGAATATCTGCTACTTTCAGGATTCGCGGCATCATCTCTAACAAAAGGCAGGGTCTCTGATCCGCTTGCCTCATTTCCACCAGGTGACGATGATCCTGGTAACAGCTGTAATGGCAGGGCTTCGTGATGCAATTGAGCCCCTATCTGATGATGTTGAGGATGTTGTTGCTCTTGACCCATGCTGCACCTTACAAATCCTCGACCAGCCGCCTGAGATGCAAACACTAGCATGTGGTGCTCCTGGCGCTCCATAACCTGTAATGTTTGCCAAATTTGCTGCAGCTCTTGCTCTGTATTTCGCAATTGGTTCCTCAGGCGCATTACCTCCATCATAAGCGCTCCTTTCTCCATTCGCAGCCTATCAATCTCCCCTTGCATCCGATCCTTCTGCGTATCTGCAACTGTAGGTGCCCAAACATCAGATCCTGATCCTGTCGCAGCTTCAAGTCGTCCTACACAGATTGGCATGGCCTCAATTGGAGGAATGGCACTCAAACAAGCGGACTCCGTTTCACGGCGATATGGCTCCCTTGATGATGAAGATCCCGCATGTTGCCTGCTTCCTGAACCTGTAGATGCCGAAGTCCGTCTACGGATGCCTTGCAATAAATGGCGGTTGCCTCTCAGAAAACATGCATTCGCAAATTCCCACCTATCTGGATCAATTTTCCGGAAACCCTGCGAGGAGAGAACGCTTCTTTGTGTCACATTTTGGACAACAATATTTGTTTATTTTTGTTAAGAATCACGTTCGATACAATTTATACAACTTCAAGTAGATATGATGGCGGAGGGAGAGCTTACGTAGATGTTAAGCTGCCTGATAAAGCTTGAAAAGTTACAGTGCTTCAAGTAGCGCGGCAGCTGATATTGGCAAAAGTGCTGTGGGTTCCATATGACAAAGCTCTTTCCTGACGGGCTCCAAGAGACTGTGCTATCAGTTTCCTCATCGTCAACAATCTCGTAGGTCTTGACCAAAAACGGAGCAGGTGCAGGAGCTCGCGTTGCTGCTGGAGTCGCGATGCGTACGGACTCCGAATTGTCTTGCGAAGAAGAACTGGTGTCCATACTGCTGCTGCTACAGCTGCCACTCGCAGGACGGTGTTGTTGTTGCGAGACGCCGCTGCCTTCCTCCGCCATAGATTCTCATTTACAGAAGACACGCTCGACTGCCGGAACGATGGGCACATTCATCCTCGACGAGAGGAAAGTAATATCTTCTCATCCCATACACGCTACAGCGAGCTGCATAGAGCTGACCATGATCAGGAACTACATTAGCGCGTCTGTTTATCCTGGCACGCAGGTAAATCACAAATGAGAGCCTTCTATGACCTACGAATGAGAGTTAGGTACGCGGAAGTTGTAGATCCAACTAGAAAGGCGTAACACCATGAGTGATTAGAGCTTATAAACAGAAATCCTATATTCTTGCAGATCAACAAGCACACACAACTGTTCTAGAATAAGCTCGCGAAAATCAAATGAAAAAGGATGCGAAGGACAAGCACGCGATTTTCCTTTCGACAGAAGCGCCGAAGAAGGCGACGTGAGTGTAGCTTTAGAAGCAGAAGTGCTGTGCTTCTCGTTGTGCTTCTAACCTATGATTGGGAGCCAACATCTTCTTCGAATTCTGTTGAGGATCTAGATCATCTTCATACGCCTCATCTGAAGAAGTGCCTCCTCGAGCCGCAAAAGCAGTCTCAGCTTCTTTGGGAGAACCATGTATTTTGACAAAACAAAGAACTAAATTTCGAATGATCATTGAAGTGAAGCATTCTAACACGCACATTATCTTCTTCATCCCGTGCGACCATCTCAATGTGGATCATGAAAAAAGTTTGAAACCCAACTGGTTTTTTTAAATGAGAAATAAGAATAAATGAAATAGAGAGAGACTTGTACATTGTTACCACACATTCACAAGGTGGGAGATCCCAATTAGTCACAAAACAAGATTAGCCGGGCCAACTAACCAAGGGATTTTTATAGGAAGTGTACCAACACAACATACAGTACAAAAATGAAACCAAAGGGAACCGAGGAAACTAGACCAAACTACATATTACTATGGTTTCTAACTTCATATAGGCCTTGTGAGTAATCCAACTTTGGAGTCTCTGAACTTGACGTGATAAAGCATGGCCTCTTTGTCCATCCATGAGTTCTTTATTTTCCATCTTTTTTGCTTTGATCTCCAAGAAATAGACTTGCTCAGCTTGGTATATTCTCAATTATGGTGCCAAAACACCCAATGAACTTAGAGCCACAACCAATACTGTTGAGCATGGTGACATTTTACCTTTTGGTAGAAAGGACACATAGAGTTGTTATTATAAATGTAACTCATTCTCTACCCTCTCACCAAGCGGAATTGTGTAAAATAAGCCAAAAAAATGGCTTCTTTGAGACTATTTGAGATATACCATATTATGTAAAATCTATATTTTCCATTATTGTTGGCTCTGGTTGATACCCTATTTCCTATTGAGCTTAGCAATAGGAGAGAGCCTAATTGATCCATGCAAATAAGTTTTAGTGATCTATTTCCGATACTCATGAGGATTATTGGTCGTCTCGACAATGCAAATTTTATTTCGAACAGTACTACAATTAATAAAATAAGCTCTCAAAGATATGTCAAACCTTTGCTTTAATGATGCAAAATCACCTATCTGTTGATTGTTAGATAACATGTCAAAGAAATAGTTTATGCCTTCGAGAGAGAGTTTATGACCAGTTTTGAAATAACATCTCTACTATTGTTGGCGAATAGAATTGAACTAGATAGTTTTATTATGGAGGACTTGCCAATTGAATTGAGGATTGTTGCTTTTTGTTTGACCCATTTCCAAGAAAGTCGGCCCTTTGGAAGAAGATGGGGCTCAAACCTATAAGAAACTCGCAAAAACACGATGAATTAGAATGCACACAATTGCTCTCTTGCTCTCCCTCACAAGTGAAATGAGGGAATGAATGGGAAGGTGGGCATATGATCAAAATCTAAATATTCTGGTGATGAAGCAGATGGAAGGAGGAGGAGAGTAGAGATGTTGATCAAGATTGGTCCATTGAAGATCAAACTCTATTACACAAGGATCCAATAGAGTTAGTGGTTTCACTTAGTGACTATCAAAGGTATGACATTATTGCGCCAAGCTAATAAGTACCTTATCTCTATGATCATCTTAGCATATTTATGTACTATGCATAGTTTGAGAGGTATATACTAAACTACTTCCATATCGATGTCAAGAT
Source organism: Ceratopteris richardii (assembly GCA_020310875.1). Taxonomy (NCBI): domain Eukaryota; kingdom Viridiplantae; phylum Streptophyta; class Polypodiopsida; order Polypodiales; family Pteridaceae; genus Ceratopteris; species Ceratopteris richardii. The sequence continues at coordinate 25,803,906 of CM035413.1, forward strand.
TGGTAACTCAGTAGACACTATAGTACTATTCTTATTAGAGAACTTTAGAACAATCCATGTACAAATTGTGGTCAACATTTTAGGTGGGGCATCCCCGATTGGGGTTTGTCTTAAAACATGTGCATACGATAGTTTTAATGGAGCTTTATTCCTCTAAGTTAGCTTTGTATCATGAAGTGGTGGAATTTGGTGTGAATTTTTGTTGCATGAAAACTCCTTTGATGCGAAAATGTCCTTGATCTACTTCTTCCTCCGAGTAAATGGAGTGTTGTTTTCCTCACATGATGAAGGATAAAGAAGATTTGGTATCCATATTTGTGTGTGAACTTTTTGGGCTTCTAATAATTTTTTAGGGAATGTGGGATAGATCAATGATCCCACAATGCTCCTGTATAGTGTAAAGTCCTCTAGCATCTTACCATATTCCTTGCTTAACTTGACATTTGAATCCATTGGTTGAGCTATTGGTTTGAAATCTCTCATGCCAAACCTGAACAACACATCTAGAAGATACTTCTTTTGAGAGAGATATATACCTTCCTTCCCATAGATCACCCCAATGCCAAGAAAGTACTTAAGCACACCTAAATCTGAGACTTTGTGCTCTCTTCTAAGCTTCTCTTTGATGGTCCTTATCCCTGCATCATCATCACCTACCACAAGAAGATCATCTGCATATATGCACATCAAACATATCTTTTCATTTGTCTTCTTCACATACAAGGATGGATTTGAATCACTTGGAGAGAAACCACATCTCTTCAAGAAGTCCACTAGCAACACTGAGTCATAACAAACGAGAACTATGTCATAAAAAGAGAAACTCTACGCACTAAAATAGCCTTTTTTTGCATGATGTTAAAAAACTCTTTATACCAGTATACAAGGTTTTCTAAAACCCCCCAAAAATATGCAAATTTTGAACATATTTTTAAAATTTTGACTACTTTAGGGTAGCAAAATTTTGCTAATTTTAGAGTACCTTATCTAACACTTTTAAGAGAGAATTATGAAATGGATAAAAAAAGCCTTATTTTATGAGAATACTCATTTATCTTGGATCAAATAAAAAGGAAATGAGCTAGAAAAGACTAAAGATTGATGCTACTCATTTGATAACATTAGATAATTTTAGGAAAAACAATGAATTGTGTCCATGTGCAACTGATTCAATGAATAAAAGTTATTTGTTTCTGTATATCCTTTCCTATCTAGCTAGTAGATTGAAATTGATTTTGTTTGGTGTGAAATGAATTGGTTGAGGTTGTAAATTTTGGGTCTTTTTTGCATCGCCCCAAGATACTTAATCAAATATTCTAAAACATTGCATTTTTCCTTGGCCCCAGTCTTTGGTCTTTAGAAAATTTGTATAAGCAAAAAGATATATACTTTGTGAGAGGAAGTTTGATCTTACTATTGGAGAAACACTCACAAACTGGACATAATTTGAAGGTCAAAGCTTTAGAAGAAAACCACATGCCTATGTGAAGGGACAAATTCACAAGTGTATTATATTTGTAAAGTTAGTTCACTTTAGTTCTAAACGTTTTTTAACAATCACGAGTCAGAATGAGACAATCTATATAACTTAGTTTGTATCAAGTGGCGCGAGAGTAAGAAGAAGTGGAAGAGAGTGACAGAATGTGAGAAGGAGTTCATCTTATATAACAGAGTATAGTTGGGCTTCTCTGAGTGAGAAAGCATCTGTAAAGTTTCTGAGTTTTTCATATCTATGAGAAGCAATGTTTTGTGTATGACACTCTCTCCATCATCTCCATGTTTGTCTACTATGTGATGAGTTCAAAAGTTCAAGTTTTCCAAGCAAATCGATGCCTGGCATCGAGTTTGTGTTGATAAGTCCGTGTTTTATTCTCTGAGTGTTATGTACTGCTAGAAATTCTTAAAAACATGAGGTTTGTGGAGCAATTCGATGCCTCGCATCGAGTTTCAGCATAAAGTCGATGCCTGGCATCGACTTCCCACATAAAAGTGGTTTTCATCATATGTGTTGATGTATGAAACACCACAAGAAATGAATTAATGTGACACTAGAACACCTCTATGGTCACCATTAACTCATTGCCACTCCAAACTTTGAGAAATGATAGCCTAAAGTGAGAACTTTGCTTCTACAAAAATTCCTAGTCACCGAAATGACATACCTTCAGTATTTTTCTACTTTCTCCTAGCTCAAGTACTATTTCTCCATGAAACTTTATACACTGAAACTAGAAGAGTAGAGCTTTCCAACAAGCTATCATATGCATCAAACGGATCTCTAGAACTCAAGTTATGGCTCTCACAAGATGACCCTGTATGAGCTTCCAAAACTGGAAACTTTGCCTGTTTTAGTATTCCTGGTGTCCAAAAATAAAAAATTCGATGCCTGCCATCGAATTTCAGTCCAAGTCGATGCCGGGCATCGACTTTGGGCTTTTTTTGGCTATTTTTCTGCACCAGAAACACTCTATTTTACACACACATGAAGAAGATGACTTATATGCTAGAAGTCGATGCCGGGCATCCATTTTATGCTGGAACTCGATGCCAGGCATCGAGTTGCTCCACAAACTTCATATTTTTAGAAGATTCAACAACAGTTAACACACAGAGAATGAAAAAATGACTTATCAGCCAAGATTCGATGCCAGGCATCGAATTGTTCAGAAAACTTGAACTTTTGAATTCATCACACAGTAGGCAAGCATGGAGATGATAGAGAGGGACTCATACACAGAACTTTACTCAGTTCTTTCTCATAGCTATGAGAACTCAGAAGTTTTACAGATGCTTTCTCACTCAGAGAAGCCCAACTATCCTCAGTCGTATAAAATGAACTCCTTTTCTCTTCCTTCTCTCACACTCTCTCTCTCTCTCTCTGCGTCAGTTGATACAAACTAACTTATATAGATTTTCGTATTCTCGTGATTTTAAAAAACTTCTAGAACTAAAGTGAACTAACTTTACAAATATGATACATTTGTGAATTTGTCCCTTCACATAGGCATGGGGTTTTCTTCCTAAGATTTGACCTTCAAATATATGTGCAATTAGTGATTGTTTCTCCAACAATATGTGTGTTAAATGTGCGTATTTCAGGAACAAAAAAGTGGCTAAAAAAGCTCAAAGTCGATGCTTGGCATCAACTTTTGGTTGCAAGTCGATGCTAGGCATCGAATTTTCATTTTTGGACAGTCAGACTTACTAAAACAGGCAAAAATTCCACTTTTAGAAGTCATACAGGGTCATCTTGTGAAGGCTATATCTTGAGTTCTATAGATCCGTTTCTTGCATATGATAGCTTGTTAGAAAGCTCTACTCTTCTAGTTTCAACCACCAAACGATCTTGGAGAAATGATATTTGAGCAAAGAGAAATTGGCAAAATACTAAATGTATGTCATTTCAGTGACTAGAAAAATCTGAAGAAGTAAAGTTCTTGGTTTTGTGGTGTCACATTAATTCATTTTTTGTGATGTTTCACACATCAACACTTACGTCATACTCTTCCTTCTAGATTTATTTAATGGAAATATATATTCCATACTATGTCCAGTACCTATGTTCTAAGTGGGTCATAGGCAATTCAACAATGCTTATGGACTCCACAAGACAGGGAGAGAGAGAGAGAGGAGGTTGTCTTTCCATGCCCACAAAGTGTAGATGATCATCAACACCTTGGCACACACTTCTCAGCGAGAAAAAAGTGAATTTTATATTTTTTTGCAGCCTGGCATCGATTTCTCACTGAAAACTACACTTTTCAGCAAGAACTCGATGCCTGGCATCGACTTCAGCGAGAAGTCGATGCCAGGCATCGACTTCAGCGAGAATTCGATGCCAGGCATCGACTTCTCGCTGAAAACTATACTTTTCAGCAAGAAATTGATGCCTGGCATCGACTTCAGCGAGAAGTCGATGCCAGGCATCGACTTCAGCGAGAAGTCGATGCCAGGCATCGACTTCTTGCTGAAAAGTATAGTTTTCAGCGAGAAATCGATGCCTGGCATCGACTTCTCGCTGAAAAGTATAGTTTTCACTTTAACAAAGTAAAAAAGACTACATGTTTCGCTTTCAACGCGTGTAATGTGTTCTCACAAAGTAATACCAAACGTGATATATTGTCTTGCTTTTTAACTTTGACCATGATAATGCTCAGAGAGAGAGAAAGGGGAGAGAGGGAGAGAAATGTGATTTTTCAAAGGATAAAGACTCGGGGAAAGGAAAAAAACAATGTCTTAGAGTATTTGATTAACGTAACTTGAACAAAGTTTTATTGAAGTCTCTTAGCATGTAAAACCTAATAGATTTATTTCATAGAATGTGCAATGATGAACAACAAAGTCTCTTTCATTTAGATTATTCGACATCAAAGAATCATGTATGATGATATGCATGGTGTTTTCTCTCAATATGTATAGTCAATTTAATCTCATCTATTTCATTTTGATCTCATGGTGTTTTTTTTGGCATAATTGGCTATTATTCTAGTACACATATATGGCCACCTGGTTGTTGTATGATTATGCTTTGTATTCTCAAAAGTGTATTCTAATCCCTTTTTAAAATGGCATAGAGTTATGCTTTATGTGGGCTTGAAATAAAATGAATTACTTTTCAATTTCCATTTTCATGAAATCATGTAGTTTTAATCATGTAAGATTCGTTAAAGTTCTAATTGGAATTTGTAATATTGAATACAGCATGTTTTTATAAACAAAAACTGAAATAAAGATTAAAACAAAGTATCATGAAATAAAAGCATATGGTTTTCATGCCCTAATTAAAATGGGCCTTATCATTTCTATGGATCAATTGAAAATAAGCTAATTTTTCCTTGTTTTTAGCATACTTTTGTAATTTCTAAAGGAGAACATGTCTTTGTTCTCGTTTGTTATGACTCAGTGTTTAGCCTCTCATTCCAAGCTCTTGGGGTTTGCATAAGGCTAGACAAGGCCTTCTTCAACTTGCAAACATAGGTAGGATGTTGTGGATTTACATACCCTTGAGGTTGTTCCATGGAAAGCTCTTCTTGTAACTCACCATTCAAGAAGGCATTCTTTATTTCCATCTAGTAGAGGGGCCACCTCCGTCCTGCACATAGGGCTATGAGAGCTCTAATGGTAGCCCTGTTTGCAAGAGGGCTAAAATTCTCCTCATAATCCACCCCTTGTGTTTGTGTGAAGCCTTTGGCTACGAGTTTAGCCTTGTACCTTGCGAAGCTGCCCATCTGCATTCCTCTATGTCTTGTACACCCACCCGTTTTGGACTATCTTCATGCCTTTCTTCTTGGGTACTAGTTCCTAAGTGTTGTTCTACTTAAGAGCTTTGAACTCTTCATACATAGCCTTCCTCCATTTTGGTTTGGTCTTTGCGTCCTCATCATGTATGCATATTGCTTTGCCATGAAAGAACCATATGTATTCCTTTGTGGAGGTGACTTCTTCCTTGTAGATCTCCTCTCTTGAACTTTGGTATATTTCTTTTGAGTCTATTGAGCTCTACATTAGGAGTAATGACCTCCTTAAGCTCTTCCTCTTCTGACTCATCTTGAGCTTCCCTAGTGTCATAGTTTGTCTCTTGCAGCCTTCTATTGAAGTAAAGGATGATCTTTCATAATCACAAGTGTAAGAGTGATCATATGAGTGTACCTTAGATGAAGAATCCTTTGGCCCACTCATTGTGATTGACTCTTGGGGTTGAATCTGCACATCAAAGTCTGCATACTCCTCTTGATTCTCTTTGTCCAACTTTACCTTACCCTTGTCTCCATACCATGACCTTGACTCATCAAACACAACATCTCTTGACATATATAGCTCTTTTGAGAGAGGATTGTAGCACTTGTAGCCTTTCTAATCGTTTGAGTAGCCAATGAACACACATTTCTCACTCTTGGGCTCTAACTTTGTTCTTATTTCACTAGGAACGTGAACAAAGCATACACATCCAAATACCTTGAGGTGCTCCATGGTTGGTTTCTTGCCATAATAGACTTTGTGTGGAGTCAAGTTGTGCACATCACTTATTGGAACCCTTATTATCAAGTAACAAGTTGTATTCATAGCCTCAACCCAATACGAGAATGGTAACATACCTTCATTCATGAGACATCTAGCTATCTCAACCAAATGCCTATTTTTCCTCTCTGCAACACCATTTTGTTGAGGGGTGTACCTGCATGTAAAGTGCCTCTTTATGCCATTGTCCCACAAGTAATTTGTGAATTCCTTAGAGAAATACTCTCCCCCTCCATCTGACCTCAGTGTCTTGATGTGTGCATCACATTCTTTCTCAACAAGGGACCTAAACTTTTGAAAACATGAAAACACTTGTGATTTTTCCTTGATAACATATAGCCATACCTTTCTTCAGTGGTCATCAATGAAAGTGACAAAGTACCTAGCTCCTCCCAATGAAGCCTCTCTGCTAGGGCCCCATACATCTTAGTATATAAGATCCAAGTTCATAAAGGATGTGTTATATTTATTCTTTGGAAATGGAATCCTTGCTTGCTAACCTATCTGACAAGCATCACAAAACTCATGTATACCTTGGCCTTCAAGATTTGGTAGTCCGTGCACTAAACTTGCTTTGCACATGCTTTTTAACTTGGGGATATCGATATGTCTTGTGCCAAAGATCAATCTCTGCAATCCTTTTGTTACCAATCATCACATAACATACCTTGTTGTGTGTAGGGGCAACATCTAGTGTGAACAATATGCCTTATTTCCTTCCCTTAGCAATGACCTTGCATCCTTGCTTCACCATGCACACTTTTGCATCAAATATAATGTGCATAACTCTCTCTCCCATTTGTCCTACAGAGATAAGGTTCTTGGAAATAGATGGAACATGGAGCACATCTTTAGGAGTCTTGACACATTTACCTTCACCTAGCTTCATATCTCCCACATGTGTAATGGGATGCTCAGTGTTATCTCCTATCTCCACAGAATCTTTTGAGCTTAGGACCTGCATATGAACAAAATATTCCTGCATACATGACACGTGATTAGAGCATCTAGAGTCTTTGTACCACTTTGTATCCTTGGGATCACTAGTGTAGCCATGTCTAATGGCTAGGAGGGTCTCCTTCTCATCATCCATCTTCGAGTTGTTAGCATAGCTCCCTTGCTTCTTCTTCTTCTTGCCTTTGCCATCCTTGAGCCAACAATTTGAAGAAATATGATTATGGTTACCACATATAAAACAAGTTTTACCTTGATGAGGGTTGTTCTTTCCTTTGTCATTCTTGCCTGTCCTTGAAGATGATGCCTTGCGATCTCTTTCTGAATCTGATTCTTCTTCCTTGGACTTCTTCCACTTGCTTTCCCCTCTTTTTACCTTCTTGCCACTCTTGCCTTTGCCTTTGCTAGAATATAGGACCTATGAGTGACCATCCTTCTTGGATGTGTCTCCTATGGAAATGTCTTCTACCACTAGGTGTGGGAAGCATCACAAAACTCATGTAGACCTTGGCCTTCAAGATTTGGTAGTCCCTGCACTAAACCTAATTTGCACATGATTTTTAACTTGGGAATATTGATATTTCCTATCCTCTTATGCCGAAGATCAATCTGTGTAATCCTTTTGTTACCAATCATCACATAACATACCTTGTTGTGTGCAAGAGCAATTTCTAGTTTGAAAAATCTACCTTCTTTTTGTCCCTTGGCAATGACCTACCTCCTTGCTTCACCATGCAGCCTTTTGCATCAAATATAACTTGCATACCTCTCTCTACCATCTTTCCTATAGAGATAAGGTTCTTGGAAATACATTGAACATGGAAAATATCTTTAAGAGTCTCGAAACATTTATCTTCACCTAGCTTCATATTTTCCACATGTGTACTGGGATGCTCAGTGTTATCTCCTATCTCCATATAACCTTTTGAGCTTGGGACTACATATGAACAAAAGACTCCTCCATACTTGACAAGTGATTAGAGCATCCAGAGTCTATGTACCACTTTGTGTCCTTGGGATTACTAGTGTAGCCATGACTCATGGTTAGGAGGGTCTCCTTCTCATCATCCTTTTTGGAGTTGTTAGCATAGATCCCTAGCTCCTTCTTCTTCTTTCCTTTGTCATCCTTGAACCAACAATCAGAAGAAATATGATTTTGCTTACCACATATAAAACAAGTTTTACCTTGATGAGGGTTTTTTTGTTGTTACCCTTTGGAGTTGTCCTCTCCAATCATTATAGCATAAAGGATCAACTACACATCTTTAAATTGTCAATCCGAGAAGTATGCAAAGACTAGAACCCCTTCTAGTTAATGGAATCCAAGAATAAGGGTTAAGATGATTGTTTTTCTGAGAAATTATGAAGAAGGAGAGAAATATCTAGGGTTTTGATTATCTTGAGTTCTACAACATCATTTTCAATGATCTTTGTGCCTAACATGTGCCATTTCCACAGTAGAATACAATTATGAAGTCAAATTTCAAAAAAGTATCTGTATCACACAGAGGAGACAATCGTGATTCTGTGAAACTGAGAATTTCCATTTCCAACTTTGTTATTCTACACTTTCTTACTCAATACACTGAGAATCACCTTTCTTCATACATCTTACTCAAAAATACACAAGTGAAGCTTACAAATTCCATGGATCACACAAAGAATAGACTCAACAAATCAAAAGAAAGAACATGGAAGGGAGAAACAAGATTTTGTGCAGGAGAGCTCTTCACATTACTTGGATAGCAAAAAATAATACAACCAACCCTCTCAAAATAGAGGAAATTATCTTTTATACATTTTCAAGTGTCCTCTTTCACACTTGAATTTTGGTCCTTTTCCCTTCTAATCTAAAAATATGCTATCAAAGAGCTTCCAAAAATTCTAGAAAAAAAACATATGATTCTAATTTACATGAGGAAGACTCTTCCTCAATTTTACATCATTTGTATAAATATTTCTACAAATTTTTGACATTTTACAAATAATTTCCTTTCAAAAAAATGCTTCTTCTAATAGGGTTGTTCTTCCCCTCCAAGACTTTCTTGGCTCTTGACAAAAAATATTCTTGCAGATAAGTAATGTGAGCTTCCTTCATTTCTTTTTTCTTTGATAAACGTGTGAGTACAATAGATCATGACTCCTCCTTTCTGTAATGTTCAAATTATTCACCATCTCAAAAAAAGCTTTCCTCCATTGTACAGCTGCCTCTGGTTTGTCTATCACATCTTTCGTCAAGTATTCTGTATATGTCGCTTCATATGCAGTGAGTCTGGATTTTGTAACTACTGATCAGTTCTCAAAAATTTCTGACTCTCTTTCAAAAAATCCGTAGTCGAAAGCATCCTCAAAAATTTGAAGATAATGGCTACCCAAAAATACTGTTCTGCTGTAATATGCCATTAAGCAAATTTGGTCTGGAGTTTCACTAATTAGATCAAAGAGTAAAGCATCAGTCGGTGAATTGAATCCAATGTAATTGAGAGTTCTTACATCTGTATCTGTAAATGTTTCTATACATGTCAGTATGAGTCGCATCACTTCGATTAATAAAATGCAAGCTGGATCATTTACATCTGTGTATGTAGATATAACAGACTCTGCTGTATCAATCATATAATTCTTATTTGGCCATGTTCTTGCTTTAGGTCTTGCTATTTTTGGAAAATTCAGCCATTTTGCAAGGATTTGTCTTGCATTTCTTCTTTCCCAAAACACTGATCATTCTCTTCTCCTTGCTACTGGACAATAGGCTGGATTTATCTTAACGGAATAGGTGCCTCTTTCCAGATTTTCCTGCACTCCTTGTTGGCATCTAACCACCTGTTCCTCCATTTAGGATTAGCCTTTTCAAACAACTCCTTAGTAACATTAATATCCTCTTCATATTCCAAATATATGTTTGATGATAATCCTACCCTTGCAATCTGGTAATTTTTAGTACTCTCCATAACCATACAAAATGGTATACCTATACCATCTGCTACCCAATGGTGTTGGTCTGGGTTTATTCCTAATTTGTTAAGGGTAATTTACAATATGTTCTTCCTACTCATTATGCATCTTTCTGATAAATTCCATTCTTGATTCCCTATCTGTTAAAAGCCTTTGAACAAACTCATTTGAATATTCTTCAACAGCTTCTTTGTCTTCTTGTTCATCAAAGTGTTGAATTCTCTTATCTTCTCCTCCTTCATACTCCTCTGCTTGTGTGGTCACTACCTGCTCTTCAACCTTTTTTTGTGAATCTTCCAAGTTTTTTTGTAGCTTCTCCACCATTAACATTAAGCTTTGATTCTGAGATATCCATAACTCCTTTTCTGATTTCCAGTCTGTTGAGAGCAGTATGGGCACCCAAGGACTGACTAGACAAGGAAGCCAGTGGAGAGAGTCAGAGCAAGGTGAAGGAGTAAGTAGACAAAGCAGTCGACGCAAATCTAGCAGATAGGCCCTTCAATTTTTCCAAACCAACATCTTTATAATAGTGATTCTTATCACTAACAATCATTGTAAATACCATTTCATATTTTTGTAGCTCCATTTTGTGCAAGCCAAGGAGTCCTTGAGCTTGAGGAGCCTTAGAAGTACCTACATATCAATTTTCGTATTTTTTAGACTCCGTTTAAGCCCTCAAATTGGCCTTGGAACCTAATTTTTAACTAGGCCGGACACTAGGTCTGGACAGGGCCAAAACCTAGTCAAAAACTATAAAAAGAGCTAGAGAGCTCATTTTTGAGGTTAGATTGTAATTGAAATGAACTTGTAAGAGCTTTTTGAAAGTAATCTAAGAACTCCATTGCTTCCCACTCTTTGTCTTGCCGTGTGTGCGCGTGTGTGTGTATGTGTGTGCATGCTTGTATGCTTCTCACTCACGCACTTGTGCCTCCACTTGCTCGAGGTCTTCATACCATCCTCACGTCTTCCCGGATTGACATTAAAGGAGGTGCTACTCATCACTGAGCTACACCAAATTTTGGCGCCGTTGCCGGGGATCGAGCTTTGAGGACGAGCGTGTGATGGTAAGACGTAGATCGGAGATGTTGGCGTTGTAGGTAATTTCTTTACTTTTCCTATTTTTCTCTTTCTTACCTTACCACCATCATCACCATCATCATCATCACCATCTTCCACCTCCACTTCCATCATCGCGAAAATTTCAGTTTTTTGATTATAGCACCTTCTCCACCTCATTTCCCTCATTTCACTTGTGAGAGAGAGCGAGAGAGCGAACTGTTGTGTGCTATTTTCTGCATGCTTTTGGAGTTTCTTGCAGGTTTCAGCATCATCATCCCCTCCAGCACGTCGTGCAGGTACGAAAATGTGCAGAACTGTCTCGTAGTCGCCGACTCCTGTCGATCGCGATTGACAAAAATTTTCATCTTTTGGTAAATCTGAGTGCACCACAGTGGACTAGAGACCCTGCACACCACATTTCCACAAAAATTTTTGAAAATCTTGCAAAATTTCAGTCCATCGCGATTGACAGCTCTATCCATCGAGATTGACAGCTCTGTCCATCGCGACCGACTGCCTGTCCATCGCGATTGATAGCCTGTCCATCGCGACTGACAGCCAGCCTGTCCATCGCGATTGACTGCCTGTCCATCGCGACCGACTCCTGTCCATCGCGATTGACTGCCTGTCTGTCCATCGCGATTGACAGCCTGTCCATCGCGACCGACTCCTGTCTATCGCGATTGACTGACAGCCTGTCCATCGCGATTGATACCCTGTCCATCGCGATTGACTGACCTGCCTGTCCATCGCGCTTGATACCCTGTCCATCGCGATTGACTGACCTGCTTGTCCATCGTGATTGATACTCTGTCCATCGCGATTGATACTCTGTCCATCGCGATTGATACTCTGTCCATCGCGATTGACAGCCAATTTTAGCCAATTTTTTTTATGGTTTTTAAATTGAAAAGTTGGGTTAATTTTGGGCATAAACATTTTACTCTAGAGCACATAAGGAGGCCTTAGGAAAACAACTTGGGGAAAACCTGTTGCACAGTGATCCTGTTTGAACCCTGTCTTAACCCTAGAACCCTGAACGGTCATAACTTTTTCATACGAAATCCATTTTTTGAGCTCTAGGGCTTGTTGGAAAGCTTGTGGCATATACTACACGCTCTCAACTATTTTTTATAAAGATAATGCGTTGATTTTTAGCTAGGGTATTTTGAAGTTGACCATACCCAGGGGGATCAAAGTCAGGGATCTTAAGAATTGCTTTCCTAAAAATCACTATGCAAATTAGTATTTGTGCTACAGGAATAAGAATCATTGGTTCTGTCTTTGGAATTTAAATCTTAAAGCTAACTTTGGAACTCTACAGATCTATTGAGAGCATCGAAAGGCGTTCTAAGCAAGTGTAAGTGCAAGCTTGGGAACACACTTCCTGGGCATTCAAGGGCAACCAAGCAGGAAACAAAAGGTTGGAAACTTTCAACCCCCTCTGTCAATTCCTAGCTTAGGCTAAGAACGACTAGAGGTAGGAGTAAGTCAGGGCGACGATAGGCAATTATCAAGTTGAAGCAGACCTAAACTCTCAAGTTCAAGCTAAGGACATAATCTTTGTACTATCGAGAACTTTAAAGGAAAAGAACTTAACGTGGAACGATCAACTTTAAGTGCGGAACTACACTCAAATATACCTTACGACGTGATATCAGACAAGAATTTTAACACGGGAATCAACTAAAAAGAATCAAGTAACTGATACAAAAGGACTCTGCAACGAGGTTGTACTTGGGCAAAATTGGGCTATTCAGCTAGGCTTATGAACCTTAGATCAGGGCGACATCTAGTAAGGGATAGACAAAGCCTTAGGTCTTTAGAGGCTAGTGTCAACTGTTGCGAACATTTGTTTTATGTAGGGTATAAGTTTCAAATTATGTAAATACCTTTGGCAAGTCTTCAAATACTTCAAGAAGGCTCATATTATTCATAAAATGTAGCAAAAATACCACGTGAGTTCTAGAACATGGTGAGTTAAATTAGTGAGTCACAAGGGAGCTTCAGTGATGTCCTAGTGGAAGGTCGATGTGGCTAGTTCTCAAAGTCCATCAATACTTTGCTTATTTGAGCACTTGAGTCATGTAATACCTCCATCCAAGTGTCTACCACGAATTTAGATGTATTAGGAAGGTTTTAGATTAGTTTCCCATGCTATAAAAGAAGAGAAAAGTCGTGATCTTGTGGGATGTCCAAGAGAGTCATATGTGTATCTCTACACTGCTGTAGTTTTGTATGCAGAGATTGCAGAGCTTGTATCTCCCTCATTATATATCCAAAATACATGTTTGATAGCTCATTGGAAAGATCTTACTGTCTACTTTCTTCCTGTAAATTTTCATAATCATTGGATTTGTGAGCTGAGAGCAATACTCTCTGCAAGTAGTGTGTGTTCTCTGTTTTTTATCCCTGCTGAAGGTCTCCATTAAACCTCAAACTTGCAGAGGTCATATCTCCTTGTGTATGTATCCAAAGCATGTGTTCTTTGGCTTGTTAGAAAGCTCTTTACGTCTACTTGTATTCTGGAAAGTTTCAAAGTCCTTGGAGTTGTGAGTTTAGAGCAGTAGTCTCTGCAAGTGATGTGTGTCCTCAGGTTCATCTCTGTTTCAAGGTCTCCATTAAAGCTGCATATTGCAGAGGTCATAGCTCATTCTGTATTTATCCATTTGAGGTGTTCTATATCTTGTTGGAAAGCTCTTAGAGTCTAGTTTATGTGTGTGAAACAGTTTTGGAAAATTCCAAGTGAGTAAAGAGAAATTTTCTCTGCAAGAAAATTGGTCTGTGCATACAAGTTTGTGAAAAAGTCAACTAGGTCCTGTTGGGTTTCACCTACTTCTAGCTGTACTTTGGAGATCAATAAACTTCAACATTGGTATCAGAGCAAGTACTTGGAGGCTTGGAGAAGGTTAGCATACCTTGACGAAGAATTTGAAGCTATCAAAGAAGCAGTTCATCATCAACACTACACAAAGGTAGAAGAAGATTGCAAGGAGGCATCTGAAGCAACATCCAAGCAAAGAAAGGTGCACATACCTCATTTACAAGGTAAATATTATATTTCTTCTCATCACACACATTGGAAAGGAGGCTTAAAGGAGGAAGCTTAGCATTTTTATTATGGGAGACCAACATGCACAAATAGAGAAGCTTGATAAGACCAATTATCAAGCATGGAAGTTTAGAATCACAGCATACTTGCAAGGTAGAGGCTTGTATGGTTTGATTGACGGCACAGATATCAAACCCACATTACCAGAGGACCCAAATCAGCAAAAATTGAGGGAGTTTAGACTTTGGAATGAGAGAGACAAAAGGGTTATATTCATTTTATCACAAAATATTCAAGATTCAATGGTAGGACACATACAAGATCTAGACACAAGTAGAGATGTTTGGCTTGCATTGGAAAGGTTGTATGCTACAGGTACAAGAGCAAGGAAGATTCAACTCAAAAATGATTTGAATAACATAAAGAAAGATACAAGGACATCGGTCAATGATTACATATTGAAAGTTAAAGAGATTGCAGATCAACTAGGATCAATTCAAGCTCATGTGGAGGACGACGACTTGGTTGCACATACTCTCAACGGACTCAAAGATGATGAGAGATGGAAACCCTTCATTACTTCAGTTTATGTCAGAGGAGAATTACCAGATTTTGATCAACTTATTGCCCTCATGGTCATGGAGGAGATGAATCTAAATGGTTCTACTTCAAATCAAAAAGGATCTCAAGGACAAGCTCTTTATGTAGGATCATCAAGAGGTGGAAACAGAGGTGGAAGAGGTTCAAATAGAGGTCGAGGAAGAAGGAGCGATGATCAAACGACTTCAAGTGGCTTCTTCAACACAAGAGGAAGAGGAAGATCAAGCGCTAGAGGTACGAGAGGCTACTACAACTACAACCAAAGACAAAGGAGTGAAGATAATAAGAACAATTGCTATATATGTGGAAGGTATGGACACTATGCCAAAGATTGTTATCAAAATGAAAATAATCAAGGTGGTAATCGAAGAGGAGGCTATTCAAGAAGAGGTAAACAACAAGGAAATTATGCAATTGAAGGTAAAAGTGATGATTATGATTCTCTTCTTATGATGAATGTAGAAACTAAGATGAATTGCAATAGCGATGTATGGTATGTAGATAGTGGTTGTTCTAATCACATGTCTCATGATGCTTCATGGTTTTCTAATATGCATAATCCGTCATGTAAAGGTCATGTTGAAACAGGAGATGATACAACACATAAGATTATGCAGGTTGGAGATGTTGTTATGCAGGATAAGAGCAAGAAAAATTGCTTGAAGGATGTACTTTATGTGCCAACGATCACTAAGAATTTGATGTCGGTTGGTCAAATGGTAGAAAAAGGTCTACAAGTGAGATTTAATCATGCAGGTTGCTTCATTGAGGATCCAAAGCAAAGGAGGTTAATTGCTAGAGGTCAAAAACAAGGTAGATTGTTTACATTCAAGGTAAACCCAAATCATACAAACTATTTCTCTTATGGTATGCATCGAATAGCACAGCTTGATCTATGGCACAAAAGGATTGGACACATGAATGTACACAGGTTAAAGGAGCTATCAAAGAAGAGGATTGTTGAAGGATTACCTGATCTTACTGAGCAACATATGGTGCATCTTTGTGAAGCATGTCAAATGGGTAAGCAGAGTAGACAACCTTTCAAGCATTCAAGCTATGTAAGTGATGGTTTGCTAGATCTCATACACACAGATGTGTGGGGACCTACTAAAGAGGCATCCTTGGTTGGTAATAAGTACTATGTATCATTCATTGACGATCATAGTAGAATGACATTTGTGTATTTTATTAAACATAAGAGTGAGGTCTTTGATTGTTTCAAGAAGTTCAAGTCATATGTCGAAAAGCAAACAGGAAGGTATATTAAGAAGCTAAGATCCGATGGAGGAGGAAAGTATTTCTCTCAAGCTTTTACTGATTTTTTGTATGATGAAGGTATCAAAAGAGAAGTTACATGCAGGTATACTCCACAACAAAATGGAGTCGCAGAAAGAAGAAACAGAATCGTAGTAGAAGCATCTAGAAGCATGCTTAATGATATGTGTTTGCCTAATTATTTTTGGGCTGAAGCTGTTAGCACAAGTGTTTACATTATGAATAGAGTTCCGACTGCTGGAGTTCATCATTTGACACTATATGAGGTATGGCATGGAAGGAAACCAAGTGTAAGTCATTTGAAAGTATTTGGCTGTGTATGTTATGTACATGTACCTAGTGAGGTGAGATCTAAACTTGATGCGAAATCAGAAAAATATATATTTATTGGTTATGCAGATACTCAAAGAGGATATAGATGCTATAATCCTCATACCAATAAGGTTGTTGTGTCAAGAGATGTAAACTTTGATGAATCACTTTCATGGTATGCAGATAAGAATTGTTTGCAGGTCATGGATGAAAATGAAGAAGGTGTGGTTGAAGGAGATGAATGCATAGTTCAGCCATCAGGAAGTTTAAATGATGAAAGGAGTGGTTTAGATGAAGAAAGAGGATCACCTTTCAATGGAAGATTAAGGCAAGAGTCACCTCCAAGTGTTAAAAGTAAAGGTAAACTCAAACTTGTTGAAGTTAATGATGAAGGAGAGGAAATTAGTGATGTATGTGAGTATGGAGAATCATCAAAGGTTCCTAATAAGAAAGGAAGAGCATCTACATTGGAGGTAAGAAGAACTTCAAGAGTAAGTAAGCAACCTCAAAGGTATACTTATGAATCTTTCATGAATACTCATTATGCTTTTATGACAAAAGTTGAGCAGGAAAATGAACCCACATGTTATGATGAGGCCAAAGGAGATGAAAAGTGGGAGAAAGCAATGAGAGAAGAAATGGAAGCACTATAGGATTTCAAGACTTGGAATTTAGTTCCAAGTACACCAAAGCAAAAGGTAATTGGTTGCAAGTGGGTTTTTAAGATTAAAAGAAATAGTGATGGTAGTGTGTCTAGATATAAGGCTAGACTTGTAGCAAAAGGATATAATCAAACTCAAGGTGTGGACTATGAGGAAACATTTAGTCCAGTAGCAAATATGACAACGGTGAGAACTTTGTTGGCTTTAGCTACAAGTAAAAGGTGGAATATATATCAACTCGATATAAAGAATGCCTTTCTTAATGGTGAGTTAAATGAAGAAGTGTATATGTCACAACCAGATGGTTATGTGGATGCAAAATGTCCTAATCATGTATGCAGGTTAAAGAAGGCATTGTATGGTCTTAAGCAGGCACCAAGGCCATGGAATGCAAGGTTGGTAAAGTATCTTATGCTGCAAGGATACACAGCGAGTCATGCTGATCCTTCACTTTATGTAAAACATGTAGATGGCATGTGTGTCTATGTATGCATTTATGTGGATGACTTGTTGATTACAGGGAATGATGCAAAAGCAATTGATGAGATAAAAGGTAATTTGGGAAAGGAATTTAAAATTTCAGATCTTGGTTTGCTCAGATACTTTCTTGGGATTGAAATTGTGTATAGCGATGAAGGTATGTGGTTGATACAAAGAAAGTATATATGTGATATGCTGAAAAGGTTTGGTATGCAGGAATGTAAATTTGTTTCTACTCCAATGGAATGTAAAATGTAAAGCTAAGCGCAAAGGAAGGTGATGAGTTGCATGATATGAATGTATATAGATCCATGGTAGGATCTTTGATTTATGCAACAAAAACTAGACCTGATATATGTTATGCAGTGGGAGTATTGTCACAGTTTATGCATGAACCTAGAGTACCTCATATGCATGCAGCGAAAAGAGTGCTTAGGTATTTGAAAGGTACCATGAACGAAGGATTATTTTATAGTCATGATGCTGATCTAACTCTTAAAGTCTTTAGTGATGCAGATTGGGCTGGAAGCAAAGATGATAGAAGATCCACAAGTGGATATGTGGTAATAGCAGGAAACAAGACATTAACATGGAGTTCAAAGAAACAGCCTACAATTGCTTTATCTTCTACAGAGGCTGAGTATAGAGGTTTAGCATTGGCTACTACTGAGGTTATGTGGTCTAAAAAGTTGTTTCATGACTTGAATGTGCAGGTTGATGTACCACTGATATATGGGGATAACTTGAGCAGCATTCATATGACCTCAAATCCTATTTTTCATGCTAGAACAAAGCATATAGAGGTTCACTATCATTATGTTCGAGAGAAGGCCATGAACAATGAAGTGCAGGTTTCTTTTGTTGGAACAAAGGATCAAGTTGCAGATATCTTCACCAAATCCTTGGATGGACCAAAGCTTCAAAGATTCAACTATATTCTTGGCATGAAGGAAATACCCTTTGAAACTTGAGGGGGAGAATGTTGCGAACATTTGTTTTATGTAGGGTACAAGTTTCAAATTATGTAAATACCTTTGGGAAGTCTTCAAATACTTCAATAAGGCTCATATTATTCATAAAATGTAGCAAAAATACCACGTGAGTTCTAGAACATGGTGAGTCAAATTAGTGAGTCACAAGGGAGCTTCAGTGATGTCCTAGTGGAAGGTCGATGTGGCTAGTTCTCAAAGTCCATCAATACTTTGCTTATTTGAGCACTTGAGTCATGTAATACCTCCATCCAAGTGTCTACCACGAATTTAGATGTATTATGAAGGTTTTAGATTAGTTTCCCATGCTATAAAAAGAGGAGAAAAGTCGTGATCTTGTGGGATGTCCAAGAGAGTCATATGTGTATCTCTACATTGTTGTAGTTTTGTATGCAGAGGTCATATCTCCTTGTGTATGTATCCAAAGCATGTGTTCTTTGGCTTGTTAGAAAGCTCTTTATGTCTACTTGTATTCTGGAAAGTTTCAAAGTCATTGAAGTTGTGAGTTAAGAGCAGTAGTCTCTGCAAGTGATGTGTGTCCTCAGGTTCATCTCTGTTTCAAGGTCTCCATTAAAGCTGCATATTGCAGAGGTCATAGCTCATTGTGTATTTATCCATTTGAGGTGTTCTATATCTTTTTGGAAAGATCTTAGAGTCTAGCTTATGTGTGTGAAACAGTTTTGGAAAATTCCAAGTGAGTAAAGAGCAATTTGCTCTGCAAGAAAATTGGTCTGTGCATACAAGTTTGTGAAAAAGTCAACTAGGTCCTGTTGGGTTTCACCTACTTCTAGCTGTACTTTGGAGATCAATAAACTTCAACATCAACCACACTGCTAGGTCGTGGGCCCAGCAGTTGAGCCACCACTCATACTACCCAAGTTCTGAGACTAGTGAATCCGAGATGTCTCAAGGTATGGAGAGACCTACAGGAAGTTCAGGAGTGCCTTACTTGCACAGGGTAGAAGGCCCTTACAAAACGCAGTTGGAATACCTTAGGACCAACCGATTAGGTGCCAGCATCTATGAGGACGGCCTAGGAAGATCTGTGGTACAGATTAAGAATCCTGATCAATCCATTGGACTAGAGCACCCAGCTGTCAAGTTCGAAAACGGAGCATACTTGGACAAAGAAGGAACCATATACGTAGTCACCAGTCACCCAGATAGGACGGACGAATTTGGAAATGTGATCCCAGAAGCAGACTTAGGTGACTTGGAGCAAGGAAACATGGGTGCAGAACCTAGAACCCCTCGAGGTAAATCGGTTCTCACTAGGATTATCACACCAGAGTGGATTCCCCAGGATAATAAGAGCATAGATTTGCTCCTCAATCGAGAGACTGACGAAGCCTTTTGGAGGTACAAACCTGATCGGCCAATTGATATACGAACAATCATGATCTATGAGTTTAAGGATCCTGATAGCCCAGGTAGAGTGACCTATTTAGATCACGCTTCGGAGAGGACCTTTGTGGTGACAGAAAATGATAGGCATGCTTACACTTGGAAAGGTGAAATTATTTTTTCCCAACCAAGATCGAATGTGTCCTATGGTCACCCTGGTGCTGGAACATCCCAAGCTCATGGAATGCAAAGAGACAGAAGTAGAGATAGACCAGAAGTAAGCTTTGCCAACCTAGTGGGCAGAGAAAGAACGAGGACAGAAACAAATAGAGTAGAATGTGAGATACTTAGAGCTCACAGGAATCAAAGAAATGCGGATGAGTTCCCTCTACAACGACCTAGAGAGCACACAAGGACTTTGAGACCGACTCAGCTAGTTAAGTCCATGAAGAACTACTTCGATGGCACTGGAGATCCATACGATCATGTGGCTGAGTTTAGGCAAGTCTTGAGAGCTGAACAAGTGGAGGATCTATTCACGCAGTACAATGCCTTTGGTCTGACCCTTAGGAACACTGCCCTGAAATGGTTTCAGCCACTAAATGAGAGGCAGTTCAAGAGCATAGACCAACTCCTAGAGGCATTCATTATCGAATTCTCTAAGAGTGGCATAAGGCATAATACCTCCTCGCTGATTCATAGCTTCAAGAAAACCCCTCAAGAAACCGTGAGACTTGCAGGAAGAAGATTTAGGCAATACTTAGAAAGATGCCCTATTTCGGAGCTACCCACACCAGCTAAGCAAGTGGCTTTATTCCTGGATGGATTGCTAAGTACTAAATTGAGATCTTATGTGTACTTGAAGGACCCTAGGACCATAGAAGAGTGTGTGCGCATGTGCATTGACATCGAGGATAACCTAGGGGAGGAGTTAGAGCTTTCCAAGATATACAAAGATTCAGATAGTGCCTCTAACCTCTCTTCCACGCAATCCACATCAATTGAGGAACTTGCAGAGAAAGTAGCTCAGAAATTAGGTGTCACTAACAAACAAATCCCAAGGTTTGCCCCTGTGAAAAGGTGCTATGCTTGTGGTGGCGACCACATGGCGAATGTATGTCCCATTATGGCTCAACCCCAAGTTAATCCTAGTAGCCAGTACTGCACCATAGAACGAAGGTACACCAATCACACCGCGCAAGATTGCCCCTACAATAAGCAAACCGTTAGGCAGACGTACCCACAACCGTACCCTCAACAAGGAAGATACCAGAACCAGTACCCACCTCAGCAGTATGCGAGACCTCAACAAACCTACCAACCCTACCAAAACCAACAAAGGCCTCAGCTTGTGCTAGCACAACAACCCCCAGCTCCAGTTAATGTGATTCCGGTAAAGTATGCTGCTGCAGATGAAAACCTGAATAGAGCTATAGTCCCTGTAACACCAGTGCTTTCTGAAAGTGACCCCAGTGACTATAGCTTTGATTCTACACATGTCGATAGTCCCCATGCTTACTACATGCAATCTCTTGAACATGGTGAGTCCTACTATAGTGAAGAACCGAGTGAACCTAGTTGGGAGTCAGATCACACAAACCTCATGTATACAAACCCCAATCCTAGGCCTCAACCTAGGCAGGTAAGACCTCCATTCCCCAGAGGACCATGCTACAGATGTCAAGGTGATCATCTCATTCGTGATTGTCCCTTGCCTCCACCTACACAACCCCAGTCAGTAACGATCCAGGGTTGTTGCCAAGACTGTGGAAAGGAACATCTCTTACGAGACTGCCCTAGGAATCCTAGTAATATGCCAAAAATTACTCCTATTAACGTAATTGGGTTAGTGGTAGAGTCCACAGGAAGTGTCACTTCCACTACACCTGTGCAAGTGATCACTAGAGCTCAAGCATTGCAGCAAAACCAAGGGGTAGACCAGGAGAAGAGCCCAGATGTTAGTGAAATAGAGAGCATGACAAAGAAGAGGACTAGAGCTTGGAGAGATAGCCGTGAAAGAATGAAACGGCAATGGGCAAAAAAGATGAGTGAACTCGAGGAAAGCCTCAGAGAAACAAAGACCAGGATAACTGAACTCACATCTCAAACTCCCTCTCACACTACCCCACCTCCACCATTCCCAACTCCATCTGACCCGCCACCTTCCGACCCGCCTCAACTAATTCCACCACCCCCTAGAGTAGGATCAGTCCTAGCAGATCCCACTCCCGAAGACCTTAATATGATGCTTAAAGCATATCAGGCCAGAATCCAAGAAGGGCCAAATGTAACTGATCATGAAAAGTGTTACCCAAGAGCAGAACTAGAGTTAGAACGAACCAAAATTTGTGCTAAGATGGTGGAGTTGGCTCAGACCATGTTTGAGTCCAGTCGCCTATTTAACATCTCTAGTTCAGCAAAGACACAGTTGCACTTTGATGGACTGTTAGAAAGAATAGAGAAGCTGATTGCACAATCAGAAAAGGAACCCGTCTCTCAACACAAGGACAAGGCAAGTGAAAGATTAAGCATTCCTGCCCAGGAAGCCTATGTGCCTGAAGCCTATGTGCCTAACTCTACAGAGCCAGACACATCATCTTCTATGAATCGGTTCACACCAGAATTCCTACGCGAGATTCAAGAGGACAAATGGGCTAAAGAAAGTGAAGTCCCTCCTCCTATTGAACTTGTGGATGATGCACACGACCAGTTCCCACAAGACATCCCATCCATTTATGAGGAGCAAGAGAGCACTCACTCTCAGGACAGACTAGACTTTGAATCTAACTCTCTACAAGAATTACCCCACTTCACAGGCCCATGGGAAGCTAAGTCTACTTGTATGAGAGCACCCACGGTCATGGTAAGAAACGAAGATTCAGTCATACCTAAGAACACAGAGGTAGTGAAGAACACCAAAGTGCAGTGCAATCTCACTTTGGAAGAGCTACTCAAGGTTAGACCTGAATTATGGAAACATGTCGCCAAACAAGTACCAGAGATAGCAAAACCTCGTTCCCAGGTAGGATCACATAGGATAGTACCAGAGATACCCTTGGATAAGATAGGAGATATGTGTGAAGGTGAAGAAGGTAACACCTATCTTCCCATTACCTACCAAGAGTACACCACCAAGGCAATTTTGGACTCACGTGCAGGAGTTGCAATTGCCACCACTTCCCTATGGAAGCGTTGGGACAAGCCAGCACTCAGGCCCACGAGGATGAAATTGCAGATGGCCGATGGTCACATAGAGAGACCCTTAGGGTTGCTAGAAGGAATAACTCTCACCACCTGTGGTGTCGAGTTTGAGCATCCCTTTGCCATATGTGATTTTAGCAAGAACCATGCCTATGAAATGATCTTGGGACGACCCTTTATGCGACAGTTGCAAGTGGTACAGGATTGGGGAACCAATTCTTTGTACCTTCAGCACCTAGGTGTTACGACCAAAGTGAATCTCAAAGGTTACTCTCATAGAGATGTCCCTCCCATCCAATGGAACCCCATCCATAGAGCCAAAGATGATACGGAATCTGTGCATTCCCTAGGATCAGGATCCTCATGGATGCATGAAGGCACTCACTTATGGATGTGTAAGGTAGCTGTAGAAGAAGAGAAGAGAGAAAAAGCCAGGGAGATAGGTGCAAAAGAAACCCATAGATCAACCCAAGACCCAGCCTATGCACCTGTAGTTTTCCCAGACGAAGAATTTGAACCCCATGGCTGGGCAGAAATTCTAGCAACCATGGATGTAGCCATCAATGAGGAACAATGGACACCTCACTGTGATGAGGATGGCTATGACATTTCAGTCTTCTCCATAGAGCCAATCATGGGAGAGGCAGTTCTAGAAGAATGCGAACCTAGCCCTGATGTGTCACATGGAGTATCCTATATGAATAGTATTTAGAGGTATGACCCTCCTCTTATTCATATAGAGTATGATGCTCACATGAGTGACAAGTGGCACTCATGAGTGAAACCTTGACCATTGACCCATTTTGGGTAGAGAGAGAGAGGGTAATCATAGAACTCATCACGCGGCTGGGCGGCAAGGAATTCTTCGATCTCCGTGCGCACATCACTGTCAGAGGATCATCGATTGGCGTGCAGGTACAGTCCCAAAATTGGGGAGCTCATCGGAGCCGGCGTCTAACATTGGTATCGGAGCCAGACGGCGAACGGGACAACCATCATCAAGAACCGACGGCCCACAGGCGGCCCGCGATCAGAGAAGGCCCACAGGCGCAGAGAGTCACGCAGAGGCCGAAGGCGTCCGCCAGCCCACGAGGGGGAGCTTTGCTCCTCCCTCCCCACTCCAAGGTGAAAGAGAGCATCTTATGCTCTTGGTTTTATAGGCTTCTCCTCCGCCTGCAGCGAGCTCATGTGGGATAACTTGATCCATCGAAGGTGAACTCTGAGTTTTTTCGAAAATAGTAGCAATAAGCTTTGGATAGGAGAAGATTTCGAGTTTTTTCCCAAACTTTGGAGCTACAAATCTATGATCTAGATCAATATTTTGTAAGAATTATGAGGGATATATGTATTATGGGCTGTGGTTATGGGATGGGGGTGTTGGTTTGGTGAAAGAAGCCTTCATTCCTCAGTTTTGAGCTTTCCAAACCTATCTATTCATGAAGATGAAGTCTTTCACCTCCCACCGGTGACATACCTCACTTCTCCGGACCATATCTTCTTCATACCATATCGGATTTTCAAAATCTTGGTCACGTTTCGAAGCTACGCTTTCAAGCTTCGCTCAGAGACCATCGGTGTTGGATTTGGAAGAGATTTGCCCTACCAAAATCTCTCTGCAGCGCTTCAGCAGGAACTAGGCGGCCACTTCCGGGCCTAGTTTTTCTTCTTCCGGACTCCAAATCCAATTTTTTCACTTGGGATTGTCTCAAATTTTTGAAGTGCAGGTGCTGGACAACACTTTGTGGACTGGCGAGGATTGGAAAATTTCTGAAATTGTTCAGTTGCATTCAGTTTGCCCGTTTGAGGCTTTTCCTACGCTCTTTTGGTGTTATTTTGGATGGTTTATGGTGTCTAGAACCTCCCCGGACCAAGCGGACATTTCCAATTTTCTTTTGGGTCTGGCGAGGACTTAAAATCAGCGGCTTGAAGCATCAAGGACCACCTGGATTTAGCTTCCGCAACATTACTTTGTATCAGGGAAGTGCTCTTGTGTTATACCTCTCTTCTTCTTGCATATTTTAACTCTACTTCCATTCATTTTCATACTCTCTAGTTAGCAAACGGGGGAAGGGTACTTAAACATGGAAAATAAAGGCAAACAAGTAGTTGAGACCACTTCTCCACCTAGAGAGCAACTAGAGGATCAAGATGCTAGGATGGAAGAAGTAGAGTTAGGACAAGAAATAGAAGAGAATATAGAAGAAAAAGAGCCTTCACAGCAAGAGTACACTTATGAAGAGCTTATAGATGAATTTGTCACTTGTGACCAATTCATTGACTTAAAGGAGCAAACCCTTAAGTTACAGAAAGATTTGGGTAGCATTACATCTCTTATACACCAACTTAAGTCTCAAATGATCTCCCTTGAGACTAGTGTCACTTCTTTCCTAGCTAGGAAGGAAAGAGAGACTCCTACCATTCCTCTAGAGGTTACTAGGAAAGAGACTTCTCTTCCTAGTAAATATAAAGGAGAGAGCTCTAGGGAAGCTCCCCTCCTGAAAGACTTAAAGCCACCTACCTTCACGGGGGATGACTGAGACAGGAATAAAGATGCAATCTACACTTTTTTACAAAAGTGGCAGGATTTGCATCAATTGAAGGGCACCCCACCTGAGTATCGTGTGCTAGAGGCGAGTCTCTCCCTCGGCCCGCGTGCTTATAAGTGGTGGATGAGTCTTAAGGAGGCGAACTCTATCCCTAGTGACTGGACTCACTTTGAGACTCTTTTCCTAAAAGAGTTTCTTCCTGAAAATGAAGAGGAGAGGAATTGGGATGAGTGGGATAGAATTACTCAAAGAGGCAGGCCTCTTTCAGTTTATCTATCTCACTATAGAGAGATCACTTTGAAGCTTAAGGGTCTAGATGACTTTCAGAAGACCAGAGGGTTTGTTAGGGGCTTGGATAAAGCCATAAAGAGGGAAGTCAGGAGGAATGCGCCTAAGACGTTTGAGGAGGCGATCAAGTATGCA
Organism: Ceratopteris richardii; assembly: GCA_020310875.1. Taxonomy (NCBI): domain Eukaryota; kingdom Viridiplantae; phylum Streptophyta; class Polypodiopsida; order Polypodiales; family Pteridaceae; genus Ceratopteris; species Ceratopteris richardii. The sequence continues at coordinate 25,829,779 of CM035413.1, forward strand.
CAAATATATGAGGACCATAACCGTCCTCAGTATACTCCTATGGAGACGGATCAGCCCCTTAAACCTCTTAGCACCACTAAATTTAAGAAAAAGTTGCCTTTTGGGAAAAACAAGGTTTCTATTAAAAAACAAAGATCACAAGGGCCTAAGCTATCCACAGACCAGTTTGAGAAGGCCAAAAGAGAGAACCTGTGTTTTAGGTGCCTATCCCCTAGCCACTCGCAGTGGAACTGTCCACTCAAGAAGGGGGAAGAAAAGAAGAAAGGACCAGAGTCTAGTACGGCTCCTGAAAGGGGCAAAAAGGCGGTCCACCTAGTGCAGACCCTTCCCATTCATGGCAGCTCTAGCTGCAAGGGAGTGGAGGTGATGCATGAGGATATAGAGCACACGTGTTGTTTGACTCAGTCATTGTGGTCACCGCAGTTTGGACCACATGACTTGGTCAAGCTACATGGTAGTGTATACGGGACCAGGGTGCGAGTCATGATAGATGACTCTGCCACTCATAATTTCATTAACTATGCTTTGGTCAAGAAATTGAAGATTCCCCAACAGCCTAGTGCACATAAATACATTGTATCTATGATGCAAGGGCAAGATAAAAGAATATGGGATACGATGGTATCCAATTTGGAAGTCAAGATGCAGGATTATACAGATCATATGGACTTCCAAATTATGAACATGGAGAGGACAGATCTAGTCTTAGGAAGAGAGTGGCTATGGGGGTTGGGAGATACACTTAAACGCAGCTATCAAAATAACACACTCGAGTTTGAAAAGAATGGAAGTACAGTTTATATTCAGGGAGAGAGAGATGTACCTAGTGCACCTCTCATCTCATCATTAGAGTTGTATAGTCTCTGTTGTTCACAGCATGTACAGGATATGTTTTTATTGTATAGTCATGATATGGAGCATTGTACAGACAGCTCATCTGATGTATATTTTCATGCTTTGAATGTAAATATGAACAGGACTTTCTACTATTCTTTTTTGCAAGAGTGTGTAGTTAAAAGTTTTAAGGATCTTATGTTTGAATTCAGAGATGTTTTTCCCACTGACTTACCTAGAGGGCTACCACCTGAGAGAGGGGACATTGACCATGCCATAGAGGTTGTTACTAACACTAACCCTATTTGTAGACCACCTTATAGGCTTAGTGTTTCTCAGCATGAGGAGGTTGAGAAGCAGTTGCAGGATTATTTAGATAAAGGCTTCATTAAACCTAGTAACTCACCATGGGCATCGCCAATGCTCCTAGTTAAAAAGAAAGATGGCTCTATGAGACTATGTATAGATTATAGAGCACTTAATAAGGTAACTATCAAAAATAGATTTCCAATGCCTAGGTTGGAAGATCTATTTGATCAGTTACATCAAGCTAGGTATTTTACCAAGCTTGACCTTAGATCAGGATATCATCAGATCAGGATTAGGGCAGAGGATGTCCCTAAGACTGCATTTAGGACTAGATATGGGCACTATGAGTTTTTGGTGATGCCTTTTGGTCTCACCAATGCTCCTGCCACTTTCATGAAACTCATGAATAGTGTTTTACGGCCTTATCTAGGACACTTTGTAGTAGACTTTTTAGATGACATTCTGATCTATAGTGCATCAGAACAGAAACACTTGGAACACTTGAGAAAAGTATTTCAAGTGCTAAGGGAAAATTTGCTCTTTGCTAAGGAGTCAAAGTGTGAATTTTTCAAGACAGAGGTTAAATACCTTGGGCATATTGTCTCCCAAGATGGAATCCAGATGGATCCTGAAAAAGTAAGGGCTATTATGGAATGGCCACATCCACGGAACCTGGAGGAGCTGCAGATCTTCCTAGGTTTATCAGGTTTCTATCGAAGATTCATTAAGAACTATGCCAAAATTGCTGTCCCGATGACGGAACAGCTTAAAGGGAAAGGGAAAGACTTTCATTGGGGAGACGAACAGAAGCAAAGTATGGAAAAGTTGAAGGTAGCAATTGCTACAGCTCCACTTTTACATATAGCAGATCCCAATAAACCATTTGTGGTTGAAACTGACGCGAGTGATTTTGCTATAGGAGCGGTTTTAGTACAGGATGGTCGACCATTAGCTTTTGAGAGCAAGAAACTAGAACCGGCTCAAAAGAATTACTCCGTCTATGAGAAGGAGTTGTATGCAATAGTCCATGCTTTGAAGAAGTGGCGTCATTATTTATATGGTGCCAAAGTTACGATAGTGTTTGATCAAGAGAGCATTAAGTGGCTCTCTAATCAAACAGACCTTAAAGGTCGTAAGGCCCGATGGGCAGAGACCCTTCAAGAGTTTGATTATGAGCTTAGGTATAGGAAGGGAAAGTTTAATGTAGTGGCTGATTCACTTAGCCGCATGCCTATGCTCAATGGACTGAGTTTTACTCAGATCACTAGTAAGCTACTTGAGTCTATTAGAGGGAAATGTAGGCTTGATCCTGCATATTCCGAGATTTGGGAAGCCATAGAGAATGGGGATCGTGATATACGGGTTTCCAATGAGGATGGAGTATCGACGGGTACTCAAGAAGGATTCAAGTGGAAGAATTACAGTGTCCATGATGGATATCTGTTATATAAAGGTAAGATGTGTGTCCCTAGAGATACTGAGATGAGACGGCATATTTTATATGAGTGTCATGACACACCTAGTGCGGGACACCCAGGAGTTAACAAGACTTATGATCTTGTTAAGAGGCAGTTTTATTGGCCTGGACTTCATAAGGACGTCCTAGAGTATGTGCTTAAGTGCAATAAATGCCAGGTCAACAAAGCTGAGAGGTTGAGGATTGGAGGACTACTCCACCCATTGGATATTCCTAATGGGAAGTGGGAGAGTATCTCCATGGACTTTATAGTCGGATTACCTAAGACACAGAGAGGGCACGACTCGGTTTGGGTAATTGTGGATAGGTTAACCAAAATGGCTAGGTTTATTCCAACACATACTACAGTGAAGACACCTGAATTGGCTAGACTCTTTGTAGAGAACCTATACCGGTTATATGGTCTTCCTTTAGACATAGTTTCTGATCGGGATAGGAAGTTTACTAGCCACTTTTGGAGAGCGGTCTTCAAAAGGTTGGATACAAAGCTTAGCATGAGTACGGCCGAGCATCCACAGTCGGATGGGCAAACAGAAAGGGTTAACCAAATCCTAGAGGATATGCTTCGAGCATATGTGAATGAAAGGCAAACTAATTGGGAGGAGTACTTACCTATAGTAGAGTTTGCATATAATAGTGCCAAGCACTCTTCCACTGGGCATAGTCCATTTATGCTTATGTATGGGTTTCAGCCAAGGGCTCCTTATGCAGTAGGCTTGCAGAATGAAAAAGTTCAAGCTGCAAAGGACTTCTTGAAAGAAATGAATGATATGCTTAGACTTGCTAAGGACAGCATTAGGAAAGCTCAGGATAGGGCTAGAACCTATGCTGACCCTCAAAGAAGAGATATCAACTTTGAGGTAGGAGAGCAAGTCTATCTTAGAGTTCCATCTAGGTCTGAAACCATGAAGACGGGACCTTGTCCAAAATTATCTCCTAGGTATTGTGGACCTTGAATAGGAAAGATGGCTTACCAGCTCCAACTTCCAGAGAATAGTCAAATCCATCCAGTTTTTCATGTTAGCCGGCTTAAGAAAAGGCTGGGTGAATCTGACAACCTCATTCCAGATAGTGAGGTAGTAGAGCCTATTTCTGTTCAATCTATTCCACATGAGCCAGAGAGCATACTACGCACTCGAGAGAAACGGACGAGGAGTCACTTGTATAAAGAGTGTCTAGTAAAGTGGAAAGATAGTTCAGAAGATAGTGCCACATGGGAGCGGGTTAGCACCCTTCAGAGACGGTTTCCCAGTTTCAGTCTACCTTCTCAAGAGTTTTCTTAAGGGGAAGGATATGGGGAAACAACACGGAGACAGGACCATGTATTTCTATACATGGGGATAAAGTGGGAGTGGTAGTTCTATTATTTCTCTCTTTCTTTTAGACCTTCCAATACCATTTTGAGGACAAAATGGAAGTAAGGGGAAGGAAATGTCACATGGAGTATCCTATATGAATAGTATTTAGAGGTATGACCCTCCTCTTATTCATATAGAGTATGATGCTCACATGAGTGACAAGTGGCACTCATGAGTGAAACCTTGACCATTGACCCATTTTGGGTAGAGAGAGAGAGGGTAATCATAGAACTCATCACGCGGCTGGGCGGCAAGGAATTCTTCGATCTCCGTGCGCACATCACTGTCAGAGGATCATCGATTGGCGTGCAGGTACAGTCCCAAAATTGGGGAGCTCATCGGAGCCGGCGTCTAACATGATGCATTTGAGGATGCAAGTGACTCCGATCTAGAGTCAATCATTATGGACCCACCTTTTGCATCAGATGAAGAATACTTCCATGAAGTAGAATTTCAACCCCAGAGGCATGGAGAGCTTACAAATGATGTAAGATTAGCCACACATGTGACCCCGAAGGAAGAAGGAAAGAAACGAAAGAAGAGAGAAGTCTCACCAGAAGAGGAAGAATCTTTGTTTGAGGTCCCAGAAAATGTTAAGAAGTATGAGATAGACGACAGGAGGGTCATGATAAGAATGCCTAAACGAGAGGCACAATCAGGAGAGGCCTATGATAACAAAGAAACCACCAAGAAAATAGTAGTGGCCCTAGAAGAAGGAGAGGAGAGATGCACGTACATAGGCCATGACCTAACAGAGGAAGAAGAGCATGCGTTAATAGCCTTGCTAGAAGAATACAGAGATGTATTCGCTTGGAGTTACAAGGATTTGAAAGGTGTTGATCCAGACATATGCTCGCACACTATCCCCATGACCTCGGATGCCAAACCTTCTAAGCAAAAGCCCTATACATATAACGATAATTGCGCTGCCAAGATTAAAGAGGAGATAGATAGACTGGTTGAAGCTGGATTTATCTATGAAATTGAGCACACTGAATGGGTATCCCCCATTGTAGTGGTGCCCAAAAAGAATGGTAAATTACGTGTATGCATTAACTTAAAGAAGGTCAATGCAGCCACCATCCGAGATAACTAACCGCTTCCCATCACAGAACATCTCTTAGAAAGAGTAGCAGGCAAGGAAGTGTACAACTTCCTCGATGGATTTTCGGGCTACAATCAAGTAGCCATAGCTCCAGAAGATCAGCATAAGACAGCTTTTGCCACAGAGTGGGGTATATTTGCCTTTCGTGTAATGCCATTTGGGCTTACCAATGCACCAGCTACCTTCCAGAGACTAATGTGCCATGTATTTAAGGAGTTCCTGAGGAAGAATTTAGAAGTCTATGTTGATGATCTTTGTGCTCATTCCAACATTAGACAAACCCATATTCCTGAACTCAAACAAATCTTTGACAAATGTAGAGAATATCAAGTCTGCCTAAACCCAGAAAAATGTGTTTTCATGGTTAGGCAAGGCAAGATTCTAGGGCACATAGTGTCAAAGAATGGCATATCTACTGACAAAGAGAAAGTGAGAGCCATAGCAGAGCTACCTAGGCCAAGGAATGTCAAGGAAGTACAAGCTTTCATGGGACATTGTGGTTACTACCGCCGGTTCATTCACATGTATGCTGTCATTGCAAAGCCCATGTACGGACTTCTGACAAACTTTGAGTGGACTGAGGAATGTGAGAATTCCTTCAATGAGCTTAAACGGCGATTATGTTCAACACCAATCTTAACCACACCAGATTGGAACAAGCCATTCCATGTTCACGTGGATGCATCCAATTATGCTATTGGATGTGTACTCGCACAACCTATGGGTGAAGGTAATATGGATCTTCCAATTGCCTACGCTAGTAGACAATTGAATGCAGCTGAACGAAATTACATCACTACTGAGAGAGAAGGCTTAGGCATAGTGTATGCGATTAAAAAGTTTAGACATTATTTGCTTGCAAATAAGTTTAATTTTTTTACTGATCATCAAGCTCTACTATACTTGGTAAACAAGCCATGCAACACAGGGAGATTAGTAAGATGGTTTCTCTTGCTAATGGAATATGATTTTGAGGTTGTGGTAAGGAAAGGGAAGACTCATTTGAGAGCAGATCACCTTTCTAGGCTCACATCGGGAGAAGCCCCACAAGGAGTGTCAGATGACCTTCCTGATGCTTACTTGTTTAATTTGGAAGTGGTGCCGCAGTGGGCTAAGCCATTGGTACCAGTGTTAACATATGGACCTAACCACCCAGTAATAGCCACACCGAATAGAGAGGTAGTAAAAGCCCAAAAGTACCACATCTTGGCTGGAAGTATGTACAAGCACACAGATCAAGGGATCTTGGCTTGTTGTGTAGAAGAGGACGAGTATGCAAAGTGGTTGCAATAAGCACATGTAGGTGCATTAGAGCAACACTACTCAAAACAACGAACCCTACAGACACTAAGGAGACTCGGAGTGCATTGGCCAACTATGGAAGCGGATGTCCAAAAGTTGTGCAAAGAATGCCCAATCTGTCGCACTAAACCACCGGTGGAACATGCCACTCTTTATCAAGTGTCCATAGTGCCAGATTGGAGTGAACCACTAGTATCCTTCCTGAGGACGAAAACATTCCCTTCAGACATGACTCTGGCTAGGAAAAGGAGTTTAGAACAAGAAGCCTAGGATTACTCTCTCATTGGCGATAATCTATACAAACGTGGTAAATATGGTTACTTGAGACTATGTGTCCATGAAAGCGAATACCTCAAGATCTTGGAAACTGCTCACCAAGGTGTAGCAGGAGGACACTTTGGACCGGACCGGGTGATCAAGGAAATACTATTCGCGGGCTTCTGGTGGCCGACCCTTCACATGGATGCACATACCTATGTGAAACGGTGTGACGTCTGTCAGCGAACTCAGTATCCTATACGCAAAGATGAGATGCCACTGAAACCTATGATGGGTGGACGTGCATTCTCTAAGTGGGGAATAGACTTTGTAGGCCCTATTAATCCCCCAGCTAAGGGTTCACATGCTGAATATATCATTGTGGCCACGGATTATCTCACCAAGTGGGTGGAGGTAATGGCTACGACAAAGAACGACGCTCAGACAACTGCTAAATTCTTGTTTGAGAATGTATTCACAAGATATGGGCTACCTATAGAGCTTGTAAGTGATAGAGGCACTCACTTCTTGAACGAAGTGATTGAAAATCTACTTTAAGAATTCTTGGTAGTTCATAAGAAGTCTGCCCCTTATCACCCTCAAGCTAATGGACAAGCCGAAAGCACCAACAAGATCTTATGCAATGTACTGACAAAATTAGTGAACACTAAACGCTCTGATTGGGACAAACAGCTACACCATGCTGTTTGGGCATACCGAGTCGCCTACAAGAAGGTACTCCAAGCCACCCTCTTTCAGATGGTGTTTGGCCAAAACGTCGTGCTACCTTTGGACTTCTTAATACCTACATTGAAAGTAGCACAAGAGCACGAATGGACGGGTCATGAACTCTCCTCTAGACTTTTTGACCTTGAACGATTAGGAGAAACAAGACTAAGAGCAGCTGCAGGGATATATGCAGCTAAGAAGAGACAGAAGGCATACTTTGATGCCCATGTGAAGGATAAGGGCTTGAAAGCAGGAGATCTAGTTTTAGTCTACACATTGAAACAACACGCAAGGAAACTAGAAAAGAGAGGCTACGGACCTATGATCATCAATAGGATCTCCACGAGTGGAGCAGTACAACTAGCCACTTTAGAGGGTGATGTTCTCCCAAACTATATTAGCGGATGCAGAGTCAAGTTGTATCAGGAACCCCTCACGGAGGAAATGCTAAGTCGACTCAATACTGCTAAGCAATGTAAAGAGGAGGAAAAACGAATTCGAGAAGAAGCTCAAGCAGAAGCCCTAGAGCGCATACGGAGAATGAAATTAAGAAGACAAGGTAGAGAGCACCCTAGGCAAGATGCATATGCAGATCCAGGATATCACGTGGCTATGTGTGAAGTTTCAGGTGTTAGCTCACATAGGATAACTGATCGACGTCCTTTCATAACCTTAGATATAGGGCAAGGAAAGAGTGCATGGACTGTAAGAGCCTTGATTGACTCAGGTGTAGCCACTAGTGCTGTTAAATTGTCTTACTGTCAAGAGTTCAATTAACTATCAATCCTGTGGAAGCATATCTCATAGGATTGGGAGGCGTGGAAACCCCTTGGATGGGCGAGGTGGAACTTCCCCTCTATATTCATGATGAGGCAATGACAGTTATATTGCACCAACAGCTCCCCCTCAAGCCAAACACTTTGGCTTAAGTCTTCATCTTCAATCTTCAATCACATCCTGCAATCCAATCATGGATTTGAATCTGCATAACTTGTTTCCATCCAAAGCTTTAGTAAGTAAATCTGCACATTGCATATTAGTGGACACATAAGTCAATTGAATGTCTTTGCTTAGCAATTTCTCTCTCACATAGTGGTAATGAACCTCTATGTGTTTGGTCCTAGCATGATATATTGGATTAGTTGCAAGGTGAAGAGAGCTTGTGTTGTCACCAAAGATAATTGGAGGTCTAGTGTATAGACCTAATTCTGTATACAAAAGCTTTAACCAGATAGCTTCTTGAGTGGCATTGGCTAGCCCTCTATACTCTACTTCAGTAGATGACAAAGCTACTGTAGGTTGTTTCTTGGCTGACCAAGAAATAGGTTTATCACCTGCAAAACATATGTATCCTGATGTGCTTCTCCTATCATCCTTGCATCCTGCCCAATCTGCATCTGAATATACTTTAATATCAATATCTGATGTATAAGGAAAGTACAAACCATGGTTCTGAGTTCCCTTTAGATCCTTCAAGATCTTTTTTGCTGCCTCTAGGTGAGGTACCCTTGGTTTGTGCATGAATTGGCTTAGCACACTAACTCCATATGCTATGTCAATTCTGGTTAAGGTAGCATAATTCAAACTACCAACCATACTTTGGTATCCTGTAATGTCTTGGACTTCATCACCTTCATGAGCACTTAGCTTTAGGTTGACCTCCATTGGAGTACTTGACACTTTAGCTTCCTGCAAATTAAACTTCTTCACAATGTCCTGTACATACTTCTTTTGAGTGATATATATACCTGAATTAGTGTAGACTAACTCAAGACCTAAGAAGTACTTCAATAATCCAAGGTCATTGATCTTGAACTCCTTCATCATCTGTCCTTTGATGCTTCTAATACCATTGACATCATTTCCTGTAATGATAATGTCATCAACATAAACACACAAGTAGATTACCTCTGTACTACTCCTCTTTATGAATAGAGATGTGTCTGCTTTACTCATCACAAATCCTTGGTCTTGGAGATATGTTGTCAACCTATAATTCCATGCTCTAGGTGCCTGCTTCAATCCATATAGAGCCTTCTTCAATTTACAAACATAATTTACCTTCTTGGGATCTTCATAGCCAGGTGGTTGTGACATGTAGACTTCTTCAGATATCCATCCATTCAAGAAAGCATTCTTGACATCTAATTGGTACATGTTCCGATTCTTAGATGCAGCTATACTCACCAATACTCTGATTGTTGGCATCTTAGCCACAAGAGAAAATGTCTCCTCATAATCAATGCCTTGGGTTTGTGCAAAACCTTTGGCTACCAACCTAGCTTTGTACCTGTTGATTGTTCCATCTGAGTTTCTCTTTAGTTTGTAGATCCATCTAGATCCTATCACCTTCATAGAGTCCTTCTTGGGTACCAAGTCCCATGTGTCACTCTCCTTGAGAGCTTCTATTTCTTCATCCATAGCTCCTTTCCATTATGGTTTTGTGATTACCTCTTCATATGTACGTGGTTCTTCATTCATTAAATCTTTTGCAAGATATACAGAATGCTTAGTTACAAGAGAAGTGTCATACCCATATCTGATAGGCTTCTTACTTTCTCTCTGAGATCTCCTCATTGCTTGAGTTGAGGATTCTGGTATATCCTCTAGCTTCTTTATTTTCATCTTCCCTTTGGACTTCCATGCTTTAAATTCCTCAAGGTTGATTGTCATCATCATCTGAACTTGAGTCTTCTTTCTGGATTGGTTCCTCCTTGGTGAGCTTTGGAAAGTCTTCTTCCATGTCATAAGGTAGACTAACCTTCCTGCATTCATTCTCATACCATGAGTCATTCTCATCAAAGATGACATCTCTGCTTACCTTGAAGCCTTTGTTTGTTGGGTTGTAGAATCTGTATCCTTTTTGGTTCAAATCATAACCAATGAAGATACATTTTTCAGCTCTAGGGTCTAGCTTTCCCTTACCTGTGAGGGAATATGCACATATGCTACACAACCAAAAATTTTGCAATGATCCAATGATGGTCTCTTACCATGCCAAGCTTCATAAGGTGTCATGCCATGAAGAGACTTTGATGGCAATCTGTTGATGAGATAGGTGGCAGTAGATACACTCTCTGCCCAAAGATAATTTGGCAACTTCTTTTCATTAAGCATAGACCTAGCTGTTTCAACAATGAGTCTATTTCTTCTTTCAGCTACCCCATTTTGTTCAGGTGAGTACCTTGTGGTTATTTTCCTCTTGATGCCTCTTTCCTGCAAGAAGTCTTCAAATTCATTGGAGAAGTATTCACCTCCTCCATTTGACCTTAGCCTCTTCAAGTTTCTACCTGTTTGATTTTCAACTAGTGCAAGATATCTTTTGAAACAATTAAATACTTCATCCTTATGCTTCATAAAGTATAACACAGTCCATCTGCTATAATCATCAATGAAGGACACATAATACCTTGATCCTGAAATGGAAGGATCCTTGCTAGGTCCCCAAACATCTGTGTGCACCAAGTCTAGGTAGTCTTCATGCATAAAACCTTTCCTTGTATAAGGTAACGTGTGAGACTTACCAAATTGACAAGCACCACACTTGTAAATCATGTGTGGCTTGGATACATTGGGTATCCCAAGCACACATTGATCCCTGCACATTTGCTTTAGAGTCCTTTCACCTATGTGGCCTAACCTCTTGTGCCAAATTTCTAACTCTGAAAGTGTTTGATCCTTGTAATTGTATAAAGCAATGTTTTTTGTGTCTTCTAGCTCAAAAGTAAATAATCTACCTGATTTCTCTCCCTTGGCTATCCTTTTGAATCCATGTCTTGGGTCTTCCACATATGCTCCATGTTGAGTGAATCTGACCTGCAAACCTTTCTCCACAATCTGACCAACACTCATTAGGTTCTTGGTGATGGTTGGTACATAAAGTACCCTGCTCAATAGATTCTGGTTCCCATCACAAGTTTTCACATTTCCAATCTTTACAACAGAATGTTTAGTATCATCACCTGTCTGTACCTGATGTTCGCCCTTGGGTTCTTCCAAATCAGAAAGTAGTGCCACATTACCAGCTACATGGTTAGAACACCCTCAATCAATATAAAATAAATGATCATCATTTGTACCTGCCTTGGAGGTCATATTCATGATCAATAGGGAGTCATCTTGCTCCTCAGTGTAGTTGTTGTAGTCCTTCCTATTTCTGTATCCACCTTGGAAGTTACCATTGTGGTTGTGGTTGTAATTGTAGTTGTACTAATTATTGTATCCATTGTAGCCTTGGTGTTGGTTGAACCTGCCTCTACTTTGAGAGTATCCACCTCTTTGATAGCCTCTTCCTCTCTGATTCTTATAATTTTTGTAGCACTCATCTGTGGTATGATTAGACAATCCACAAATGTTGCATGGTGATGAGTTGTAGGGTCTCCCCCTACCTTGCTTACCTCCTCTGCCCCTACCTCTTGAAGATCTACCTCTCCCTGCATAGTTAGCTTGGGAGGTAGAGCTTTCTTCATCAACCTTCTTACTTTTACCTTTATCTTTAACCTTCTTATCAGTATATAGTGCAGAGGGGTTATTACCTTTTGATTGATCTCCAGCCTTTGTAAACTTTGCTTCATGTGTGAATAGTTGGCCCATGAGAGTTGTGAGATCTGGGGTATGCATGTCCATGTAGAGATCCATTGCAGTGGTGAAGCTCTCCCACTTATCATCTGCCTTTAGTCCATTGGTTACTTGCCTTACTATTTGTTCCTCTTCAATCTCCTCTCCAATGCTTGCTAATTGGTCTGCCAAATCCTTGATCTTTGTCACAAATTCTGAGACTGATTGCTTTGGTTGCTTTCTAAGGGTTGTGAATTCAATCCACAATTGATTCTTTCTGGCTCTTGTGTTAGAAGAAAAGTATGATGACAAGGTTTCCCAAGTCTCTTGGGAAGTCTTACAATTCCTGATGTGAGGTAAAAGGAAATCAGATATAGAGTTAAGAAGATAAGACCTTGCCAATGCATCTTTTGCACGCCATTGGTTGAGCCTCTCTTATTCATCCTTGGTGGGTAGTCCTCTAGCTTTGAATGAGGGCAATTCCTCATCTCCTGATATGAATCCAAATAAGCTTCTTCCTTGTAGATAAGTCTTCATCCTTAGAGACCAAGATTGGTAATTGTTTCTGTCCAATTTGTCAATGAATGAGGGAAAACCATCTCCCATGTTACCTTATTTGCTCTGATACCACTGTTGGGAGAGGATGGTTGGATGCACTCAGAAGATTGAGTAGATGCTGCTTATCTTGCTTTGCACCAGCCCTCTTTGACTCCAGATATGCTTAGTAGACTCCTTGAGCTTCCAAATGATACCAAAATATGCTATATGTACTTTGGAAAAGGTTTGAGTAATGACTTGATCAAAGCAGATAAGTTTGTAAATCACAAAGCTCAAAAACTTTCTATTTTTGTCTTGATACCTGCTCAGTCTTTCACTCAGTATGACCAGTACAGTTACAATTGGCAAAATTCCTTCTAGAGATATTCTATTAGCTTAGTAAGATACCATTTGCAAGTGGAATGAGATAAAATGATAGACTATACTCAGAGAAATCACTTTAGCAAAGTTAGGGACACTCCCGACTTTTTAGGAACTCTGCAGAAAAATACCAGAGAGCAGTTCGATGACGATTTCTCAAAAATTACTGAACCAAACTTCTTCAAACTTTTTAGTCTTGTAGAATACTTTGAGCTGGTGCCAACAAGCCTTGAATCACTTGATTTGGATCAGTATGCACTGAGATATGCCTCTTTGAAGTTGTCAGACTTGGAGATGATGACTCAGAGAAAACCAGAGATAGTGAATGTAAATCTTTCTATTAGTTCACATGAATGTACAATCTCATTGGCTTGATAGATGTAGCCTAATGAGTTGGAGATGTGTAGGCTATAGTGTAGCACTCACACACTCAATGATCAAGATTATTAGCCTCGGGAAAAGTGAAGGACACCCGCGACTTTTTGACTTGTTGCTTTTATAGGAGTTAAGTATGAATTTGAGTTTGAATTCAAATTCAAATCTCCTATGATCACTCCACTAAATGTAGGGAGATATTCTCTCCATTAATCAACTACTTTTTTCCACGAATCTATCAAGTAGGTGTATCTATAAGATTCCAAGTGATTTGGACTTTTACAAGAAGTAAAATGGTAAGAACTTATAAGCATGAGTTCCTATGACTCTTGCTTCATGTAGAGATATCCTTCAAGGGTTCCAAGCCAAAGGTGAAGGCTTGAATTGCACCAACAGTATACTCAATCTCATAGATGAAATTGGCAGCCAATAGCTTGTCAATTTCTTCCTTAATTTTAGCAGAGTATTTGTCATTAAATGTATAGTGTCTTTGTTTGCTAGGTTTTGCATCGGGAGTAATAGGAATCTTATGTTCAAAAATGTTAAGATCAATTCCTTTCAAATCTTTGTAGCTGTAAGAAAACACATCTCTATATGTTTTTGCCAATTTTCTCAATGCTTCCTCCTCTTGATTTGTCATGTCATCAACTCTGACAATATGTCTCTCTTCCCCTTCTTCTTGGGTGATCATCAACTTTTTAGTTTGTTCCTCATTGTCATATGCATCCCCCTTTTTCTTCTCTCTTTTTGGTTTTATTTTTAGAAGTAACCTATCTTCTACTTCATAGGTCTTGAAATTTGAAGGTACATCAAATTATTCATCTTCTTTTATTAGTTTATTATTTTTTTCAACTTCTTGTTCTTTTTCCATTTCTTTGTGTTTATTTTTTCTATATGTCCCTGAGATTTTGTCTTTTATTGCATCTGTAGCTTCAACTTCTTCCAAGATTTGTGTTTTTCCAGTTTTTAAAATTATTCTTTCCTCCTGGTCTTCTTCTGTTTTGGACATCTTTATCATTTGTATCCCTATGTGGAAAATGTCATATCCTTCCTCATTTTGGAATTTTACTCCCACATATTCATCATTGGCTAGGTCCATGGTGGTTAAAATCTGATTCCAACCGTAAGGCTCAAACTCTTCATCTTTAAATTTTTGTGGTATATAGCTTTCATCTTGTGATTTCCTTTCTCCTTGACAATGTCCTTTTTCTAACATCCTTTTTTTATCTGTGTGTTTCCTTATCACATTACATTTCCAAATTGATAATTCTGTCTCATTCTGATCTTCACTCCCTAATTCTTCACTTAAATCAGGAATGGTTCAAAGTACATCAAAATCAGGAATGGTTCAAAGTACTCTTCCAACTCTTGTTGCTGTGGATCTAGGTTCTTTGACTTTGTTTCCCAATTTTTTATATTGTGTTGTAAGTGAGGATTTTGTTTTACTATCTCCTCCATTGTGGTGTGATATAAAATTGTATAGTGTTTGTCTAGATTGATTTGGAAGGTTATCTGTGCAATATCTTCCTGATCAAAATGTTTCTTAGTTTCTGTTGCATTTGATCCTTCAACTATTGTTTGATGATTGTCTAGTTCCCCCATTTTGAGTTGTGTTTCTTGTATGATTGTTTACATCTTTGCATTCTTTCATCCTCTAAATCTAGCATAGGATATGCCATCACATGATCTATAGGATTTGGTCCATCTTGTATTCTTCCTTTGTATGCTTTTATCAGAGTCTTCAGACTTTGTGAATTTTTTGCCTCTTCTTGAGTCTATGTATTTTGTGGTTGGTTGTTGTTTGAATGTTCCATAGTTTCTTCTTCCAAATTTTTACCCGTTCTCATCTTTCTTTCCCATCTTCCTTTTTATCTGTTTTTCTTTTCTTTTGTAAATGATTTTATTATGTTCCTGTGTGTGTGTCTCCTTTGTTGTTTCTTGTTGTTTAGCTTTTGCTCTTGCTATAGCATTTACAGTTACTTGACCATGGTCACTCAATTCTTCTTGCTCCATTATGTTAACTGTTTTTAATGGTATGTTACTAGATGTGTTCTGTTGTTTTTGAGGGTTTCTTGGGCAATCCTTTATTAAGTGTTCCCGGACACAATCCTTGCAATAGGCACCTTCTATTCTTAGTGTAGGAGGTTGTGGGCAGTCTCTAATGAAATGTTCCCCCCCCCCACATCTATAACAAATTATCTTTTGGTTTCCTTTGAATTGGGATTTCTGATTGGACATGTAATTATTAGTTATGTACATGAATGTGGTTGTGTCCATTTCAATTCTCCCGTTTCCCAAGTCCAAGGCTTGCAGTTCTGGTTCTCTCTATTCATATCCTTCCGAATCTTCCTGATATCCTTCATTCCAATGATAATCCTCTCTATAAGATGATCTGAGTCTTGAGCTTTCTTCTTCTATTGGTGTGTATTTTAGTGGTACTACATTTGTTGGTAATGGTGGTTGTTGTCCAAGTACAGGCCTTGGTTGCTCAACAAATCCAGATTCTCTTTGTAAGTTTTGCTCGTTCACATATTCTCTTTCTTTAATGGGTTGTTTATTGTAGAAGCACTCTTCTCTAGTATGGTTTGTCCATTTTCTTTCTAAGGTACAATATTTAAGTGTTTTTCTATCTTGGAAATGTTGTGGTTTGTGATAAGGACATTGTTGAACCAAATGATTTTCTCCACAATTATAGCATTTCTTATTGGTTGCTATCCTGGTGTTTATCAAATTTGTCTTGGTGTTAACTTCTAGGGCTTTAGCAATGGCTTGTGCAAATTCTTCTACTGGTGGAATTTTATCTTCGTTTGTTCTTGGTTGTTCAAATGCTAAAAAATCTTGCCATCGGTTCTCCTCTAAGTATATTACCTCTTTCACACATGCTTCTAGATCAAGACATCTCCTATAATATGCCAAGGTTCTTAATTGTGCACTTCTTCGTCCTTCTATGAACAAAGACACATGTCTTTCCATTGATGGTACCTCTTCTCTCAGACATCTATCAATGTATTGCTTGAATCTCCTAGATGCCTCTTTGACATTTTCATCTTTTTGTTGTTTAAAACTATGTATCAGGGTAGTTGTACTATGTTTAATTCCAATTTTTGAAAATTCTCCTATGAAGGCTTCAAGGAAAGATTCAATATCTTCATATTGATTCTTCATGCATTTAACTACTTGATAGGGCCTAAGCATTCTTCCATGGTTTTGCCACTGATGTCTCCTTTTGATTGGAAAATCATTCATTCCTTCTGCTTCTCTTTCAAAAGGATTTGGGGAAGTGTGTACTCTCCTACCTTGTTGTTGTTCAATATTAGTGTGAGTTTCATTTTGTCTTGGCAAGTCTGGTTGCCCCAGGTTTTGTTCCCAAGGTCTCTTGTCTACACATTGCCCTAAATCATTAGAGTTTTCTAGATCTTGTGAGAATATGTATACACATCCCTGTCTATCCTCATATCTCCCATTCTTAAATTGTGCTACTAGTGTTATATTTAAGGGAACTTCTAAGTTTATCATCCTAATGAGAAATTTATGCATACCATCTTGATACACATAGGTTCCAAACGTATTTGTATACATGTATTTGAGAATATTTCTATAATCACTAGTTTCAGAGGCTTCATTTGTTTCATTTAGGTTTTCCATGTTATCTATCTGTCCTAAATCCTTTTCTTGTAAATCTCCTAACACTGCCTCTATCTCCTTCCTTTTTAACTCTTGTTTATCAGGTGTGAACAATTTTTTACCAGATCTCAAAATCATTCAACTAATTCACGATTCTATGAAGAGAATCGTGTTTGTCACGATCCTATGAATAGAATCGTGTTTTTCACGATCTTGTGAATATTCCAGACTTTCCACGATTCTGTAAATAGAATCGTGTTTCTCACTATCTTGTGAATAGAATCCTGTTTTCCACGATTCTGTGAAGGGAATTGTGATTTCCACGATCCTGTGAAGGAAATCGTGTTTTTCACGATTTTGTGAAGGGAATCGTGATTTACATGATTCTGTGAAGGAAATCTTGTTTTCACGATCTTGTGAAGGGAATCATGATTTCCACGATTCTGTGAAGGAAATCGTGTTTTTCACGATTTTGTGAAGGGAATCGTGATTTCCACGATCCTGTGAAGGAAGTCGTGTTTTTCACGATTTTGTGAAGGGGTTAAGGAAATCGTGTTTTTCACGATTTTGTGAAGGGAATCCTGATTTCCATGATCCTGTGAAGGAAGTCGTGTTTTTCACGATCATGATCCTAGACAATCGTGATTGCTCAGAATCGTTAAATGCACGATTTTCTTATGAAAATCGTATTCTGGGAATCGCTATGTTGTGTTTAATTATGGAATCGCGATTTTGTGTTTGATTACTGAATCACGATTCTGTCGAACTTTTTGTAAATTTTTGGTTTTTGTTTTTCTGATTTCTTCTTACTCTAATGGAAGTGCCTTAGCAAAATAATGACATGCAATAAAGAACTTTTGACAAAACAATGATTTTTTCTACCAAAAAATTCAAAAAACAGAAAGTCGTGATTCTGTGTTTTCCATTTTTTTATGCATGTTTGAATTTTTGTCCAATACTTCTAACTTGAAAACATGTAAAAAATGTATGTTAAGAGGATTACCTTGTAGCCTGATCCACCACTGTTCAAAAACTTTGTGTTTGCAGGAAATCGCGCTTCTGTCAATGCTTTCTTCACTCACTCCCTCACTCAAATGAATATTTTTCTTGAGATTTCAGGTTTTTATAGTCTTTAGACAATCGCGATTATGAGTGATTTTCACAAAATTTTAAATTCTCACTATATGATTCTTTGCGATTCTGTACCCACTTCTCTAACCTAATCACTTAATGCTCAATTCTTACTGAAATTTTGAAATTTTGATTTCCTTTACTCATGCAACTTATGAAACCTTTTAAAATCCCTTACCTCAGTACCCCATAGTGCAACTAAGTCAAATTCATTTTTCTTACTGAAAATCACGATTCTGTGATGAGAATCATGTTTTTCTCTCAACTTCCTGCTTTTGCACTTTTTGACTTTTCTTCCCTTCTGGTCTTCTTCAATGTTCTTCACCAAGTCCAGATCACTTGTCACCTGCAATTATACACCACCAAACTCATTCAAAGAATTTTTTTGAAAAATTTTAACAGCAACTTTTACTCTAGATATTTTTTTTATTTTCTTTCAATTTCCAGATTTTTTTTTTCACTATTCCCCTTCCACTTTTCAAAAACAATCCTCCTGTCCAACTTTGTAAGAAAAAAGAAATTTGTTTGAATTTTTAATGGATTTTATGAATTTTTTAGTATTTTGAACCCTAAATCAAGGTAAACACTTATCTTAGGGTTTTCTTGTTCCAAGATCCATTGATCTTTTGTTTCATGATTGGTTATATTCTTTTAAGCTTGCAATCTAATCAGTTTGGAAGTAGAGCTTTTCAAGAAAACATGTGCTTAAGAAGTACAAGTATCAATTCATGCAAAGATAAACTCAAACACTTTTTTTTCAAGAGGCAAATAAATCTTTTCTCAAGATTATTGTTTTACCTTGGATAAAAAAATGGATCTATTAATTTGCACATAGCTACTTTACTTGACTTTCCTCATTGCAATCATGTCATCTTTTCCAAGATTAACAAATTTTCTTGGTACTTAGTCAAAAAGCACTCTACATATGCAAAGATAGTCACATTTTACCTTCCCTTCAACAATCTTGATTCAATTTTTTCCACACACCTGCACTTTACTCTTAAAAGGTATGAGCAACTATCAATTTGCAAGAATTTCACAACTTCTTTATTCCAAAAGGTTAACTCAAGCTTTCTTTTCCCAAAAGACAAGCAAAGAAACCTACCTTTTCATTTTTTTCTTTCTTGATTATAGAGTAGTACCTTTTCAATGTGTTCAAATACCATCAACAATGGAAGATCCAGCAAGTTTCAAAACTTCAATGAAGCTTTTGCTTTGCTCCCCGACAACGGCGCCAAAAAATGTTCGTTGTTACCCTTTGGAGTTGTCCTCTCCAATCATTATAGCATAAAGGATCAAGTACACATCTTTAAATTGTCAATCCGGGAAGTATGCAAAGACCACATCCCCTTCTAGTTAATGGAATCCAAGAATAAGGGTTAAGATGACTGTTTTTCTGAGAAATTATGAAGAAGGAGAGAAATATCTAGGGTTTTGATTATCTTGAGTTCTACAACAGCATTTTCAATGATCTTTGTGCCTAAAGTGTGCCATTTCCACAGTAGAATACAATTATGAAGTCAAATTTCAAAACCAGTACCTGTGTCTCATAGACGAGACAATCGTGATTCTGTGAAAACTGAGAATTTCCATTTCCAGCTTTGTTATTCTGCACTTTCTTACTCAATACACTGAGAATCATCTCTCTTCATACATCTTACTCAAAAATACACAAGTGAAGCTTACAAATTCCATGGATCACACAAACAATAGACTCAACAAATCAAAAGAAAGAACATGGAAGGGAGAAACACGATTTTCTGCAGGAGAGCTCTTCACATTACTTGGATAGCAAAAAATAATACAACCAACCCTCTCAAAATAGAGCAAATTATCTTTTATACATTTTCAAGTGTCCTCTTTCACACTTGAATTTTGGTCCTTTTCCCTTCTAATCTAAAAATATGCTATCAAAGAGCTTCCAAAAATTCTAGAAAAAATACATATGATTCTAATTTACATGAGGAAGACTCTTCCTCAATTTTACATCATTTGTATAAATATTTCTACAAATTTTTGACATTTTACAAATAATTTCCTTTCAAAAAAATGCTTCTTCTAACAGGGTTGTTCTTCCATTTGTCATTCTTGCCCTTCCTTGAAGATGATACATTGCTATCTCCTTTTGAATCTGAGTCTTCTTCCTTGGACTGCTTCCACTTGCGCTTTCCTCCTTTCCCCTTCTTACCACTCTTTCCTTTTCCTTTTCTAGCATATAGGACCTGTGAGTGACCATCCTTCTTGGATGTGTCTCCTATGACAACTTCTTCTACCATTAGGTGTGGGATCAACTCCTCAAGAGCTGGTAGAGGATCTCTATACAAGATGGTAGTAATGAGGGGTTTCCACTTGTCCTCTTTTCTCAGCCCATTGAGAGTAATTTGCACAAGGTCTTCCTCATCTACTTCCCCATTACCCTTCTTCAAAGAACGGAGTTCATTCTTAAGTTGCATCTTTTTGCTTCTTGTGGAAGTGGCATATAACTTCTCTAAGGCCTCTCAAACATCTCTAGCATGATCAAACTCTAATATATGACCAATCATAGTGTTAGAGATTACCTCTGATATGTAGAAGATAACTCTCCTATTCCTTTCCTCCCAATCCTTCAACATCTTCAATTCTTGATTGGAGATCTTTGGGATCCACATCGCACTTATCTTTGTCTCCATGCACAATAGGCCATAAACATTTGCTCATGAGGTAGTTCATGACTTTGAGCCTCCATCGCTCATAGTTGTCTTTGTCAAGAAACTCCACTTGGCCTACATCTGCCATAATGAATGGGAAATCAGGGTTACACTGAAATATACCTCTTAGCCTTGATGTCCAAGATTTTTTGTCTTTCTTCTAGAGTCTTCAAAGGATGTTTTATATTGTGATACCAACAGATGTAATTTAATCCCTCAGATTTGCACACTAGAAGTGAAATGAACCCAATACCTAGGTCCCTTCATACACCTTTTCTACTACCCTATAGGAAAACTCTAATTCACTTGCCTTACACTGATCCAAATCACCTAAGCTTTTAGAAATAGGGTTCATAACCATTTCAATAAGCTATATAACACCTCAAATTGATCTCTTTAGTTGATTCAACAATGCTCTACAACTAGACTATGCAAAGATGTAGGATATGCAAAAATTAGGGTTATAGAGATACACCAACTTCTTTGCACATAAAACTAATTTCAAGAATCTCTCTTCAAAAAAGTAAGATACATATATAAGCTACAGAATGCACTATAAATCTCTTGAATTGGATATGTACACAAAGAGTTATAACTATTATAAGTAGACTATGTCTATACATTCAAGAGACTAGAGGGGTTGTGGGCTTGAAAGCTCCTCCTTACTCCTTCTCTATGCATGTAACATGCTGCTTGGCATTTTTCATAGCTTGGACTACTGCATTTCAGCTCCTTGAGCCTTGGATGTCTCTCTCATTCAGCCTCCTTGAGTATATGTCTCTTGGTATTCAATGACCTATAAGACTTCGATGCATTTGATGACTCTTCACCTTCTTTTATAGATTTTTGATGCCTCTTTGGACTTTTCCAATGCCTTTTCCCGACCTTGCCTAACCATGAGACCACCCTAAGTGATTTGAGTCGTGAATTTTTTTGACATTAAGGTCTTTTGGCCCCTTTATCCATCTAAAGCTTGCATAGTTCACATTTTCAACAATTTTGCTGCAAATATTATATACTCCACATGTATAAATTTTGTAGGTGGGTGGATAGGACCTATAAAAGTCCATTCTACATTTAGCAAAAGCCCTTCCTCCCATCATAGGTTGTAAAGGCATTTCATTTTTTTTTAAAGGATACTTTGTTCATGGTAGAGATCACATTTTTTAACATAAATTTCTACATCCATATTCATGGTTAGCCACCATAATCCTCAAAAACATCAACATATCAATGGTTCTTTCAAGAGAAAACTATTTTTTTGCTACATCTGAGTGAGAAGCTTCCAACAAAGGTAAATAATATGACTTGTGCACACAAGTATGAAGGAAGTTATTAAGATAAAGTCGATCCCCTCCTTATAAAACCCTTGACCCCCTTTTTGGGAAAGGGTCTAAGTTTAGGCATGCTTCAACTACACACACTGCAATGTAACTTGTGAGAGAAGATGCATTCACCTCCCAACCACACAACCATATAAAGCCTCTCTCTTTCTCCATGCATCCACTACATGAGTGCCATCTGGCCTCATGCCCTCAACCACAACTAGAGGTGGTTCACACCTATTTATAACATAACATTTCCTTCCCCTTAAGTTCAAGTTTGTCCTCAAACCTGTACATGGAAGGCATAGGTGAGAAGAGAGAAAGAAAATCTATGTTGTTCCCACTCAACCCCATGTACATGGTGTAGATGGTCATCTCCCCGTAGTGTTTCCCCATATCATTCCCCTTAGGAAGACTCTTGGAAAGTCTTCATAAAGGTGGGAAACCATCCCTAAAGGGTACTAACCCACTCCGAGGTAGCACTATCTTCTGAACTATCTTTCCACTTAACTAGGTTCTCTTTATATAAATGAGTCCTCCATTGGAAACAAAGTCAATTGGTCCAAAACCTGAAGGTTAGAATATGAAGAAGTGTTTAATATCCCTCTACAACAAAACGTCTGTGACTTGGTCTAAGTGAAGCGACTAAAAGCACTCCCATACGATCCATTTGGGATCGAATCTCGTCAGCAACATGGAGGATTTTTTCCACATAGTTTTTTTTCTTAGCATTTGTTTTTCCCCGATGGTGATGATTTTGCAAGCGGTGTCTTTTTTGAGATCATATGAGTCTTATGCTATTTCCTTTTAGTTGTGCTTTTTGTGGGATACCTTGTAAGCTATATAAAAAGAACCTTGGTTCATATCAAATCATTGCTCGAGGTGATCAAGGGCATATTCTCAAGCAAAGCTATTCTCAAGCTTTGAAGTTAAGGAGGAGATCTTTCAGGCTCTCTTAGAACAAGTGTTCTCACACACTTGGAGGAGTTGTGCTCTACATCAAGAGATATCTTGAGGAGTTCCTATGAGGTAACATACTGTGAGTAAGAAGTCTACATTTTTCCTCACTTGTTCATTCACTAGTTTCTGATTTAGGGATAATCAAAATTCAATTTTGTTGTAAAACACTTCTAAACTCTTCATATTCTTCATATTCTCACACACAAACTCTTCATACCTCTTACACACATAATCTCTTGTATCTAGTTCCTATTTGTTCCTAGATTCATGTATTGTCAATTTGTATCATATTCACACATTGTGATTTGACATTGGAGTATAAGTTAGTGTAGATGAGCATCCTAGCTTATTGTACACTTTGAAAAAACTATCTATTCTCTCTCTATATTTCACTCATCTTCTTTTTTAGTCTTAAAGTGTGTATGCCAAGTATCATGTGTTGGAAGATCCTATAAACCTATGATTAAATTGTTATTGACACCCACCTACTTCCTATATACCGAGGTTTTTACAGAGGGAAATGAACACTGGAATTTTTGCTCCAACGTCGGTGTAGGTGTCGGTATGCACGTCGGAATTAAAGCGATGGTATAGGCGTCAGTATAACCATCGGTATGAGCATCAGTATAACCGTCAGTATAAACATCGATATTATCGACGCTTATACCGACAGGTATATCAATGCCTCCGCTGGGTGTACCATTGCATATAGTGGCACCCACTGGGTGTACCGATGCTTATTCTAATTGGGAGTACCGTCACTTATACCGACGACCATATTTGCAAATTTTTTTTTGGGTAGAGTGTGTTGTCTTTTGCTATAGCAACATTACCATGATGTTGCTTAGCAAAAGACAATACACTCTGCCCAAAAAAAAATGAGTACATGTGATGTGTACTCTAATGTCAACCGAAATATGATTTCATAAAACAATATTATTGAACGCAAAAGAGATAATCAGAATGAACCCTGAACCATGAACCATGTACAAGAAGAGTTATATATTTCATAAATGAAGCATGTACAAGAGTGTGGAAAATCACAATCATATATGACGCTTTTACAAAATGTGGCAAAGCATTGCATTGCCATATAAAAATCAAATACAAAATTTTGGTGTGCCATTGCCATACACATGCAAAGAATGTTCCATATCAACAGTCTTGCAACAAAGAACATTCATGAAATGAGATAAATTCACATGAGATTTACAAACAACAAGTAAAAACCAAGTTTATAAATTCATCAGCTCATCCCAAATGCTCCCATGAAACGACCGCACCGCGTCCCTCCAAGTCCTCCAATAGTGAAGCCAATCCATACTGATATCCATAAGCCTCCTCCCTTCGTGTTGGAGGATGACCCATTGCCAGCTCGTGCAACAAATATACAAAACATTAGAGGAACATACATGAGAATCTTAACACAAATAAATTCAATAAACCAAATTGTACTTACAAACTCGTGATGCATCATGTCATATCCGCCACTGCCCAAATATGATAATCCAACCGTATCTACACGTGTGGCTACGACATCTCACTGCTGGCGATATTGGTCAAGAGTCTACTGCTACTTGTTGCGAATCATATCCCACTCCTCAGCATCTAACCATACAGGCTTTGGTAAGAGTGCTCTGAAAGCATCACGAGCCTCGAATCATCGATGGGACATAACTTTACGTGCGCTGTGTAGAATCCACTCTGAACTGACAAGAGGTTGCCCATCGACTGGTCGGAACTCCTGATAAATTGTCTGTGTGATATAATTCTTCCGATCTTTATCTTGTTCACTCCATTTCAACATGATAGAGTGTCCAAACTGTATGGAGCAAAGTTGTCATATACATGCACGCATTGCTTTTCCAGCCGCATCCATCATCGGAGCTCCATCTCGGATACTATACACCTTGGAGTCATCATGGTCATGAGCACCCCAAGGTGTACGTGGTGTTCTATGTGGTGTACCACGTGGCCCACCTAAATTTGAGGTACTCATCTTAGGAGTAGAAGCGGGTGACACAACGTCTGTCGCACTGCCTCCACAACAATCGTCTCCTCTAGACCTACCTGTAGATCCACTCCTAGAACTTCTTGCTCCAGAGCATGACCTCGACCTACGAGACGGGCGAGAACCTGTATCGCGTTGAGGTGTTGAATGCACATGTCTACTACTAGAGTCAGTAGGGGATGGCTGAAAAGATGGTCGTGGTGGAGTCATAAAGCATGGAGACATACCTCCGGCGAGAGTAGTGCCACCCGCAGGAGTGATGCCGGCAGGAGTTACATCGATAGGAGTGACATCCATGGGAGTGAGGCTGACAGGAGTGAGGCCGCTAGGGGTGAGGCCGCCAGGAGTGAGGCTAGGGGGAGTGCTACCACGAGCGATCCAATAGTGTGACACAGCGGTCGTATACGCGGGAGGTACCTAAGAGATGAACTCTAAGAACTGCGCCTCTATCATGGAATGTGGAGTGACTGGAGGACTGTCTCCCATCGTGCTCTGTAACAAAAGAACTCAAATAATTAGCATATGATAATCAAGGTAATATAGAGAAATGGTAGTGTACAAAAGAACCTAGCAAAAAAAATAAACAAAAATTAGTACGTACAAGTGTTTAATTCAAAACTGCTCTAGTCTAGCATCCTCTTGGAGATCAGATGCACCGAGAATATCTATCTCTATATTGATAACTTCTAAATCACTTGTTGTGCTAGTTTCTTCCTGATCATCATCTATTGCTTCGTCTTGTATTTTGTCTTCTTCAATTACCTCTTCTTCTCGAACAATGATATCTCCCTCCTTGACTATCAAATGAATCTCTAAGTCCACTATAGATGGACTTTCTTCTACATCTATGTTCTCACAAATTTGTCTACTACGTGGGGTGACTTGTAAAACAAATAGTCACTTCGGTTCTTTTGAATCTAGTATAAAAACAACTTGCTCACATTGTTCGAGAAGTACAAATGTATCTCTTTCATCCATCCATAATTTTGTGGAGTCGACTTGAAACAAACTGCTTTTATCCTACCCCAGTGTTGCATTTCTTCCAAAGGTGACTACTTTGAACCATTTCACATAAAAAACAAAGTAATCAAACTTCCTAAAAGATAGTTTCAAGATATCTTGAATCACACCACAATAATCTAGCCGGCCTTCTTGAGCATTATCATCTCTTGCACTCGCTCTACTTTTTTGCAAAAAGTTCACCATCACCCCACTATCAAAACTAGATCTATTTTTATTGATTCGTGCGATCTGAAAGTGTCATCCATGAGACCATAGTGCACCGTATTTAGTATACTCCCAATCACATCCCTTTGCAAGTTCTTCTTCTTCTTTAGAGATATCTTCACCCGTTGCCTTTGCTTGTGAAATCGCTATATCTAGCCATCTGCTCGTTGGAAAAGGTCGAAGACTTTCTGGAAGAGGCAAAAATCGAGTGGAATGATTCCTTCAAAACTGAGCTCTTTCCTTTGCGTTGGTCTCCTTGGCAAGCTCATACTTTTCTAACCACTTCTTTATAGGCTCAGAGTTAACTATGCAAAACTTCATTGCCTTCTCTCTGAAAGCTGCATCCATTTTTCTTTGCAATCCTTTACCTTGTGGTTCATCGCCTATGAGATGAACATCTTCATCATCGCTCCATAAGCGAGGCATTTTGGGATTCCACATACGTAGAAACTCAATTACGAATACAAGAGACTCTTGTACAAGCCATCCCTCTGCCATGCTACCCTCTTAATGTGCTCTCTCTTGAACAAACTCTTTTAATGTCTTCATAAAGTGCTCTAAGAAGAACATCCATCGACTATAAACAGTTCCTGCTATTGCAACTTCATCTACCACATGAACCAGTAAATGAAGCTGACTAGTGAGAATACTTGTGGGAAAGTATTTCTCTACCATACAAACAGCCTCAATAGCATTGAGTTTTGCACTCTCTATGCTATCTCTATTTATCTCTTTAGAAGAGATGCACCGTACTAAAGAACTAATTTTATAAATGGTTCTTCGTACATCCTCTGAAAGACAATCTTTTAAGGCTACAACGAGCACAAACTATAAAAACATGTGTCAATCATGAGACTTGAGCCCTCCAAGATCGTCGTTTTGTGTGAAAGCAGTCTTTAGACACCTCATGCATCTAGTAGGTGTCCGAAACTCTGAAATTGTTTTCTTCACTTGTTGCTCTTCCATCCTGCGAAGCACCCAAGGAGCTCTTGGTAACGATACTCTTCCGTTGGGCTTAGTAATTGCCCACAACTCTCGCATACGACCTCGCTCTTCTAAGTCCTCCCTTTGTGATTTGCTTTCTTTCTTTCCGATCAAAGTCTTCCAAAGAATCTCTCCCACATTCTTAAAAATATGCATCGGGTCTACCAAATGATTGATCAATAATTCACTCCAATAAGGGAGTTTCTGAATCCCATACTTGTTTCCAACCACTAGCTTTCATTTGGTGTTGCACTTGCCGACCAATTTATTCTCCATGTAAAACATGTCCATCAGGCAAATATCTATGGTGCCCTTCATAGACAGTTTTATGTAGTGTTTTGGAATAGCGTGCTTCGAGTCGTGGTCCGCATAACGGACAAGCATGGTAACTCGAAATCGATAAACCTGAACATTCACCATAACCAGGCCAATCCTGCATCCTCCACATAAGTATGCCTTGCACTCGCACGTTTTGTCTTCTTATAGGTTGAGACATCTCACGCACAGTAATCTCATCCCATAAAATGCGCAGTTCTTCCACAAGTGGTGCAAGATATACATCCATGTTTTTTACCTTATACTTACCTGTTATAATAAGAGCTAATAATAAATGACCTTTCTTTGTGGCCAACCATGGTGGGATATTATAATTGACCAAACATACAGGTCATGTGCTCCATGAAGAGCTGTGTAAACCAAATGGATTTACTCCATCCATAGATAAGCATAGACGTATGGACCTAGGCTCACTAGCAAACTCTGGTCACTTACTATCTATGTGCTTCCAAGCATCAGAGTCAGGAGGCACTTGCATTACACCATTTGTAGACTTTCTCTTTGCATGCCATGACATTACTCAGCTATAGATTTGTTGATATATTTAGGTAGTGATGTGTGTGAACACACTAGCACCGCCGGGGCACTTTTTTCCCACTTTAGGAGTTTTTCCCCCAACTTGTATATACGCCTATTGCCCTAATGGGATACTTATCTTTGTACATTCTCTAGTAATACATTCACTATTGTGTGTTGGGATCCAAGCTTCTTCTTCTTCCTTGTGCTGTTCTTGTGCTTCCGTAGACGTCTAACTCCAACAATTGGTATCAGAGCAGGTCATCGCTTCATCTAGAGCGCCGTCGATACTCCTCCGATTGCAATTTCAGAATCACACGAATTTTGGTGAGCATACTCAGCGTGTTCTCGAGATCAAAACAACTTCGTTATGTGGTGCCGAAATCGCGATCTGAGCTCGTTTCAGCCTCCGAACGCACTATCGCAATGCTTGTGTAGGCTATTTTGTCTTTTTGTGACAAAGGTATATGCTAGCTTCTGTTCGCCAGTATAAGCATCTCGAAGTCTGCTACAGCTCTAGCTGAATTCATATGGGCAGTTTTGTTCAACTTTTTGAGATACAATCAATTTTCTGCATCAAGGTATTTTAGTTACCGACCATGGCTAAAAGTAGTGATGTATTTTGTATGTTGGCAGTTGAGGATAAGCTGGATGGTACCAACTACCCGTTATGGGCTTATATGATGCGACATGTGTTGGTTGCAAAAGGACTGTGGAACATTGTGCAAGGTGTCGAAAAACATCCTATTACACCTGCAATTGTTACAACTGCAGGTACTGAAGCTGATGCATAAGGTGTCGAAGATGGTGATATTCTACATATTCCTGTTCGTGTTGCGGTTTCTACTGCATCTACTATAGAGCAGATTTGTTGGGATGGCAGAGATTCCCAGGCACATGCATTGATATCTTTGTCTGTCAAACATGCCATTATTCCTCATATTCGCTCTTGCAGAACAGCTAAGGATGCTTGGGATACACTTACCACATTGTACCAAGCTAGGAATGAGGCTCGTGTTGCTTACCTCCGGAAATAGTTGGAGAGTGAGCACATGAATGAAGGTGATTCTATGGACAGTTTCCTAAAAAAGGTCAAAGACTTGAAGGAACAGTTGATTTCTGCTGATGAGGTTATACCAGATAGCTCACTTGTGCAGACCGTTCTGAATGGTCTTCCTGATTCATATCAGAGTTTTTCTTCTACTCTTCGGTTGATGATGAAAGGCAATCCAAATGCCTTGTCATTTGAAGAGTTAGTCTCTGTTCTGTTGCAAGAAGATCAGTCCAGGCAGAACAGGTCCATTATGCGTGTTGCAGATCAAGCTTTCCTGGGTAGTCAGAAGGGCAATGGAAAATGGAGCTCTTCTACTAGTAAGTAGAAATCTGCAAATGCTGCACATTCGAAGAACCAAGACAAAATGAGAAAAAATCAGAAAAGCAAAAATTGTTTTGTAAGTACTGTAAAGGGAATGATCATATCATAAAGAACTGTCCAAAATTGGCTGCAAAAGAGGCAAAGAAGAAAGAGGCTAGAATGGTTGTTTGAGAAGCCTCTACACCAAAAACCGAATCGGCTAATCTTGTGCAGGAAGAAGAATGGGCGTTTACTATTGTTTGCAGTTTTGACCCATCTTCTCATGAGCAGTGCATGTTTGCAATAGACTCAGATGTTTGGTACTTTGACAGTGGGGCGACAAAACATATTACCTCGCAGCGTAGTTGTAATAAAGTAAGTCTATGATCTAGGGATCCGATGGCTTCAGATAGATCTGAAATCGGATATCATTTGGTCACTCCTTTGAAGGACCAAAGATCTCGAGAGTAGACTCAAGCATAAGTTCATGTGCTCTCATATTCAAGTAATCCACTTAGCCTAGTGGTTAAGTCTCATGGTTGTGAAGGAGGAGGTCTTGGGTTCAACTCCCATGGGGAGCATGGGGAGAGAGTTTTGCCCAAAGAGCTCTAGAGCCTTCTAACTCAAGTTAACTCAACTCAAGTTAATGTGAGTTAACTTGAGTCCAGTGGACTTAACTCGAGAGGCGAGTACACCAACCACTAGTGGACTCTACTCGAGAGGCGAGTACACCAACCACTAGTGGACTCTAGTGGAAGTTAGGAAAGGAGTGGTGGAGATCGCACATGCACTTGTGGACTCTAGTTACATTTGTGGTCCTCATTAGTTCAAGCAGCTATATATATAGGCATAAGGTTGGGAGGAGAGTCATCTCTCTAGCACGTGGTGGTCGTAATTCTTAGGTTGTTGCATTGGTATCAGAGCATTCTCTCCATAGCTCTCTCTTTCATCATCTTGCTCATCAATTTTGCGTGTGCATAAGTCCCTCTACAACGTAGATGACTGCTCACGGCTGATCAGAGAAGTCCGTGTCAGATTCGTAGTAGGGGCGACAGTCTAGCTAAGGAGCTTAGCAAAAGATTAATACCACTGTTGTACAGTACTGAGGAATCGAACTCACGTCACTCATACGTGAGCACACTACTCTATCCACAAGGACAAACAGGCGTTCGCAAAAAATGTTCCACAGCAGATTATATTATTCGTGCCGTGCTGAAGAAGACTACAATAAGGAGCAAAAAAGGGAACAAAAGTGCATTCCTCACGTTGCTCCGTCGGGGTTTCGGACCCAGGCGACAAGCTTGAGAGCTCTTCGAAGTAGCCAAGGCACTCAAAGTTTGTGTTGGTCCGAAACTGTAGAATTTGCGTTCAGTCCTTATTTAGCGTTGAAGAAGACTTCTTCAACCGGCCAAAAGATATGAAGTTCCATCGGGAGGGCGCCAAGAATCGACCCTGCGACCTTGCAGAGAGACTACAGAGCCTTATCCACTGAAGTAGAGGTTTTTTGTAGTTATTTTCTCTGTATACTTTATTCAGTTCGAATCATATCTCTGCTCTACTAATCCCGAGCCGAGATCTTCTCATTCTGATAGGAGTTTGTTGATTACCCCAACCGAATCCGATTGCATATCTTTGGTGAGCAAATCCGAAGACTACCAAAGTTTTGAGCAAAGTTTGATGGAAGTGGAGCTGTGGAGTGAAGATCCGGAGGCCTTTGGTGATCAAAGTCAAACCAACTTTGAATTCGGACCAAAGTCTTTACAGAGAAGCTCTTCCAAAGGATCAAGGGAAGGACGTAGCTCTATGTGGAGCTAAGTATTTTCCAAATTATGTTTTCATTTTGATATTTGTTTGCTCAAATGCTTTCATTCAGGATGCATTAATTAGGACTAAAAGCGTAGTCCAATTATGATTTATCTCAATATGAAAGCTAATTAGAGGACTAAACAATATTGAAATGACATAAAAGTATGTAAAGTACTTTTCAGTTTTAGGTATGCAATTGAAATTTCTATTTCCATTCATGAAAAGATTATTTGTGCATAAAAGAGTGTTTTGTGCACATCAAGTTCGCACTTACTTGGGAAAGGTAGTTAATTCTCCAGTTCATGCACTTGAATAATTATCTTTTGCCAGAATAGCAAGCAGGTTGTTTTTGCATGGATGCTTGTTTGCATACCTAATAAGCTCAAGGTTTGCTTAAGTTCATTACACTTGCATGAACTCACATGCATTTGCACCCAAGAATGGGCATTTGCATACATGAACATGCATTTGCATGCAAGTAGATGCATGAGCATACGCATGATCTTTTGGTAAGTAGCTAAACATGTATACTTTCATTCCTTTCTTTTTCTAACTTGACTTAGTTAGGTGGAAAAATAAAAATAAAAAATTACTTAGTTGCAAGGATCTTGACCATCATGCAACTAAGTATCTAGTCTATTTTTGTCCCAAAAAGTGATACATAGGTACCACTTAGTAGGAGTCTTTTAGAGGAAAAGAAAGCAAGTTGAAAGTAAGTATTCATAGAGCTACTTTCCAACATCCATGCTCAGTCTAAGTTTGGGAAGAAACCTAGACATTCTTAGCAACTATCGAGGATTTAGTTGTTTTTGGATGTTCATGTTCATGCATCCAAGTAAGGAAGTTTCTGTTGAAACTTGTAAGTTCCAAAATATTTTTAGGAGATTTAATAACTTTATCATTCATCAAATATGATGAAAATAAGTAGAAGTATTGAACTTCTAGAATCCATGGAACTCTAGTGTTCATAGATGTTAGTTTCCAGAAATGCATCTCAAGGCATGATGCAAGGTCTTCAATCGACGCGGAAACTTTTCAAGGAAACTTGCTTGATTCTATTTAAGCTAACTCAAAGCTTAAAAAAGAAACCAAGATAAATATTAATTGATCTTTAGGAATCAAGTAATTTCCTAAAGTCATGACAATTAATGAAATGATTCAAATTATTTTCATTTCTGAAACAGATATATTAGGAAATCACGATATTTCCTAAAGACAATTTAGGAAACAAGTTCTTTCCTAAAAAATTAGCTTAAGTGGTAAAGCCTTGAATCTTATAAAAATCAAGAATATCTTTTATAAGATTAAGTAAACAATTCCAAGCATTATTTGCTTGTGCAAAGTTTTCAAACATGGAGACTTTATTAAAGCACTTTTCTGAAGATAAGAAAAGTATGCTTGGTGGTCTTTAAGATAAGAAAAGCTTAAACAAGAGACCCAAGCAAAGTAATCTTTGGAAATTAAGCTATTTCCTAAAGATAAGCTAATGAAGAGTCCAATTAACTATCTCATTAGTTAAGTGAGAATTATCTTTTGGACAAGCAAAGCCTTAAGTCTTGGTCTTATCCAAAAGTCTAGAATTCCTTTTGAAGATCTTTCCTGTAAAGGAGGAGATTCCAAGATGAATCATTAGACTGGAAGGCAAATGATTCCAAGATGAATCATTAGACTGGAAAGCAAACGATTCCAAGATGAATCATTAGCTTAGTATTACTTGATTCCTTGGTAGGAATTAAAAAGTTCTTGAAAGAAAAATCTCCCCAAATGTGAGACTAGCATCTTTCAAGAGAAGTTTTATAGCAAGTAGTTCCCAGAAAATCCCTAACCACTAGGTTTGGTATTTAAGTCCAAATAAGTGATATATCCTAACGGTATATCAAAGATTCTTAGCTTTGGAAACTGAAAAGCATTAGAAAATGCTTGGACTTAAGTTGAGGGAAAGATCTCTAAAATCCTGCAGGTAAGCAAAGAAGCTTAAGATAGTTTAAGAGATCTTAAAAGATAAAGACTAAGTCTTTATTTTGTCGCAAGTATCAACCAGACTTGATCAAACTTGGCCATGATTGTCCAAAGAATGTGCGACTAGAACTACTCTGTAGATTGCTCAAGAATTGGCAGTAAAAATTCCGTTAGAAATTATTTACTCAAGTTCCATTTATCGAATGGAAAATTGTGAAAAAAGTAAGCTGTTCCAAGTATGAACAGAGTGAAGGAATTCCAAAAATGTAGTCTGCAAACCGTGCAAACGGTACTTAAGTATGTGGAAGGTAAAACATAAATGTTTGCCTATCTTAAAGGGATTTCGGTACAAATCCAGAAAGCATGAGCGAATGCTTAGACTTAAGCAGTAGAGAGATTCCTGTAAAAAGCCCCGGCCGGGATAGGTACCTAAAAGCATTAGTACAAGGAATCTAAAGACAAGAAGCCAAAAGCTCTTGTTGCTACAAAATTGGTCAAGAATAGCCAATTGAACTTGAATTTGAGAAATTCAAGAACTTGGAATTCTGATTGGTTTTCATTTGAAAACCTTAGCAAAAGGATTGGAGATATTCTATTAAAGGTTTTCAAGTTCCCAAGGTTAAGCACAAGATCGTGAAATGATCATGTCAAGGGATTAAAACCTAGAATATCAAGATGGAGATAGTACCTGAAATTGCAAAATTCTTCTCAAGAATTAAAGCTAGAAGGTTCTCTATCTAGAGATGTTGTGGACTTTAGGATAAAATTCACTCACACGTCAATGTGAGTATAAAATAGGGTGGTATGGGACACCAAATTTTATACTCAGATTGATGTAGGAAAGATGGTATGGGACATCGGACCGTGAGATGATGATTATCTTTTAGTCTTCGTTTGGATCTTGAAGTTAGGTTTGATCTTCAAGGGAATTAAAACTTCAAAGAAGGAGTTTAAATTCAAGAAGAATCTCAAGATACTTCAAGACGGCTTCAAAATCAAGGAAACTGAAGATATGAAGTAAGTAACTTCCAAGATCTTCTTATAACACTTCAAGCTTAAGTGTTATTGATAAGAAATATTTGATAAATTTTTGAAAGAAGTTGGACTTTGATTTTTGAGTTGATCTTTTCAACTAAAGATTTAATTGACTAAGTCAAGCATCAAGTTCCTAGTGTAACTTGATAAATTCACTCTTCTGACTCAAAGAAACGCACAAGAATTGCATTCCCAGTACAGAGTCAAAAAAGTCTGAATGTGACCTGAACTTAGTCTCAAGTGAAGCATTATTTGAAAACTAAAATCATCGATAGAACCTCAATGGGTCGACACACTGACGTTGGTTACCACACTAGTATCTTGTGGTTGGATGATGTTTTTTATTTTCTTTAAATCTTTTTTGAGCATCCAACTTATTTCTCTTAAAGATAAAGACAATGCTTCAATACCTTGTTGAAATTGATCGTTGAAAAGTTAAAGTCCTGAGTCAACTAGACTTTGACTCATAGAAAGTTTATGTATGTTCGAAGTTTGAATTGGTTGTACAGAGCTTTAGTTATTTTCTTTTTGCTTTCCAAATCTTTTGAAATTGGCTCAGACATCGTATCTGATTCCTTTTGCAAAAGTAACTAACTTGAACATCCTAGATAGATGTTATGTACAAGAACCTTTTCAATCTTCAAAAGATGATAAGTCTAAGTGGACTTATTCATTTGAGTTTGCTTCAAGTTATAGCATAAATAATTTCTTGGAGTCCAGTATACTCTAGAATAGGGAAGTTAGGAATTGCTCATCAGATTGACAATTCCCAAGAACTTTCAGTTAAAGTCTTTGAGAAAAGTGTCCTAAGTTGGACAATTTTCATTTTGAATTTGAATTGGTGAAGTTAGTATGGTTGATTCCACCGAAATGGTAAACTTTCTCTTACAGTTTACATAGGACTTTTTCAACTCATTGGGACAAAGTAGTCCTCTAGTCGGGTGAAAAAATCAAGTAACTGTTGGATCAAAGTAAACCATTGTACAAACATCTAAGTTAGATGTTTGAGACAACCAAACTTCAAGTTCTCCAAAACAAATTCAAGTGACTCAAGAATTCTCAAAGTCTTTCGAGGGATATGAATCCCACCTTCATTACTAAGTCCATGCACCAGTTATGCCCAGAAATGAACTAGTAATTTGAATCCACCCAATTCACATGTTTGTGCCTAGATCGCACATCTAGAAACTATGAATTAGCCAGGGATGTGTTTAGATCCACCCTTATTATTCTTCACTAGTTTGTACTTTGTCCTGTTCATCAAAGTGCAAACCCGGATAGTGTTTTGAATCATTTGGGCAGGGATGCCACCACAGAGATGAGACATGTTCTTCCAGTTCTAGAACATGACCATGTTCTTCCAGTTTTAGAACATGAGGCTCGGGGGTTGCCTACAGTTATATATATATAGCTTTATTTTCGAGGACAAAAATCTTTCCCAAGGGGGGAAGAATGTAATAAAGTAAGTCTATGATCTAGGGATCCGATGGCTTCAGATAGATCTGAAATCGGATATCGTTTGGTCACTCGTTTGAAGGACCAAAGATCTCGAGAGTAGACCCAAGCATAAGTTCATGTGCTCTCATATTCAAGTAATCCACTTAGCCTAGTGGTTAAGTCTCATGGTTGTGAAGGAGGAGGTCTTGGGTTCAACTCCCATGGGGAGCATGGGGAGAGAGTTTTTCCCAAAGAGCTCTAGAGCCTTCTAACTCAAGTTAACGTGAGTTAACTTGAGTCTAGTGGACTTAACTCGAGAGGCGAGTACACCAACCACTAGTGGACTCTAGTGGAAGGTAGGAAAGGAGTGGTGGAGATCGCACATGCACTTGTGGACTCTAGTTACATTTGTGGTCCTCATTAGTTCAAGCAGCTATATATATAGGCATAAGGTTGGGAGGAGAGTCATCTCTCTAGCACGTGGTGGTCGTAATTCTTAGGTTGTTGCAGCAGTTTCTTCTCTTCACTCGAGCCTGGCCCTACAGGGAATACTGTTACATGCACCAACAACTCCTCTTATCATGTTATGGGAGTTGGTAAGATCATTTTGACTACTAGTGATGGTAGTTCTTTCACCTTGTCAGATGCTTTATTTGTGCCAAGGATCAAGAAGAACCTGTTATCAGTTCTTGCATTAGCCAAGATCGGCTTGGTTGTGAAATTTGTTGATGACAGGTGTATAGTTCATGATCTGTCAAATGGCGATGTGATTATTACTTCTCGCATTTTATGTTGTGGGTTGTATAAGCTCATAGACTATGAAAGATCTGTGAATGATTTGGCATGTGCAGTACATGATTCTCAAGCTATCTCAGATACAAAGCTTTGGCATGCACACTTTGGTCATCTGAATTTTGCTAGTTTGCTACGCCCGTAGAAATCTGAAATGGTGTCCTCTTTACCCAAACTTGAGGCACTTGGAAAACATGTTTTTGAAGGTTGTATTTTGGGCAAAATGCAGCGTTCCTCATTTCCAAAAGATGGTTGAGTTCGGGCTACTCAGAAATTGCAGCTTGTACATAGTGATGTTTTTGGTCCTATGCAGACACCTTCGTTTGGAAATTATCTTTACTTCGTGACTTTCATTGATGATTTTTCCAGGCATGCATGGGTATATCCATTGAACGCAAAGTACAAAGCATTCATGTGCTTCAAACAGTTTTCGATTTTGGCTAAAAATCTGTCAGCATGTAAAATGGGCACCCTCTGTTCAGGTGTCCCACTAAAGCGCTGCAGTCTATCATTCCATATGAGGCTTGGCATGATTGCAAGCCATCTGTTGCTCATCTGTGTGTTTTTGGTTGTTTGGCATATGTATTGGCGCCTGAACAACATTGCAAAAAATTAGATGATAAAGCAATAAAATGCATTTTTGTTGGGTACAGTTCTGAAAGTAAAGGGTATCCTCTGTATCATCCATAGACTAAACACATTCTAGTTAGCCGTGATGTTGTTTTTCTAGAAGAATTTATTCAGCCATGCTTTCATGTACTAAGGAGATATATGTTGGCTCCAAAGACATGTATGATACTTTGCTGCCTCTTTTTACAGGTGGACAGTCTAGTGTGGTCCCAATGAGGCAACTTCTCAGCCTTTGAAGGTTTCATGTGATGATGCAGATCATTCCATTTCTGATGCAGATTTACATGATGCACTAGTTGATGAGAGAGCTAATATTGAGCAGACAAAAAATATGCCAAAATGGCTGGTGTAGACTTTGCATGACAACAAATTAGATGCACCTCTGTCATATCGTATTCGTTGAGGCTCTCGTAGTGCCTCTTTTGCATCAGATTGCTATGCTATGGCTGCATCTAGTCTCTGTGATGAGAATGAGCCTGTTTCATTTGATGAAGCACAAAATTCAGAAAATTGGATGGCTGCTATGCAATCTGAATATGATGTTATAATGAAGAATCGTACTTGTTCTTTATGTGACTTGCCTTGAGGCAAGAAGGCCATTGGTAGTAAGTGGGTATACAAGCTGAAGCGTAAATCAGATGGTACAGTTGACAGGTATAAGGCTAGGCTTGTTGCAAAGGGTTATGCACAGGAAAGAGGCATTGATTTTGATGAGACCTTTGGACCTACATGCCATATGACTACTGTTTGGAGCATCTATGCACTTGCAGCTCATCATGGTTGGAATGTACATCAATAGGACATTAAAACAACATTTCTGAATGGTGACTTGCATGAAGAAGTATATGTTTTTTGGCCTAGTGGATTTGTGCAGAAAGGGCATGAAAACTAGGTGTGCAGGTTAAAGAAGGCATTATATGGTTTAAAGCAAGCACCATGTGCTTGGTATGAGAAGATACATGCCTATCTGATTGCACAAGGTTTTGAGAACAGTCCAATTGAAAGCACCTTATATGTTAAGCGTGCTAATGATGTGCTTCGGACCATTGTTGTCTATGTCGACGACATGCTGCTCACTGGTCCTATTGAGAAGCATAATGCTGATTTTAAGGCTCATTTGCATGCCTCATTTGAGATGTTTGATTTGGGGCATTTGCAACACTATTTGAGCATTCAGCTTATGCAAGTTGATGGTGGAATGGCTTTGTGTCAAATGAAATATATTGACACATTATTGCAGCGTTTCGGCCTTGAGACTGTAAGCCTATTGCCACTCCTATGGAGAGAGGTTTACGATTGAGTCTTCATGATGCTGTAGATGCATTTGATGATATTCTCAATGAGCAGGCTATTGGATGCTTGATTTACTTATGCATTACTCGACCAGATATTCAGTTTGTTGTCTCACAGATGAGCAGGTTTATGCATTGCCCAGGAGTCAAACATTGGCAGGCAATTAAGCGCATCTTTCACTACTTGAGTGGTACTCGGCTACTTGGGTTGTTTTATCCCAAGGGGGGATCACTACCGCCAGATTTGCATGCTTTTTCTGACTATGATTGGGCTGGTTGCTATGACACTCGTGTGTCCACTAGTGGCTTTTGCTTCTTGCTTGGTAGCTCATGTATATCTTGGTTGAGCAAGAAGCAGCCTACTGTGGCCACTTCCAGTTGTGAGGCTGAGTATAGGGAAGCTTTCAGAGCTACTGTTGAGTGTGTGTGGCTCAGACGCCTTATGGTTGATTTGGGTGTTGGTCAGACTTCTGCCACCACCATTGTCACTAACAATCAGAGCACATTGGCAGTTGCGAGGAACCCTGTCTTCCATGCTCGCACTAAGCACATTGAGGTGCATTATCACTATGTCAAGGAGAGGTTCTCTGCTGGGGAGATCAGCTTGGCATATGTGCCCACGCAGGAGAACATTCCAGACCTTTTCACGAAGGCTTTGCCTAGGGAGAAGTTTGAATCTTTCTACAAAGCTTTGGGCTTACTTCCTTTTGTGGAGTGATTTCTGTTGGTGCATTTTACCCAAGCCTACATGCTTGATATATTTGATATTATCCTCATTTGTAAGTCACATGAGTAGTCATGTGAACACCTCTTGTAAAAGAGTACATTTTATCTCTTGTAAATGGAAAAAGAAAAAAGGAAAAGGATGGCTTACCTCATCCATGATGTAAAAGCAAATTCGTGGCTCCAACTACCAAAATCACAAATTTTTGAGCTGAGGGAATCTCTCCTAACTTTGGGGATCACTTTTAGGTGGAGCCATTCGAATTCGAATTCAAAACTCCCTCCAAGAATAGCTATAAAAGGAGCAAGAAGGAAGAGGCGATTAGCAAGCCTTGTACGTGACCACTTCATGTAATTTTGTAGAGATTGAAGAGCTTACTCCATAGCTCTACCATTCTACTCCCATTGTGCAAGGATTCATTGCCAATGTGGTTGTAATCATATGTGAATCTATACATTTATTATCACCTACCTCTCTGTTTTGTTCTCTGCTATACTCACTCAGACCAGTACTTTCAGAAGGTCATATCTCGAGTTTTACTGAACCTTTTTCAGTGATTTAACTTCCATTGGATAGCTAGTACTATCTACTTTGTGCCTATAAATTTTCAAGGTCATTGGATTTATAATTTTGACGATATCTGCATTTTACTGCTTACTGGTCTATCTCTGCAGAGCCCCGAGAATTGTGGGGAGGTTCCAGAAATTGTTGAAACTTGTTCTCAGTGCTCAGTCCATCATTTGAAGTGTTTTAACTTGTATTGGGAAGCTTGCTAAGTCTATTTGCTATGCCCAAAAGGAATTTTTCTAATTCCTTCCAGGTTGAGAGCACTGTTCAATTTTTCAGTAGGTGTATGTCCAAAAATAGCAAGTTTTGGGAGCTAGTCATTTCGCAACTAGTCTGTCTTGACTTAAACTTTTGGGATACATGTTCCAAAGTACTTGGCTGATATTTTTGTGGATTTAGGAAGCTCAAAGGGTCTACTAATCAACTCTGAAGTCTCACTTGACTGGTGTGAAGCTGGTTGTAGCGGCACCTACTCATCTTTGGATTGCATCCACCATCTCTCTTCACAATTTCCACATAGCTTCACACTTCCTTATACACGAGTGCTAGCTCATTGTTCATCGCATCACTCCCAGGGGGGATTTGTTGATATATTTAGGTAGTGATGTGTGTGAACACACTAGGATCGCTGGGGCACTCTTTTCCCTCTTTAGGAGTTTTTTTCCCCCTACTTGTATATACGCCTATTGCCCTAATGGGCTACTTATCTTTGTACATTCTCTACTAATACATTCAGTATTGTGTGTTGGGCTCCAAGCTTCTTCTTCTTCCTTGTGCCTGTTCTCGTGCTTTCGCAGATGTCTAACTCCAACAATATTTGCATCTAAACATGTTCTCAATTCGAGGAATGATAGGAAAGTGGCTAAGAACCTTTGCGAGGATTGCTTTGCCTACAAGGTCTTCTCTAAATCTATTCGCTCCACACTTTGGACATACATGGAGATGCTCATACTCATTTGGAAAGAGGATGCAATCATTCGAACAAGCATGAATCTTAGTATAATCCATTCCAATGGACTCTAATATTTTTCTTGCATCTCCACGTGTTGGAGGCATATCATTGCCCTCTGGTAAAAATTTATCTTTAAGAAGACTGCAATAAGCAATTAGAACAATATTAGTAATTAAAGTTATTTTGATACAACAATGAAAGTTTATTTCAAATCCACTTACGTGAACAATTCAGTGACACTACTATCTGACCATCCATAAATGGATTGCATATTGAGCATCGCGAGTGATGCATGTAGTACAAATATCTTTGCTCCATTGTAAAGTGGTAAACGAGCTAGTCTTCGCATGTTTTCAAATTCTTCATCGACTTCTGATTGTGGAAATTCTCTTGTGTCCATGAAACTCTCGACATCTGCTCCACCATCATGATCTTCATCCATCTCATAAAATGCTTCGAGCATTTCTTCCATATGTTCATTTCGTGTAATGCTATTAGTACTTGCTTATATGTCTAACTCCTTTTTTGTTCTCTTTTATCCACGAGAGGTTACTGGTGCAATGTCATTTGGGTCCATCTTCTATGCTCAATCCTTTCGTATATGAAAGGGCATTATGGTTATTGCAAAAGGAAGCAAAGTTGGCTCACTTTATCCTTTATTTGTATCATAGAAAGAACACTTGTTAGCTGTTATTGAACAGCCTATGGCTTGTATTTGGCATGGCCATTAAGGCCATATATCTCGTAGAGGAATGGAAAATCTTTCTCGTTCTAGCTACTTATCTGTGTTATCTTTCTCTGATTTTTCATTTTGTGAGAACTACCAATATGGAAAGCAAACTAGAAATGTGCATAGAATGCACATTGACTCTTCAATTCAACCTTTAGATCTCGCTCATATAGATGTGTGTGGTCCTATGCCCACTAGGTCCTTAGGTGGTTCTCTTTACTTTGTCACTTTCATAGATGATGCTACTAGAAAAGTTTGGGTATATTCTATCAAATCTAAGGATGATGTATTCCCTACTTTTAGAAAATGGCTTGC
This sequence comes from Ceratopteris richardii, assembly GCA_020310875.1. NCBI lineage: Eukaryota > Viridiplantae > Streptophyta > Polypodiopsida > Polypodiales > Pteridaceae > Ceratopteris > Ceratopteris richardii. Next base: position 25,871,395 of record CM035413.1, read on the forward strand.
TTCAGTTGAAACTAAAAAAGGAACTAAGCTTAAGGCTTTACGTTCAGATAATGGGGGCGAGTATTCCTCACATGAGTTCAGCCTTTTTTGTTAGTCTAGAGGGATTCATAGAGAGTCCACAACTCCTTTTACCCCAGTACAGAATGGTGTAGCTGAGAGGATGAATAGAACTATTCAAGATAGAGTAGTCTCTATGTTGCATCATGCAAACCTCTCACAAGGTTTTTGGGCAGAAACAGTATTGACTGCAGTTCATGTGATTAACCTTTCACCTAGTACTGCCAAAGGTCTGAAAGTGGCACAAGAGTTATGGGCAGGGAAGCCACCATATTATGATCATCTTCGAGTTTTTGGGTGTGAATCATTTGTTCATATACCCAAGAATCTTAGACAAAAGTTGGACCAGAAGTCAAAGAAATGCATTTTTCTTCGATATGGTCGAGAAGGAAAATTTGGATATCACTTATGGGATCTTGAAACACGGTCAGTGATCAGAAGTAGTGATGTCATTTTTAATGAGTCTAAAATGCATAAACAGCCCATTAAGGAGGTTGAAGTGAGAAGAGTGTGTTTGAGGATACTAGTCCTCCAGCTAGCATGCATAAAAATGATGCACATAGGGATGTTCAAGAGAATGTCCATTCAGATCAGTCTACACATGTTTCTCTTCAGCAAACATTGAGACGTTCTACATGTGTCTCACATCCACCTAATAGATATGTTCCAGGTTTCGATTTTGTTATGCTAACAGATGCCGGTGAGCCTTCTTGCTACAAAGAGGCTATGCACACAGAGGATCATGTCAAGTGGGAGCATGCCATGAAGAGTGAGTTGGATTCTATTCACAAGAATGGTACTTGAATTTAGTAACTTTGCCAAAGGGCAGGAACGCTTTACCATGTAAATGGGTATATAAACTGAAATTCACATCAGATAGTGCTTCTCCAAAATATAAAGCACGACTCATTGCAAAGGGTTTTAAGCAAAAAAATGGTGTTGATTTTGAGGAAATCTTCTCTCCAGTGGTCAAGATGATGACCCTGTGCATGTTGCTTGGATTCGTTGCAATGGAGGACTTAGAGCTAGTCCAAATGGATGTGAAAACTGCTTTCTTGCATGGAGATCTTACAGATGAGATCTATATGAAACAACCAGAGGGTTATGTAGTTCCTAGCAAGGATAGTCTAGTTTGTAAGCTTAAGAAGAGCTTGTATGGACTTAAAAAGTCCCTAGAAAATGGTACCAAAAGTTTGATGCTTTTATGAAATCTCAAGGCTATTCTCGAAGCAATGAGGATCATTGTCTCTACACAAAGAGATGCTCAGATGGAAGCTTGATATGCTTGATACTTTATGCCGATGATATGTTGATTGCTAGGAAGTCCTCTTACGATTTGTCAGTTCTCAAAAAGAAATTCACTCAGACATTTGATATGAAGGATTTGGGGGATGCCAAACATATGCTTGGCATGCGCATTACTCGTGATAGGAGTAAAAGATGCATGTACTTGTCTCAAAGTGAGTACATATCCAAAGTACTTCACCGATTCAATATGCAGGGTGGAAAGGCATTGAGTACACCTTTACCCACATATGTGAAATTGAGCAAGGATGATTGCCCCAAATCAGATGAGGAAAAGGAATTCATGACCAAAATTCCCTATCTGTCTACTGTTGTTAGCCTCATGTATGCTATGGTAGCTACGAGACTAGACATTGGATTTGCAGTGGGAGTTGTGAGCAGATATATGTCTAATCCTGGCAAGAAACATTGGGAAGCGATCAAGATGATTTTGAGATATCAAGAGTGGCACTAAGGACAAGTGTCTATGCTTAGGTAGAGGGAAAGCATCCATTATTGGTTACACAGATTTTGATTATGCTGGTTGTGTAGACAATCATAAGTCTATATCAGGGTACATTTTTCATTTTTCTAGAGGTGCTATCTCTTGGAGATCTCGTCTTTAAGAATGTACGACTATTTCCACCACAGAATCAGAGTATGTTGCAGCAGGTGGGGCATGTAAGGAAGCATTGTGGCTTTCTCGTCTTGCTTGTGATATGGATTTACCTCAGCATGTACCTCGCTTGCTCAGTGATAGTCAGAGTGCCATTGCTTTAGCTAAGAATCCGGTCTATCATGCAAAGACCAAGCACATTGAGGTGAGGTATCACTTCATTAGAGATTGCCTAGCCACTGAGCACATTATTCTTGAGAAGGTTCACACTCGAGATAATGTTGTAGATGCTTTGACTAAAGCTCTACCATAGGATAGCTTTCGACACTGTTGTCACTTGATGGGGGTTACTTGATTCTTGATCATACACAATCACTTGTATACTGTGTAACATGCCCATCATGTGGGAGGTACAGTTTGTATACTTACACTTAGGTGTTCTTTATCATTCTTTATTTTTCTCCCAGAGTTACTTTGGCCATGTTGGCCTTTAGTGGGAGATTGTTACTGTAAGTGTCCATGTGAAGAGCTAAATAGCCACTAGACACTTCCTCATATATGTTCTTTAATAAAACATATAGTAGCCTGGTG
>CM035413.1:26611442-26671442 GCA_020310875.1 Ceratopteris richardii
AGCCATAGGATTGAATAACACATGTTGAATCTTCTACATATTTGTCGTAATTTGTGAGCTTCTACAATCCAAAACACAACATACTAGAAGCAATGATTCTTTCATCATTAGTTAATGAATTGAATACTTGTCATCAACACAATTATGCCAAAGTTGACAAAGATAATAAGTTCTTTTTGATCTTTGGAACATATAAAACATATGATAATATGACGATATCGCCATGAGAAGAAATAAAGAGAATCTTCCCTACTCTTTGGAAATGGTTTTGGTTTATGGAAAGATCGGTGTCAACTAGAGAAAGCTCAACAAGAAGGCCATGACATACATCAAAATGGTTGTCATAGATGAAATACTCATGGAGCTTTAGGGACTACAAATAGTTGTTGACATATAGCAAAAGTTGAAGGTGCTAGTAAATCGAGTCCACTTGATGAAGAAGCTTGTTGCTTGATGAATCGAAGTTTGCCTCATAGCACATTAGCACTTTCTCATATATTCTTGACCAACTTCAAGATACAAGCTTGCCATCATTCGGTTACAATCTCATAGAAGTCTTCTTTGTGTGTGACTCTTCTTGATTCATGGGAGACATTTTTTATCTCCTCTAGTAACTCTCTTATGCTAAAGGTGTTATGGAGTGAGAGGTTTAATTCTAAATGAAGAAATATGGAGGAAAGCACACAATCAGTTTGGAGGTGTGGATGTTATGAGAGGAAAGGAATAATGGAATAAAAAATAATCTGATTGTTAGAGAACTCAATTCACATTGTTCTCTAGTAAATCTAAGCACTTGAGGTTATAGGTATAGACAAGATGCCCCTTAATAGGGCTCACAAGTTATGAAGTACAAGACTACAAGGTTCATGACAAGCATGCATGATAGGAGCACAAGACAAGGTTAGAGGTGATAAGGCTAGAGCGAGAAGTTATTACTTGGTTGTACTCCATGATATTACTTGCTCTCCAAGCTTGTTGCACAATAACTCTTGAATATTGGTATTGGCAAGGCTGAGAAACGAGGTAATTAAATTCAATGTTTATACTTCTCATAATGCGAGTACCAAGGGTGATCTTGATTGCTGTCATTGATGTTGTCAACATGTCAAAATAGGGCTTTTAGATGTCATTATATGGCATATAGCCATTATTTATTATGGTTGTGGCATGCTTTTGGACATTTTGGTGATGTTAAAATTCTACTTCAAGTTGGGAGAATAGTAATAGTACATTACATCCAAAGATGGATTTCGATTGTCCATGATGTTACCTCCCCCCTCAAGCAATGAGTTCCATTAGTAGTGGATTCGTTCGGAAGTGGCTTGACTACTATTTTTTTAGCAATGGGTCATGGTGGATAATAAAATAGTCGTAGGATGGATTTCTTGATGGATTTAGCAGGTTGACTAGATTGTAAGCAAGAGCATTCGATGTGGCTTGTAGGAGCAACATATAATGGGCCAAAACAAGATCATTAGGTGTTAAAGTAGGGCATGTATGCAATCCTTTTTAGTGTTTCGACATGCTCGAGACACATAATAATGGTGTTAAGAATACCCATTCTACATTTAGATAGGAGGTTAGTCATATTATATGATTGGTAATCCCATAGACAAGATGCATCTAAAATCGTTTTTAGAGCTTTTGTGATTCCCTAATAAGGTGTAGATTAATGATTTCCATGGTTCCATTGTCTCTCTTTGGTTATTGCATTGCTTGTTGTAGTAGCCCTATCAAGAACAAGGGGGCTTCATTGATCTTGGTGGCTCTCTCCCCATCCCTTAACCATCTAGGTCAGATTTAACAGAAAGGAAAGGGGTTTTATTGGTTCATGTTACTTGGGCTATCCTCCTCTTTAGATGCATGCTTATGTCCCTTCTCTTCCTTATATTTTGATTCAATGGATGTTTTCCTTGTTTGTGGTTTTTGGTTGGTTCTCTTAATCTAATGGACTCAATCCACTCATCGTCCTTCTTGATTTGTAGGACAATAAGGAAGAGACCTTGTGACTTCTAGCCATTTGAGTAAGTCTTACTTTTCCATGGTTCGTAGTTCCTTGTATTGATTTGCACATGCATTAAGGAACTAATCTGGGATCTCGTCATAGAAGAGCTTAACCTTGGTGGCTCCAAAGGAAAGGACAACCACAAACAAATGTTGTATGTAGGCCGAGATAAAGGAAGGAACTCAAGAGGAGGCTCATGAGGAAAAGGAAGAGGACACAATAACTCCAACTACAATCAAAATAGTTCGGAAGACAACAAATATGGATCAAATGGAAACACACAAGGAAGAGGTAGAGGTACAAGTAGAGGAAGAGACTAAGTAGAGGAAGAGACCGAGCCTCCTACAAGTTTCATAAAGGTATAATATGCTATCATTGTGGTAAAGTAGGACACTATGCTAGTGATTGTTAATAAAAAATGGAAAACCAAATGGAGGCAGTCAAAGGAGTCAAACCAACTATGCAAACACCTGAAGTGAAGGAGGGAAGGACACAGTACTTGCAATGAGGCAAGTAGAGGAAGAGGCCGAGGCTCCTACAATTTTCATAAAGGTATAATATTCTATCATTGTGGTGAAGAAGGACACTCTGCTAGTGATTGTTGATAAAAAATGGAAAAACCAAACGTAGGAAGTCTCAAGAGTCAAAGCAACTATGCAAGCACCTCAAGTGAAGGGAGGAAGGACACACTATTTGCAATGAGACATGAGTATAGAAGGTATTATGACGATGACAAAAAAATGGTACGTTGATTCAGGTTGTAGTAATCATATGTCATGCCAAGGAAGTTTGCTCGCTAATCTTTAGGTACAAAGTGGAAAAGGATGCATTGAAACAAGTGATGATACTGTCAACTGAACACCTGATTTAACGTATTGGAGATTTAAGACTTGAAGATACAAGTGGAGCAAAGGTTCTTCATGCCCCTACAATTTCAAACAATTGGATTTCGGTAGGACAAATGGTAGAGAAGTGTTATCATGTCATATTCAATGAGAAAGGCTACCTGATAAAGAATCCAAAAGAAGGTTTCAAATTCATTGCTCAAAGTAGAAGTGAAGGAAGGATGCTCGCTTTGGACATCCAAAATCCATACGAAAAGGTCATGTAGATTCAATTCGGAAATAAGAAGATTTCAGAGTTGGACTTATGATACAAACGAATAGGATACATTAACTTTCCAAAGCTAAAGGACATGAGCAACCATGGAGCGGTAAAGAGGTCTTTTAAAGCTCAATATAGTGCTGGATTGCATGGTTATGTGAAGCTTGTTAACCAGAAAAGCAAACGAGGCAACCATTCATGAAGAGCAATTATGTGGCCCCAAATTTCTTGGACTTGATGAATACGAATGTATGGGGATCTACCCAATACCTCTCAATGGTTGGTAATTGATTTTTTGTCACTTTCGTTGATGATCACTTATTTTGTATGGGAAAAAATCAAAATGTTCTCTATGTTGAAGGGATTCAAAGCTCAAGTTGAAAAAGAAACAGGAAGGCCTATCAAAACCCTAAGGTCTGATGGTGAGGAGAGTACTTCTCCATAGAATTTTCAGATTTTCTACAAGAGAATGGAATCAAAAGGAAGTTTACTTGTAGGTACATGCCTCAACAAAATGGAATAGTTAAGAGAAAAAATAGGCAAATTGTTGAAGATGTGAGATGCATGCTTAATGAGATGAAGGTACCATTATACTTGTGGGTTAAAGGTACGATAATCGTTGCTTATTTGATGAATAGGTGCACAACATTGGGAATACATAACTTGATACCAAAGGAGCTATATTTTTTTTTTGGAAATATGAGCCACCTTCCTCTAGGGAGCTCAAGATGCAAAGAAAATGCAAGTCAGAGTTTGGTCAAAGTAGGTTCAAACACGTCAAAATGATCAAAGTTTTATAGAATTTTTTACTACATATTCTTAAAGAGCTCAAAGAGAGCTATCCAACCATATATAAGACTTTGATATTTGCTAGCGGACTGGAGATTAAACTTCAAACCCTATTTTCAAATTCAATGTGTTAGAAGCATAGAAAAGCTGTTTTTTGATATGAAAATCAGATTTTTTTTTTTTTTTTTTTTTTTTTTTTTTTTTTTTTAACGTTAATAATTAAAAGATAAGCAAAATTAATCAAAAGCACAAAAGATAATGAAAAAAAGTACCTTTGTAATTTCGAGCAGATTTTTGCTGTGAATTGCGTAAGTCTAGGAGCACATAATATCACTTGTATACTTGCTTTTGGTGACTTCTAACTGTTGGAGCTCTCTTGTAAGTACTTTTTGTATAGTATAGTTGAATTTGGAGCTTGTTTTTGCTCTTTTGCCATATCTTGTGTACATCCCTTGTCTCTATATTGTTTCTTCCTCTCTCTCTCTCTCTCTCTCTCTTTACTTTGTCTCTATATCTCTTGTGTGTTTAAAATCCAACAGTTATTATCAGAGCATGTTTGTGAGAGTTTGTAAGAGAGAGAATTTGAGCAATCACTTGCTTAAGTTCCGATAATAGAGATGTTGCATCCAACTCCATTGTAGTAGTAGACCACTTCAATGGAAGTAACTTCCACACATGATAGATGTGTCTTCAGTATTACCTTATGATCACTAATCTATGGGATGAGGTTGAAGAAGAGGTGAAGCGACTAGAACAAGGAGGAATGGGATTGTATACAGAAACTGCACAAGAAATTTATAGGACCCAAGCTCAAAGTGTTACATCATTTTCATCAAATGGTGGAGCTATAAGTACTCCAGGGGGGGCCATTGCTCCTACAACTCTAAGAGGGGCTTCAACTTCAATTGCAAGTCAAGGGATGAAGCAACTTTTAAGGCTTGGATATAGAGGCTTTATCTAGAAATAGAAAAGCTTTGTCCACTATGGTTATGAGTTTGATAGCATGAATCAAATTGGAAGAAATATTTGGAACAAGGACTCAATAGTCCCTTATTTCTCTACTTATTTCCTTCTTTCAATCGGAAATGGGCCACTCAATGTCAATGGTAGAACATATAAATAGATTCAAGAGCTATCTAGCTCAATTAACTGGGATGAACATCCTATCTTAGAACCTAAAGTTGTGACAATTCTTTTGAAGAGTCTATCTTCTTCATACAACATGATTGTCACTATTCGACACAACAAAACTAATCCTAATCTTGACAACGTAATGGAAGCCATTCAAAAGGAGGAGAAAAGTCTTAAGGATGAAGGCAAAGAGAACTCATTGTTGGAAACAATGTCAAAATAGCATAAAACCCTAATTTCAAGCAACCCTAATTTTTGGGACTTAGTCGATTTTTGGTCATAGAAGGTCAAAAACTCATCAGTTAGTACTTTAGAAGAGCTCTCATTTGCTATACACCATTCATTCATTCCGAAAATGGTAGAAAACTCTAACCCTAATTTCAAAATGGTTTTTTACATTATATTGTTCCTCTCAGTCTATACATCAAGAAAAGCAAGTTCTCATACTCAGCTGGTGGCTAATTAGGGAGATCGTTGGAGTTTTTGTCAGAAAAGCAAATTTTCAAGAACCCAAAAGCAGATCGCTCTTTTAAGTTAGCGCAAGCTTTTTTGGCTTTTTAGGTGCTTTTCGTAGCAATTTTCGCGGTTCAGCCTTGAGGCCTATATAAGAAGGCTTTAGGGGTCACTTATGGCATCAATTGAGGCCTAAGCTCAAGGAGCATTCAATTTTGGAGGTGACTAACTTTTGGAGGAGGTGTACCCTAACTTTTGGTGCAGCTTTGGAGGAGATTTTGGAGCCAACCATTCAGCTTTTGCTGAATTCTGAGTAGCAAGTCTATTTTCAGTTATTATTCCTTTGTTGCTACACAAGGAGGAATTTGCCTTGTTATTCAATTAGGGTTTACTATACAAACAGTTGTAAATTGCTTATGTTCAATCCAAACTCACATACGCACACTCTTCGTACCTCTTAGGCACTTTATGAACAAACTCGTGTATCAAGCTCTCGAAATTCTGCCTAGATTCAGATTTTGTAACTACATCAGCACACATTCATATTTTGTATCTACATTCAACACATTTAGTACACATTCAATTTTATAGTCATATAAACATTGTAATTTGTCAACAAATATCAACTAGTGTAGGTAAGCATTTTGGCTTATTGTTACACTTTGACAAGTTATGTTTTCTCTCTCTACTTCTTACTCATCTCATTTTGAGTCTTAAGGTGTGTATGTTTAAGGTTCATTTGTTGGAAGATCTTGTAAACATGTGGTTATTGTTTTGAGGCCCACTCCACTTCCAACTTTGGTATCAAAGCATAGTTGACATACACCCTTAACAAGATGAGTGATTATAGATTTGGGAGTTGCTTTAGCTTTCGAAGACTTGCTATTCCAATTTCTGCTCAAAAGGAGGTTAGTAAAGAAGAAGGAGAAATTCTATCATCATTTAGGTCATTCAGAACCTTTTGTCAGGCTTGGTTGAAGTTAGAGAATTTCTGTCAAAGCAAGAATTCTGTCATGAAAATACATCTAAGAAGTCAGTTAGCTAACACAAGGATGAAAGTTGATGATTCAACTCAATCACATATTTTTAAGCTCAGAGTTGGTGAGTTAGTTCTGTCACACATTTTGAAGTTCAAAGTTCAGTCGCACATTTCAAAGTTTAGAGACTTACGTATTAAGTTTTCAATTCAGTACAAATTTATGCATAGTTAGCTCAAGATTTAGTGGAAATCAGTTAAGAGATATATTTTCAGACATCCGAAGTTTTGTAGAGATACGAAGTTTTGCAGACATCCGAAATTTTGTAGATATATGAAGTTTTGCAGACATCCGAAGTTTTGCAGGCATCCGCAGTTTCGAAGCTTTTTGTACTTTATGCCATTATTATATTGAAGGGGGGATTGTTGGAAACAATGTTAGAATAGCCTAAAACCTTAATTTCCAGCAACCCTAATTTTTGGGACTTTGCCAAATTTTGGTCACTGAAGGTCAAAAATTAGTATGAGCTCATCAATTAGTACTTCAGAAGAGCTTTCATTCGGTATACAACATTTAGTCATCAGAGGTCAGAAATGGTAGAAAACCTGAACCCTAATTTCTGGCCACAATGGGTTTAAAATTATATCTCACTCTATACATCAAGGAAAGCAAGTTCTCATACTCAGCTGATGGCTAATTACGGAGATCATTGGAGTTTCCTATCAGAAAAGCAATTTTTTATGAACCCAAAAGAAGATCACTTTTTTAAGTTAGTGCAAGCTTTTTTGGCTTTTTAGGTGCTTTTCATAGCATTTTTCATGGTTCAGCTTTGAGGCCTATATAAGAAGGCCTTAGGGGTCACTTATGGCATCACTTGGGGCCTAAGCTCAAGGATCATTCAGTCCTGGAGGTGAGTAACTTCTGGAGGAGGTGTGCCCTAGCTTTTGGTGCAGCTTTGGAGGAGATTTTGGAGTCAACCATTCAGTTCTTGCTGAATTCTGTGAGTAGCAAGTCTATTTTTAGTTATTCTTCCTTTGTTGCTATACAAGGAGGAATCTCCCTTGTTATTCGATTAGGGTTTGCTGTACAAAAAGTCATAAACTGTTTCTCTTCACCCCAAACTCACATACACATACTTTTCATAGTACATACCTCTTAGGCACTTTATGAACAAACTTTTGTATTTAGTTCTCGAAAATTCTGCTTAGATTCAGATTTTGTAACTACATTCAACACACTTTCAGATTTTGTATCTACATTCAACATGTTTAGCATACATTCAGTTTTATAGTCATATAAATATTGTAATTTGTCAGTGAATATCAGTTAGTGTAGCTAAGCATTTTGGCTTACTGTTACACTTTGACAAGTTATGTTTTCTCTCTCTACTTCTCACTCATCTCATTTTGAGTCTTATGGTGTGTATGGTAAGGTTCATTTGTTGGAAGATCCTGTAAACCTGTGGTTTTGAGGTTCACCCCACTTCCAACACTCATTTGCAACAAAAGTGAAAAAGTGTAAACATTGTAGTAAGTCAAACCACAAAGAGGAAGATTGTTATTTAATATTTCTACTTATCCTTGCAAAATTTGGGGTGGAAAGAATCATAAGGTAGAATTTTGTTTCAAGAAGAAGAAAGTAGCAGTAGTACAACATGAAAATGACATTGGTGAATGGTTGAAGAAACCACTGACTTTGCATGTTAAACCATATCATTTTTATGTTTGTGTGTGTGTTTGATAGGTCTAGCTTAGAGCATATAATCTTGACTTGATAGACCTGTCAGTCTTGTTAGATGAGAGAGTATGTTTGAGTCTACATTCTCTCTCCATCCTTTAGTATCATTATTTGTCTCTATCCTTCCAAGTAGTACTTGGTTGAGAACAGTAGAGAAGGTGAGTTCTCTTGAGACTTGAGTATGGGTCTCTTTTTGTCTAAGGTCCTTGTGTAAGTTAGTGGATACTTAGCATGATTTGTAAAATTAAATAGGTACTTAAATAATTAAATAATAATAATAATAATAATAATAATAATAATAATAATAATAATAATAATAATAATAACATCCAACAAAATAACCTACCAAACATACTCTCCTAGTGTCAAGTTAGGAGGGGATTGTTGGAAAATATGAGCAACCTTCCACTAGGGAGCTTCCACCTTTATAATTCATGGAGAATTTTTGTCGTGAATTGCGGAAGGTGGCTTTTAGCGCTTTGTAGGTTGTGTTTTCAAGGCCACTTATTTCTATATAAGGGCAAGCCTAAGAATAGATAATATCACTTGTATACTTACCCTTGGCGACTTCTAGCTATTGGAGCTTTCTTGTAAGTATTTTTCGCATAGTATTGTTGTATTTGGAGCTTGTTTTTGCTCCTTTGCCGTACTTTGTATACATCTCTTCTCTCTATATTATCTCTTCCTCTCTATCTTTGCTTTTTCTCTATATCTCTTGTGGGTTTAAAAACCAACAATTCCTATAAGAAACTTGATCTTACACACTTCAAAGTTTTTGAATGTGTTTGCTTTTTTCACATTCCACAAGGGGTTAGAACAAAGATGGAAGCAAGGTGGAAAAAATGCATTTTCATTGGCTACTCCACAGAGCAAAAGGGATATAAGTGTGAGAATCCTGCATTGTACAACAAAGAAAGCGAGAGTGCCATGAGATGTGATCTTTGATGAACTAAGACAATGGTATGAAGACAAAGAGAAGGAAAAGATTCTTGAAGAAGATTGTGATGATTATGTAGGATCTAATCAAAGAGAAGTGAAACAATCAAGCAGAAATCTATTAGGTCCAGAGCAAGGTGGTTAGGTTCGTAAGGTTCGATACGGGTAAGGTATGTGAACCGAATCTTACCCTTGTGGTAAGGTTCGTAAGGTACGTTAGGGTTTTTTATACATGTAAAAATATACACACATACACATACACACACACACACATATATATATATATATATATATATATATATATATATATATATATATATATATATATATATATATATATATATATATATATATATATATATATATATATATATAAATTATACATATTACACAATACATACATACTAATAACTACATATGTATAATATATATGTAATATATATGTACTATGTACATTGTATTATTATATAGGTATTTACATTGGCTGTAGCGTGCAGCCTGCTATGTATCAATTTTAAATAATCACTTGAAAGTTGACAACAATGATCAATGGCAATGTGCAAAACACACAAAAAGTAAAATGCAAATTAGAGTCTAGATTTAACTTCTTAATTCATATCACATAAGACATATCACAATGAAATCATGAATTGATTCTTGAATGAAACATACACAATGAACTTGAAAAATGAAAAGTACTAAGACTTAAAGTAGAAAGTACTAAGTAACAATGAGCATCTTCCATCTTCCATTTGGAGAGTCAACACTTCCATAATCCATTACCAAAAAACAAGTCATGAATCATCATCCATGTGTGATCCACTAACCACAACACATCAACTGGACTAAAGTCTACATCATCCATGTCCTTGCTACAAAATATAATATCAAGACTCAAGTGGACTATGACAAGAAGTCTGAAGATGCAATGATGAAAATAATAGTAAATCAGAAATCTAATCGTCTAAGCCCTCTGATGATGAAGATGATGAAGGAATGTCTCCAAAAGAAATAACAGTTCCTTCATCATCAAACTTTGGCTCTTTGATAGTCACGGTCGGAAGTGTGTGAGCCTTTGACTCTCCAATATCATCGTCATCGATCACTCTAGCTCTGTGTCATATAGGTAGCTTACGCCTCCGTGCTATTGCTGAACTAGTAGATGGAATATCAGAGATTATCTTGTTGCACCATGGCACGTGAACGAGCTTGTGTCACTCTCCTATCTACGCTCTCAAGCTCATCATGTAACATGCGGTAGATTTCCTCCTGCTCATCATGAATGTGAGCTGCAACATCCGTGTCTGCCTCTACTGTGTCATCAAATAATGTAGGGGAAACCTATAATGGAAACAAATTATGGCATTACACCAATTGGCAATGAGTCATGAGCATCAAGAAAAACATATGTGAATGTTCAATGTTCATACCTGTTTGGGACCTTCCAACTTCTTTAGGTCTTGTACAAGGCGTAAATTGGCCTTGCAAAAGACCACACGTTCCAATTGTGACACACTCAATCGATTTCCTCAACTTTGTGTGCATAAGTGAGAACGAACTCCAATTCCGCTCACAAGCAGAAGCGGAAGCGTCCTAAACCAAATCGATGAGAAAAAATCAAATCAAAATTTTGCTATATTCCAATATGAGATAGATAATTTTAATGAATAAACCACTATACCTGTGAAAGGACTCGATGGGCAACCGGTGCAATAGTTGGGTGAACCTACCCATAATGCTTCCACCACTATAAGGATCGCATAGTCACCTACGCATGAAGCGAGGTACTATGACCATAAGCAATCCCGACATTGCTCATGTACCCCGTGAACTCGTCAAATGCTATCTGCTCCTCCTCCGTGAAAATATGTGCCATATACGGATCCTTCATAAGCCGAAGGGAATCCTTTGACCATAATGAGGGTCCTTTGAAGAAAGGATATAGTAAGGCTGAAAATCCATGAATGGGTCGAGATAAGTGGACCCATCATGAATCAATCAACTGAAGTACATCCTCTCTCCTAAACAAAAAAATGTAAAGCAAATTATACATTAAACAATTGATTATTGAATCATCAATGACCATTATACAAAATCAATGAACATTGATTATACCTGGAAGGAATCAAAGCTGTGGATGTAGCAATCTCCTAGCGCACACGTCTGTACATATGATACACTAGACCAAGAGTGGACCCCTCTTGGTCTAGTATACGTAAGACTATATAAATGTATTTCAAAATAGGCAATATAGTCTCGATCTCGGTCCAAAAGTCCTCGTCTAGAACTTTGCATTGCACATATCGTGCAATATCAGCGCTCGCCGTGGACATGGTCAACCAATGACGATCAATAGCTTTCATACGCAAAGAGCCCATAACCATGTGGAGTCTGTGGAACACTAAGTACATATACGCAAAGCGTGTGTCCGCAGGTCGAATCATGTCATATGCACTATATGATCGAAAAATAGCTAGGGCTTGATGGTTCTACTTAGTGAATGTGACGATAAGTTTTGCATCTACTAATAAAGATGCAAGCCATGGCAATTTTGCAAGATCTTCAAAGAGAAGATCTTGAGAAGATCTATGCAATGTGCGGCACATGGGTCCACACAATACGAGAGAATTCTCTCTCAACTAATTCCCCCATTCTCTTGCAATTGGAAGCATTGTCAGTTATAACTTGTACAACGTTCTCTGCACCAATCCATAGCTGCAACGCAACGCGTTGCGCAGCGTTTGCAACGTTCGCAACGCAACGGCGTTGCGTTGCAGACAAAAATTTTTGCCCCCTCCTTTGAGCCCGAAACGGGCTCGCGGGAGAGGGCATTTTAGATGCGTTCTAGCCTGCAGCGAGCACAGACCTGGGAGCCCTGAAGAGTTAGCCGAGAGAGAGAGAGAGAGAGAGAGAGAGAGAGAGAGAGAGAGAGAGAGAGAGAGAGAGAGAGAGAGAGAGAGAGAGAGAGAGAGAGAGAGAGAGAGAGAGAGAGAGAGAGAGAGAGAGAGAGAGAGAGAGAGAGAGAGAGAGAGAGAGAGAGAGAGAGAGAGAGAGAGAGAGAGAGAGAGAGAGAGAAAGAAAGAAAGAAAGTGTTTTTACGTCTATTAGGAGGCCGAACTCGGCCTATGAGACAAATCGATGTACATGGGTGTATCTTCTATCAATCAGAAAAGATAAAAGTGCTGAAAAGAAACTGGTTAAGCTGATATAGATCTCCGTAGTGTGCATGTGGGGATACCCATGAAAGTGGTGGGGGGTGTATGGAGTGCGATATCTATGATAGTCTATATGCAAAAGGGTAGTACAACAACCATGAGAATGCATCTAAGACGACTAACTAGCTCTATCCTGTGCTAGGGGGTGGGATGTAATATGTGATACATAGGTGGAGGTGGAGTCAGGGCCACCCTGATGGCTGCAACGGGATTGGCCATCATCTGGGATCGTCTCTCCTCCATGGCGCGATGGTCACAAGCCTGGATCTCCGCAATCTGGTGTCGGTGAAGTCTCGGGGCCCGATGTCCTATATCACGGGGTCGTCTCCTAGCTCGAGATATCTGAGCCTGCTGAAGAGTCACCCCGCTCGGTATGTGGGCTGAGGGGGGGAGGGCTGCAGCACGTCGTGGAATAAAGAAGTCAGTGAGCTGACTCTGTCTCCCTCCTGTATGGAGTGCTACAGTAGGCTGGAGTAGGGAATCTCTGTGACTCTGTATCTCTAGTAAGAGTCGCCCGAGCTGTCGCTGGTCTCTAGAGTCCATGATCTCTCGGAGGGTGGGCTGCCCTGCAAACAGAGTCTCGTATCTGCCTCTGATGCCATCATATGCGCTACATCTGCATACAAAGTGCTCCTCATCCTCCATCTCTACTCTGCATACTCTGCATATCCGCTCCTCTCTGGGAATGTCTGCGGCTCTGCCCGTCTCAATCTCGAGTCGGTGTGATGAGACTCTCGGCTGGCCAATCGCTACCCTCAAGCTATGAGGCATGTGAGTATCCATGTAGCGTGGTCGCTGGATGAAACCGTCAGCTAGTATGTCTAGGAACTGGTCTCGATAGTGCGATAGTCTCGATCCCATGTGTGGTGTGTGCCATGCCTGACTAATGTAGAGCTGCCAGAGATCCTGTCTGAGCACAACATTCCTCTCATGACGAGAGAGGTGGATGTGAGGTGAGTCTGGGTCATACTGAAAAGGCGGCAATCTGTCCATATCAAGTCCATGACTATCAAACCAGACTCTAACCTGAGTGTACCAAGCTCTCTCATATCCTAACTCTGATATCTGTATAGATGCCTCAAGAGCTCTGTGTGTGAGTCTATCTGTAGGGAGGTCCCTAATCCTCTGAATAAAGCAGATAGTCTTGAATAGTGCCTCTACCACCATGGGTGGTGCAGCTAGCTCTGCCCTGATGATGTCATGTGGCACCGACTGTTTCCCACGAAATAATCGCGAGATCATACGTACCTGTGGCCTCTCGATCGCACTCCACTGGGTGACTGAGAGAGAGAGAGAGAGAGAGAGAGAGAGAGAGAGAGAGAGAGAGAGAGAGAGAGAGAGAGAGAGAGAGAGAGAGAGAGAGAGAGAGAGAGAGAGAGAGAGAGAGAGAGAGAGAGAGAGAGAGAGAGAGAGAGAGAGAGAGAGAGAGAGAGAGAGAGAGAGAGACTCACCATGCCTAAACCAAAGCAAAATTGTTGGAAGTACGTGACTAGCCAAGGGAAGTTTGGATCGGGTGGGAGTGAGAGATGGACATGTAACCTATGTGGTTACAAAGGGGGTGGTGGGGCAGATCGTATCAAAGCCCACCTTGCCAAATTTAGTGGCTTGGGCATTTCAGCATGCAAGCAGCCTATGCCAGCTGATATCAAGGATGAGCTCCTTGAGTGGGTAGCTCAAAGGGAAGCTAGAAAGTATCCACAGAGCTCTCGGCCCACCTCCACCTCTATTAGCTCTAGTGATCCTCCTCCACACGATGCTCCAGCACATCATACTCATATGGGATCCTCTAGTGGAGGGAATGATGAGCATGGACATGATACCGTCGATCTTGAGGGTGACACTCAGCCATCGGTGAAGGCACCTAGAGGATCACTTTCTTCGGCATCCGTACGTACGGGTTTTCAGAGGTAGCGGGAGCTTGAGGCCAAACAAGGTATAATGAAGCTTTTCATACAGTGTGGCCTCTCTTTTAATGTTGCACGCACACCCGCATGGAAGGAAGCCATGGAGTTAGTGAGCACATTAGGATATCGATGGAGCGGTCCTTCATATGAGGAGTTGAGGACTAGTGAGCTACGCAAAACAAAAGATATAGTGGAGAAGCAGTTAGAGCCGATGATGGGCACATGGGAGAAGTATGGATGCAGTATTATGTGCGATGGATGGACAGACATCAGGAAAAGGAATGTATATAACATACTAGTGCATTGTTGCAAAGGCACTATGTTCCTTCGCGCCATCGATGCATCAGAGGCTGGACTTATAGTGACAGGTATGTATAGGTGAAATTTCAAGTTTTAATTTTAAGATACGCATTTGAATTTTGCATATGCTATATATATGTATTATGTATGTAGTATGTACTATGTACTATGTACATGGCTGATTTGGTGTAATTTTTGTGTCACAGGTCAGTTTATATATGGTCATATCCGCCAGGCTATTATGGATGTCGGTCAAAAGAATGTTGTGCAAGTCATTACCGACAATGGAAGTAATTGTGTGGCCATGGGTAGATTGTTAGAGGCAGAGTTTCCCTCCATTGTGTGGACCCCATGTGCCGCACATAGCATTGATCTTTTGATAGAGGATCTTGGAAAGATCCCTTGGATTCATTCTATTTTTTCCACCTGCCATAAGGTGGTCTCTTTGTTCACAAAGAGACCAAAACTATTAGCTATTTCAGATCATTCAGTGAGTTGGATATCCTAAAGCCTGCGAAGACCAAATTTGCTTACATGTGCATAGTGATGGAGAGACTACTTCGGGTGCGGCAGGCTTTGATGCAGACAGTTGTGTCTACAGAGTGGACTGCCTGGGATGGACACACTACCCCGAGAGCAGATTTTGTACGGATTACATGCTTGTCGGATTCATTTTGGAGGGATGTAGAGGCACTTGTGCGTGCCATACATCCATTATATTCTGTCCTTCGCATCGTTGATATGGAGGGGAGTACATTGGGACTCGTCTATGAGTTCATGGATCGAGTTGGCGAGTCCCTTTCACGTTGCCCACATTTGACATTGGACAGGTATTTATTAAGTTATTACTTATTACTTTGAATTTTTGACACTTAAAATTCTTATTATCTTAAAAATTAGTCTCTAAAATTTATAATTTCTTTGTTTATAGGATTGAGCAGCTTAAGGCTGTGTGGAGGGATCGATGGGATTGGTTTCATCGCCCGATCCATGGGATGGCACACTTATTGCATCCCTTATGGAGATCTCAGCAGGCCATCGTGGATGAGGAGCTCTTGAGTGCATGGAACACATATGTATATAGGCTTTATCCAGCTGATGTAGAGTTGCGACTTCAGTTGGAGAGACAGCTCTTGGTATTCCAAAATGGTGGTGGCCATTTTGGAAAGGATACGGCTTGTTTGAGATCTGCTCAGTTGCAGCCAGTATCATGGTGGGAGATGTATGGTGCTAGTGCTCCTCAGTTGGTAAGTACTAAGTCAAAAGTCTTTAGTGTACTGTGTGACATGTGATAAATATGTATTATGGTTTATGTACTAATTATTTTTTGAATTATGTTGTAATGCAGAGAGAGTTAGCTATTCGTATCCTTTCACAGGACTGCAGCGTAAGTCCTTGTGAAAGGAATTGGAGCACATGGGCCCTCTTCCATACAAAGAAGAGGAACAGATTATCTACAGCGCAGTTGGAGCGGCTAGTTTATTGCCATTGCAACTTGCGCCTCTTGGAGAGCGGCGGACATACAGGAGATGTGAGGGAGGTCAACGTGGACACAATAGATATAGAGAAAGTCAGAGATATTCCAGATATTCCTCCAGAGGATCTGGACTTATATACTATGCTGTACCATGAGTTGACCTTACCTCAGCATGATACTAGATCATCTCGGAGCCGCAGAGGACCTAGTGGTAGTGGTGATGCATCCACTAGTAGCCGACCACATACCACTACTACTAGGGATGATGATGATGATGATGATGGTGATGAGAGTGATGATTTGTCATCTGACACCATGTCAGAGTGACAGAGTTTGATTATTGACATTTGAGGCTTTGACATTTCATGTTTGACATTTGGTATTTCATGATATGTATTTACTATTGTGATGACAGTGCTGAGTGGACACTTATCATGACTCACTTGTGAGTCGTGACTTTATATTTATCATTTGCCACTTATGATTTATGCCATGCGTCATGATTCATATGATTTATGATTTATCATTTGTCATAGTGATCTCTATTGTTTTATTTTGATGTATGAAGTTATGAACGATGATATGATCATGTGACATGTATGTACTATGATGCCAGGTGTTATCATTTATATCATAAATCATGATGTTTATTGTAATTTGTTAAAAGTTAGAAGTTAGAACTTACTACTTAGAAACTAGAAACTTGAAAGTTAAGTGTTATGATCATTATGTTGTTAGAAATTAGAATCTAGAATCTAGATGATGATGTTATGATTGTATTTGAATTTTGATATAATGATGATGTATTTGAGATAATCGTATTTGATATAATCTTAAGGCTGTGTGGAGGGTTATGATATAATCATGAGTCATGACCAAGTTCCAACTTTCAAGTTAGATTGATAATCTCTATTATTTATGATATATCTTATAATGTAATAAGTATTTTATGGTATATATAGTCATATCCCACCTTATTACATATCATAGGACCCAAAATATGTGAAAAAAACATAAAAATTTTGAAAAATAAATAACTTTATCGCAACTCCTAGGTCCAGACGTTGCCCTCGTTGCTAACCCGTTGCCGTTGCCGTTGCGAAAACGTTGCTTTCCACTATGCACCAATCTCAAGAATAGCGGTTTTTATATGTTGAAAGATAAACTCCCCAGTGATGCACAACCCCGTAGGACTCGCATCAATAGCTCGTTAGAAATAAGTTCCTAAACAACTAGAGACCAAAATGTTAATGATATGGCATCTTCTATTATCACTCCATCCATCTGAGATGATGGAGCAACCATAGGTCTTCCATCCCACTTTAATGGGCTTTAGTTGCAACTCTATGCGCTCTTTTTCTTCATCTAACATAGGTCCACGGAGTCTATTATACTCCACTCCATACCAGTCATTACATGGGCCAACTTGAGCAATGGCTCTAACCATTCTCCTCCAAGCGTCAATCCTCACTACATTAAATGATAGGTTGCATTGAAGGATGCAACGTTCTATTTCAATTTCATCCACTTTCATACACTGCTTCTGCAACGCGGAGGACATAAAAGAAGAGCTCACGGTGCCTTGCCTCGCTCTTTGAGAAGGAGAGGAGGATGAACATTACTATCTTCCTCATCACGTTGCGAGGAAGTTCGTTCCTTCATGGTGGAGGTGTTTTGACTAATAGATGCATCAACATCATCCATCATGTCAACATAGGTAGTCGCCATCTCAGGACGACGAGCTTCTATCCCTTGTTGGGTAGCACGATGCTCCCATTGAATTGCCTCGGCAATTTCATTAGGAACCTTCTCACATGCTGATATGCCTCCTCCTCCTACACATATACATGGCTAATGAGTCGTGTTGTGGTAGTTGTGAAGTTCTTACCACAATACTTACATGTCTATTTTCTTGTACAAGATCCAGATGCATTCGAGCCAGAAGCCAATGAATGACATACTGTAATTGCATCCCATACACCTGATACGGCGCGAGGCATGATGATAGTCTAATATCTATAGATAATGCCGAATGGATAGTACGTACTACTAAGTAGTAAGCATTGAGCACTTAATAGCTAAGAGAAGATATGGATATCCAATAATGGAAGGGTTAAGGACTTAGGATGCTCAAACAACAAAGCCAAGAAGCCTCAATGGATAATAGATATGGATGATTATTGAATCTTGATAATGGAAGGGAAGTTTGAAGTGACAAGGATGCTCAATGCAAGAGTGTCTAAGAGTGTGTGAGTATGCTAAATGAAAAGGTCCATGCTCAATATGTATGTGGTTGACCGTTGTGCAATGTGTCACTTCTACATCACTCGGGTTTGAACTTTGTAGTTCACTTAGCTTCATGAAATTTCATTGTTGAGCCTATAGTAGAACTTACAAGTCACTGGTCAGTGGTTGAGGCTCACTAACAGAGTTAGCTCGGTTTGGGACGGTTTGGGACGGCCCGCTCGCTAGCAGCTCGAGGCTCGAATACTATGGAGAGTGTGGAGTCATTGTGGGGCGGGCTC
Organism: Ceratopteris richardii; assembly: GCA_020310875.1. Classification (NCBI taxonomy): domain Eukaryota; kingdom Viridiplantae; phylum Streptophyta; class Polypodiopsida; order Polypodiales; family Pteridaceae; genus Ceratopteris; species Ceratopteris richardii. The sequence goes on from CM035413.1 coordinate 26,629,996, forward strand.
GCTATTAGCTAACATCTCGGGGAAGGAGGATGTAACTCATTACTCACGCAAGTTGCAACGAACGACGACGAGGAAGGAGCATGTTCAGGCTCTAATTTTGAAATAACGACTTGGGGCAGATAACGGCATCTACATCAAATGGAGAACACTCAACATGGAGAGGGTGGACTTGGGAGTCATTCTTTGTCTCCATATTCAGGTTATAGTAGAATTGCTTCTCAAACCAGTGAGGCAAATGCAAGTCAAGAAGAGTATGAAGAGATAAAGTTGAATAGGTTGAAGAAGCAACTTTCTGAAGGCAACGAAAGAAGATCTTAAAGGATAAAGTATCCTATTGGAAGGTTGACTTATGATAGGTTTATGGCAAAGCATTTTGCATAATGATGTAGGTAGTCAAAGACAAAGAGCTTTAGATATATGAAGAAGCTTGCACACAAAAAGATAATCACACAGGGGAGCTCGTACCAAAAAGGAAGAAGGTATGAAGATTGTTCCAAACAAATGGGTCTTTAAAGTAAACAAGAATGGTGTTTGAAGTAAAGAGGAATGTTGATGGTTCACTAGCTAGGCATAAAGCTAGATTGATTGCCAAGGGGCTTAAATAAACCCAAGGCATATATTGTAATGAAATTTTCAGCCCCATTGCAAAGATAGGAACGATCAGAACTTTGATAGCAATTAGTGATTCAAGGAAGTTGTGATTATACCAACTCGACATCAAAAATTTTTTATTCAATGGAGAACTACAAGAAGAGGTATATGTGAGTCAACTGCTTGGATTTGAAAATGAAAACCATCCAAATTTTGTTTCTAAATTGAAGAAGACACTTTATGGCTTGAAGCAAGAACCACGAACATGGTATAAATAATTGGTAGAGTATTGAATCAATTGTGGATACAACCTTCGCAGTGCAAATCTTTCATTGTACATAAAGAAGGAAGAAAATAGAGGGGTATATATCTGCATATATATTGATGATCTCATCATAGCATGAAATGATGTTGCAAGGATTAAAGACATAAAAAAAAATCTTGGTAAGGAGTTCAAAATTTTAGAGCTTAGAGAGTTGAAATACTTTTTAGGAATTGAAGTTGTTTGTAGGAAAGGTGGCGTTTACTTGATGCTGATGAAGTACTTGTTGGATATTCTCTTCAGATTTGGAATGAGTGAATGCAAATCACTCACTCAGTCCATGGATACAAATACACTAATTTACTCAAATGATGGAGACAAAATTGGAAAATGTAATGACATACACAAGCATCATAGAATCATTAATCTATGCAAATAATACAAAACTTGATCTACCTTATGTTGTTGGTTTACTTTCTCAATTTATGCAAGCTCCTACAAGGAAACATTTGAATTCAGCCAAGAATTCAACCAAGAGTGTTGAGATACATAAAGCATACGATTAATCATACTTTTACAAGGATGGTGAAAAATTGAAGAGCAAAGACCTTAGTGATGCTGATTTGGAAGGTTCAAAGGAAGATAGGAGATCAACTTTAGGTTATGTGTTCATGATAGAAAGCAAACTCATCACATGGAGTTTGAAGGAACAACGTGCTGGTGCACTTTCATCCATGGAGACAGAATCTAGGGGATTAGCGTTTGCTACATGTGAAGTAATGTGGATTAAGAAGATTTTGGTTGATCTTGAAGTACAGGTTGGAATCATTCTTTTATATGGTGATAACACGTTAAGTCTTTACTTGGCAAGCAAGCCATGTTTCATGCGAGGAGTAAGCACATAGATTTCCATTGCCATTCTGTAAGGAAGAAGGTATCGAGCAAAGATATTGTGATAAAATTCATTAGAACTAAAGAGGTTGCAAACATGTTCACAAAGTTTTCGAATGCTTCTAAACTCGAAGGTTTCAAGGATGTGATAAATTTGAAGGACATGATTGAAAGATAACTCCCAAATGAACCAAATGTAAAGGTAAATATAAGTTTAAGGATGAATCAATCTATTTAAAGGTAGTGATGAATAAGAGATACAATAAGTGTCTTGTAGTGAGTGGCATGTAGTGGGCAATGAAATGAAGGTGGTGAATTAAGATGAAGGCACAACTTCATGCTCAATTGTCTCTAAGAATGAAGTGTGAGCACGTTTTCAGAGAGAGAGAGAGAGAGAGAGAGAGAGAGAGAGAGAGAGAGAGAGAAAAGGAATGAGAGGAAGAAGAAACAAAGCACCCCTCCAAGGAAGGACTACCACCTAAGGGTGGTTCACCCCTCCAAGGAGGGGTGACCACTCAAAGGGGTGGTCCATCTCCCCAAGGAGCAATCATCCTTAAATTTCAATAATGCTCCAAACTCACTGCACAAGCGGGCTAACCAAATGGCTTCTTTGCAAGCCTCTGTGGTTGAAATATATTCAGCCTCTGTGGTTGAAATATATTCAGCCTCTGTGGCTGAAATATATTCAGCCTCTGTGGCTGAAATATATTCAGCCTCTGTAGTCCAACTATCCTCTAAAGTCTAGAGCACCATGAAATAGCTCCACTTGCAAGGGTGTCATAGCCACTTGTGGACTTGCGTGTGTCCACATCACCTGCCATGTTTGAATTACAAAATCCTTTTAACTCCAATGGACACTTTCCATAGGCATTTACTTTTGGTCCCTTTCAAATATCTCAAGATAGATTTGACTGCCTCTCAATGAGCTCTACCAAGATTAGCCATGAACCTGCTAACAACTCCCATTGCATGAGCAATGTTTGGCCGAGTGGCAACCATAGCATACATAAGTGAACCACAAGCTGATGCATATGGAGCACTCTTCATGTAATTGGCTGCATCATCATCTTTGGGACAATCATCCTTGGAAAGCTTAACATGTGGCTGCAATGGCACTCCAAGAGGCTTAGCATCAGCCACTTTAAATCTGTCCAGCACTTTTCAATGTACTCTTCTTGGGATAAATGCAAAGTATGCTGCTGCCTATCCCTTTTTATTCTCATACTAAGGATATGCTCAGCTTCCCCAAGGTCTTTCTTTGAGAATGCAGAGTTCAGCTGCTGTTTTAGAGCTTCAGAGTGCTCTTTTTCTTCCCAGCCAGCAGCATATCATCTACATACAGCATATCATCTACATACAGCACAAGAATGATTGGGCTGCCATCTTCATCCTTTTTAGTGTACAAACAGTGGTTTGCATGGCTTCTTTTGAACCCATGTTTGAGCATAAATGCATCAAACTTCTTATACCATTCTCTGGGGGCCTGTTTCAGCCCATATAAGCTCCTTTTCAATTTGCATACCAGATGCTCTTTTCCAGGAATGGCATATTCTTCTGGCTGTTTCATGTACAGTTCTTCATCTAAATCACCATGCAAAAAAGCTGTTTTAACATTCATTTGGAATAACTCCAAATCCAAGGCAGCTGTGAGAGCAAACAACACACGTAATGTGTTCGTTTTAACCATTGGACAGAACACCTCTTGGAAATCAATGCCCTCTTTTTGGGCATATCCTTTAGCAACCAGCCTTGCCTTATACTTGGGTTTCCCATTTGTTGGGAATGGCCTTCCTACCTTTGGGCAACTCAACCAAATCCCAAGTATCATTTGCATGCAAGGCCTTTATCTTTTATTGCATGGCTAACTCCCCCTTCTTCTTGTGCTCACATAGCTTTGCCTCTTTATAAGTGAGAGGCTCACCCTCATCTGATAACATAATGTAATATATAGAGGGGTCATATCTATTACTGGCCTCCTAGGATGTGTAGATCTTCGTACCCAACGATCCACATTACCTGGCAATGGATCTACATCAGGCGGTACATCAACTTTTTTATTGTTAATGAGCTGCTGTACATCATTTCCAGCCCTGTTTTCAGTATGAATAGGTGGCTGCATATGCCCATCAGGAGCGTCATTTTGCTGTCCAGCATCATCTGGCTCAATAACCATAGGCTCATTGTCATTTCCAGCCATATGCGGTGCATCCCGAGGGTTCATATCAGATTTAATTGGTGGCTGTACATGCTGAAATTTAACTCTTTTATGGTTATCTTTAGAGGCACAATTGTTTTTGAGCAGCCTTGCCTCATTAAATACAAGATCTCGGCTGCGTATCTACCCTCTCTCATAAAGTCCCTCCCCAAAGTCCACAAGGAGATTAGCTCTGGACAGCATGCATCTCACCCTCTCTAATAAAAGAAGGTTTTTCGCGATGAAATTCTCTCAAATGCAAGAAAAAGCCTTGAGCTTAAAATATTCTGAAGTAGAAAAGCACTTGGAGTAACTTTGTCGCGATTGAACAGCTCAAGGCTCTGATACCAGTTGAAAGAGGCCGCGGAGAGCTATGTCGTGGTGTGTTTGAACTTTGGTTGCTCCAAATGCCAAGGGAGTGGGCTGTTGCATGAGGAGAGAGAAAGTAGAGAGAGAAACTTATGCAGAAATTTGGAGAAGAAAATGGAGAAGCTGAAGTTGAAGAAGTCCCAATCAAGTTATGAGAGATTTTGGGACCAATTCTTATTGATAAGTGACCTTTAGGTCATTTGGTCACGTTCACACATGGCCAATGACCGAAAGTCATAAAAATAATGTAAATGGCTATAACTCCCCAATTTGGGGTCCAAAAAATATAACAAAAATATTTCCGAAAAGCTCTTGAAGAGAGCTCTTACATGGAAGGGTTCAAAATGTATAAAAGGAGAGTCCTTGGGGCCTTTATCTCCAACAAAAGTTGTGTGCGTGGCTTTATTGCAGCTTTCGCCCCCTAGCTTTTGAGGCCTAAGTTATATCATCACCCATGACGGGCTCCTCTCACATGTCCTCTTGTGAGTGAGGCGTGTTCAAGGAGTACACACATACTCTTGGAGATTATGGAGTGCTTGGAGTAGTGTATGCTCATACAATTGTAGAGGACTATTCTACTCTTGTTGGAGGTTTGCTTTTGAGTTCCTTATTCACTTTAAGCCTCTTCATATCTTATTCCCTTACCCTTCACTTGCTCTCTTTGGTATTCTTAGTTGTGACTCGTGAGTATACTCCTTACGTTTTTTTGAAGTGGATCATTGGCTTGTACATGTATTTTCATTGATTGGAGCATAGTACTTTTGACCATACTTTCTGTATTTTGTTTTCGTCTTCTTCTTCATGTGCGCATATTCTCTTACTTGTGCTATTATCTGTGTACATGGGCTAACAATACTCCTATTCCTATACTATAGTTCACCTCACCTATCCTTATAGAGGCCATCTTGATGTTCAACAAGTTGGGTGCACCATTGAGCAACATTTGTGCACCCAAAGGTGTATGGTTGACCATTGCTGTCACTTCCAATTTCTTGCATGCCTCCCTTTGAGCCATCCTCGACACCATCCCCTTCTACTTTATCCATACCCACTTCTACTTTTATGTGCCCACCTATCAAAGGGGTGCTCTGTTCCGTCTTTCACATGTTACTTTCCCTCTATTGGGTAGCTCCTCCCATGCTACACCTACTAGATCTACCACCAAAGATTCAACTATTGCATCTTCATCATGGCATGGCCTTTCCCAAGACAGAATTAACCAACTCAAGCATGCAAAGAGGTGTAGGCCCTCACATCCCATTAGTTTTGTAAGGTGCCCCTTTCATCGAAATTACTAAAATACTTCTCTAGGATGTCGTAGACCATATTACATATGACAACAAGTCTATTTTTTGATGTGTACAAACAACAACGACAGTACATCAAGATACTAACTACAAAGTTCATGCACATCGAATTCATGCTTTCAAATTACGAGAAAGAGGTCAAAGCACTTCATGATCAACTGGAGTGATCCCAATCCATTGAACAAAACATGCAAGAGCTCGTTGAACAACTAGAAGAATTGCGTACAGAGTGTGCTACATTGTGCATACAGATAAACTTCCTTAAGGACAAGTACAAAGAGGTGCAACAATTTTTTCTAGAAGATGAACATGAGGAGGGGGTCCAAGCTCTCTGTGAACAAGACAATCAAGGAAAAACCTACAGATTCATAGCTATTCACATGCTTCTTTTGCATTTTGTTGTTCTTTCCATGCATTGGTTATGCATCTCATTTTAGTTTGTCTTAGCCATCCACTAGTATAAAAATCTATATTTTGTACTTGGTTTGATATTCTCCCTTGATTTTTGTACATCCTTATCCCCTCCTAAGGGAATTTCGCTCAAAATCTTGTTGTACAATGTAGAACTTAAAAAAAAAAGGAAGGTTTACAGTTTAGACTAGTACTACGATTCTCATCCTGTGTGGGATGGAGAGGCCAATTAGTGGAAGGCAGCATATAGGCATCAAAATTTCTTTGTAAACTAATGAGATAGGAACAAAGGAAAGGGCAAAGACATAAAGGATAAGCACAAGGATATGGAGGACTGGATTGGATAGTGGACCACTCCCACAAGGATTGAACCACCACCACTAAGTGGACCCATGGTTGTAACATGGTGCGTCGGGTAACATTTACCTAACGTTAACTGAGGGTTTGCTATTTTTGTCTACAGCTCACCATTTGCTACAGCCTAGGCCTTACAGGCTCAAGCCTCAAGGTAAGAGTCAAAGACCATAAGATTTTGTGGCAGCCAACATTGATGCTTGAACAACTAGACTGTTGAAAATCAGAGATTGTAAATCGATTTTCCTGCAATGAGACCACATGGCATAGAGATTATAGAGAAGCACATTCAAAATTTGAAATTTGAATCATGATGATAATAACTTACACCTTATTATCATCACAATTCAGATATTATGTACAAATTTACAATGTACATCATGATATATACATGCAATGATGCATGCATATACACTTGCATCATTGCATGATGCATGATCGAAGTTTACAATGTAGCCTTGTAAATATTGTCTTGGAGACTTCAAGTGCTAGTTGAAAGTTTTATTGGATGTTGTGTAGATGCGCCACAAGCAAGGAGTTGAATGGGATTTTGTAGATAAAATTAAAGCCATACCAAAAGGCAATCAAACAATGAAGTGCAGATTTTGTGCATATGCTTGGGATAGAGAAGCGAATCATACAAGGGCACATTTGCTTAGTATAGAGGATATGGTGTACAAAAGTATGATCAAGTACCTCAATATATTAAAGATTCATGCAGGAAAATATATGCAAATATACTGGAAGAAAAGCATGCAAAATCTCGTACATTTGAAAATGCGGAGAGCGTAGGAGAACCATCTCCATGCGGGACAAGGCTTAGATAGTCTTCCAAGTCAAATTAGAGATGATGCATACAAGGTTGTCCATGTTTTTTCTTGCACAGGTAATTCCTTTCTAGGAAGTAAGAAGCCCTTACTTTATTCAAATGCTTTAGGCGATTAGGAGGGTAGGGCCTTCTTTCAAGGCCCCCTTGTACTACAAATTGAAAGAAGTAGAGTTACATAAATCTCCTATTTGAAGATATTTAGAAACTTGCATGGCTCAAGCTGGCATTCGATAATGTTGTCAAAGTTCTCACATTTATGACTATGGAACCACATGTTTTGACTTCGTTTTGAAGGTTTGCTAAAACTTACATACATATAGTTTGGCTATTTCATTATGCTTGCAAACTACTTGATAAGAGAGTGTATAATGGATTGCACTTTGTGATGGTATTTGCTCAATATACATAGAAGACAATTTCCAAAACATGAAAGGTTGAAGATTGTTTTGCAATTGTCTTGAGTGAGTGCATTCTTTTGGAGAGATGCAAAATAGCTATTTAACATATGAAGTCCTATTTTAAGTGTCTTGCAAGTGGAAGTAAGGGAAGGGGCCACTATGGGCCTTAGAAAAAAAAAAAGTAAACTTAGAAGCCGGATGATTGAAAAAAAAAAAGTAAACTTTGGAAAATACTAATTCCATAGGGGCTTGAAGTAAAATTTTTTTTGCATAAATAGATAGAATACATTGCATTCCCTCTTCATGTAACGTGATTATTTCTTCATCATATATGGAGAGAGAAGGCTCCATATATGGGTGCAAAAGTCTGTAATGGATGAATGGATATCATAGAGCGGTAGACGCATGGAGATGTTGATGTGTTATGTGATGAATTGGATTCATACTTGATTATTTCTTCCTCCTATATGGAGAGAGAAGGCTCCATATATGGATGCAAAAGTCTGGAATGGATGAATGGATAACGTAGAGAGGTACACATGGAGATGTTGATGTGTTATGTGATGAATTGGATGCATTTGAATCTATTGCATTTGCACCACTCCTTGTAAGGGATGAGAGTAGAATGCACTATGGTGGTAGATGGTGGGAGCAATTTGGGCGAGGTGCACTAGTTTATAGAAATCGACACTTTGTGTTCTTTCACAAGGATCTTGTGCTTCTCGTATGAAAGAGAATGGAGCACATTCTCATTGATTCATACAAAGAGAAGGAACAAATTGAAACCTAAAACATTGAAAAGTTAGCCATATTCATAGAAATTTGCACCTTATATGTAAGATTAAAGAAAGGGGGTTTGCAGAAAATGAGGATTATTCTTGATATGGTGAGAGAAAGAACAGAATAATAGAAGACTTCTTACCTTCTTCATCCTCTTTTATATTATAGAGGGTCATGTAGCAAGGATAATAATAATGATTCTTCTTCTTCTTCTTCTTCTTCTTCTTCTTCTTCTTCTTCTTCTTCTTCTTCTTCTTCTTCTTCTTCTTCTTCTTCTTCTTCTTCTTCTTCTTCTTCTTCTTCTTCTTCTTCTTCTTCCTCCTCCTCTTCCTCTTCCTCCTCTTCCTCTTCTTCCTCTTCCTCCTCTTCCTCTGCTCCCGCTCCCGCTCCCGCTCCCGCTCCCGCTCCCGCTCCCGCTCCCGCTCCCGCTCCCGCTCCCGCTCCCGCTCCCGCTCCCGCTCCCGCTCCCGCTCCCGCTCCCGCTCCCACCTCCTTTGCCTCTGTCGCCTCCTCTGTCGCCGCCGCCTCCACCTCCTCTGCCTTTGCCTCTGCAAAGGATTCTTCTTCTTCTTCTTCTTCTTCTTCTTCTTCTTCTTCTTTTCCTTGTTCTTCTTTTGCGGAGGAGGAAGAAGGAGGAGGAGGAGGGCGGTGCAGTGTTGCATCGCAACGCGTTGCGAACGGTTCGCAACTTCGCAACCGCAACTTCGCAACGTTGCGACGTTCGCAACGCGTTGCTTTGCATGCATATTTTTTTTGTAATCCAAAACTATATTGTCCTTAGGAGGGATAAGAAACTATTCAAAATTTGGTAAAAAATTTATGATAAATGAAATAAAAAAACATGGATAATGAGGAAGACATAAAAAGCTATAAAAGTGCATACATTTATTTATGTATGATTTTTTTTATAGGCCTTATCACCTTGAGCTAGCCAAATATTTTGGATTTTCCATATTCTTGATCTCCTTATGCAATTATAGAGCTTAGACTAAATTTTCATGCATGGCCTTGGCCCTCCAAAGCCAAGGGTAGTCTTCTATGATGATTGATCTCACTACTTAGCACGGACATCACTTGTGAATATTAAATTGTGAATATTGAATTGTGCAGGGACTAATCTAGACTCAATAATCTATACTATAATGTCCATGTCTATCATATACTATACTATGTAGGTATGTTTGTATGTATATAATTACAAATGTGCATGTGTATGTATGTAATATGCAAGTATGTATGTATCTACTTGTATGTATGTATGTATGTATCAAGGTTGTTAGCAACGTTTTCGCAACGTCCAAGGCAACGTGTTGCTAACGCGTTAGCAACATCGCAACGTTTGGACCTGGACGTTGCGAAAACGTTGCGAACCATTTCTTTTTTTTTTTCAAAATTTTTTGCAAATATAGTAACATAGATGTATATTATAGTATATCCATATATAATATGTATTATATAGTATGTATTATGTTAATTTATGTAATATGTATTGAATATTTAATATTTATGATTCATTCCAAATTCTCGAATCCCTGACACCTGTTCAATGAAGTGATGGAAGATGCACAATGCACATTGCACATGTATGATGTCAGAATTTACAACTAATCATTATCATGACTCAATGACTCATTCTAAAATTCAAATTCACAATGCACATTCAAGCAACTCATATGACAATGGACATAAATGATGAGAGTCCAGACAAATACTATTATATACAACTTACAAGTTACAAGTAACATTGAAATTTAAAACAAACTTCAAAGAATTATAATTTATGACAAAAACATGTGAAAAAGTCAACCTCATCTCAAAATTATGACACTGGTGACTATCATGACTCATAACTCATATGTGATATCAGAAATTCAGAATCCAATCATCAATGTCCATAATACATATACATCAATGATCATACCAAACTCCAGTAACCATCATCCATGTCACATCATACATGATATCACTAAGTAGTCAAACAATAAACTGCAATGTCAATAATACAATGATCAATCAATATCAAGTAAATCATAAGTCATAATATCATAATACATATGACATGTCACATGAGCAGTCATCAATCCTCAAAATCCTCTGAGTCACTAATAACTATCACCATCAGCATCATCATCACTATCATCATCATCACTATCATCATCATCATCATCATCATCATGTGGTGCTCGACTAATAGATGCCTCCATCCTACTAGTAGATGGACCTGGTACACTGTGTGCTCTATGACTAGAACGAGTGCGAGATGCCCTCGTATCATGCTGTGGCACTGTCAACTCCTGATAGAGCATGTCATATAGATCAAGGTCCTCTGCCGGAATGCTAGGTATATCATGGACCCTCTCTATATCAAGCTCATCGACGTTCACCTGTCGCACCTCTGCTGAGTGGCCACCACGCTCCAATAAATGCAAGTTGCAGTGGCAATAGACAAGCCGCTCCAACTGCAATGTAGATAGTCTATTCCTCTTCTTTGTATGGAAGAGGCCCATGTACTCCAATTCCTTTCACATGGACTTGCACTACAGTCCTGTGAAAGTATGCGGATGGCTAACTTTCTCTGCAAGATAAAAAAGAAAGAGTTCATTAAGAAGAGGAATGACTCATGAGACAAACTTCAAAGTTATAACTTATTAGTTAAATACTCAAAAGGAAATTAGAATGACTTGTCACTTACTAGCTCAGGTTTACCAACACCGTATCTCTCCCACCATGTCACAGGCATCAACTGCATGCTTCTCAAGCATGCCGTGTCTCTACCAAAAAGTCCTTCATTATTCTGAAACTGGGTGAGCTGAAGCTCCAACTTCCCACGTAGCTCCATATCAGAAGGTCCATACAATCGATCTACATAGTCATTCCAAGCAGTCACAAGCTCCATATCCAATGACTGTGATGCAGATCTCCATAAAGGATGTAGTAGATTGGCCATCCCATGTATAGGGCGATGGAACCAATCCCACCTCTTCCTCCATATTCCTTTTATTTCCTCTATCCTATGGATAAAAAACAAATGAAGTTAGAAAACAATAAGATTTAAGAATGTTGAAGAGTCAAGACTTGAAAGTTGAACATGAATGCTCATACAAAAAATAAAATATGGTTACCCAAGTTTCAACTTACCTCTCCAATGTCAAATAAGGACATCTCTGTATAGACTCTCCGACACGATCCATGAACTCATAAACAAGTCCAAGTGTGCAGCCCTCTCTATCTGCTATGCGTATGAGTGAATATAAGGGCTGTAAGGCCCGCACTAATCCCTCCACATCCCTCCAAAAGCTGTCATCCAAACATGTGCGTCGTACAAGCTCTGCCTTTGGACTAGTATGTCCATCCCAAGCTAACCAATCAGGTGATACAACTGTCTGCATCAGTGCTTGCCTCACTCTTAATAATCTTTCCATGACTATGCACATGTATGCAAATCTGGTCTTCGCGGGCTTCACCAAATCAATATCACTGTAAGACCGAAATATAGCAAGCAATTTTGGTCTCTTTGTGAACAAAGAGACCACTTTTATGCAAGTGGTAAAAATGGTGTAAATCCATGGTATCTTCCCCACATCCTCTATCAGCAAATCAATGCAATGGGCAGCACACGGTGTCCACACAATAGAAGGGAATTCTTCTTCTAGAAGCTTGCCCATAGCCACACAATTGCTTCCATTATCTGTAACCACTTGGACTACCTTTTCTACACCAATGTCCATGATAGCTTGACGGATATGATCATAAATGAATCCACCTGTTTACATATAACACAATGAATCATTAATCAATTGATAAATTATAATTTATCTTGACATGTGTCATGCACATGCACATGCCACATGCACATGCCACATGCATTGCACATGCACATGCACATGCACATGCCACAATGCACATGCACATGCACATGCACAATGCACATGCACATGCACATGCACATGCACATGCACATGCACATGCACATGCACATGCACATGCACAATGCACATGCACATGCACATTCAACATGCACATGCACATGCACAATGCACATGCACATGCACATGCACAATGCACATGCACATGCACATGCACAATGCACAATGCACATGTGTCATGCACATGCACATGCACAATGCACATGGCAACATGCACATGGTGACATGCACAATGCACATGTGTCATGCTGCATGCACAATGGCAAATGCACATGCACAATGCACATGTGTCATGCACATGCACAAGGAAAATGCACATGTGAGATCATAGATGCCACATGCATGCAGCATGATTGATCATTGCACAATCAAATATAAATTGAAAATTCAAAAATCAGTTCACTCACCTGTGATTGTAGTACCAGCAGCTGATGCATCTATGGCTCGAAGGAACATGGTCCCTTTGCAACAATGCACCAAAATGTTGTACACATTTCTCTTTCGTATGTCCGTCCATCCGTCACACATGATTGTGCATCCATACTTTGCCCATGTCTCTTTCATAGGCTCAAGCTCTCTCTCTAATGCTTCCTTTGTTTTTTTCAGCTCCGTTGTCCTCAAGTCTTCATAGGTAGGCCCTTGCCAACGAAACCCTAATAGTGAAACCTTCTCAATGGCATTTCTCCATGCCGATGTCCGTGCAACATTAAAAGACAAACCACATTGTATAAAAGCTTTCATGATGGCTTGTGTGGCTTCTTGTTTACGTTGTTGTTGCAAGCTAGCACGTATAGATGCTCCTCCAAGAGAGCCAAGTGGGTGCTCTTGTGGATCATGCTCTACTCTTGTACTCTTTCTTGGTGGCTCATGCTCTATGTCAATGTCTATGGAAGCTTGAGATGCTTGAGTTTGGGGATCACAAGAACCATGTGAACCGCTTGCTTGCGATCTAGCTTGGGATTGGGCTCCACTATTCCTTCTACCAAGGGCTTTTTGAGCTACCCATGCCATTAGCTCTCCTTTTATAGCTTCGGGCATTGGCTCTTTGCAAGGTGCAACTCCTATGCCGCTTAATCTTCCAAGATGCGCCTTGATCCTATCGGCTCCACCGGCTCCACTATAGCCACAAAGCTTGCAAGTCCATCTCTCACTACCCCCGGAGCCCATCTTTCCTTGGCTTGTCACATATTCCCAACATGCTTGTTTTGCTTTAGGCATGGTGATGGGAGAGGCTTAAAGCTTGAGCCTTGGACAATGGAGAGGATAAGAAGCAATAGATAGGGGGGTGTGTGAGGATGTGTGTGTAATAAAAGTACCTTCTTGCCTTTGTTTTGCTCTCTTCCACATTCGACAGTTGCAGGATTCGCTCTCGGGTGCACATATGAAAATGCCTCAATGAGGCCGTTTCGGCGAAACGGCCTCATTTGAGGCAAATTTTTTTGTGTTTGTTCGCAACGCGTTGCGAACGTCGCAACGTTGCGACGTTGCGTTGCGAACGTTGCGAACGCATCGCAACGCGTTGCGATGCAACACTGGTATGTATGTATGTAATATGTATGTATGTATGCATGCATGCATGCAAGCATTTATGTATGCATGCATGCAACCATGTATGTATGCATGCATGTATGTATGCATCTACATATGTAATATGTATGAATATATGTATGCATGTGTAGTATACATACTACATGTCGCATATCTACTTTTAGTTCATTATATATATATGTGTGTGTATATTTATTTATATGTTTAAAAGCATGCATTTCATCATATCTTAGCTATAGGATGCGTAGACTACCAAAATATTAACAAAAAAACCAAAAAAAAAAAAAAACACGTTCGCAACGTTTTAGCAACGTCTAGGCCCAAACGTTGCTATGTTGCTAACGCGTTAGCAACACGTTGCCTTCGACGTTGCTAAAACGTTGCTAACAACTATGGGGCGGTGGCAAGGGCGGTATGTTAGATTGATTTTTGAAATTTGATTCTATGATATGTTATGATTCATGAATATGTCACATGATTTGAGACTTCACCTCTCATGTTTCCCTAGTTTCTTTTCATGATTCTTGTGTTCAAACTTAAGTCTTTATCCCACGATATATGATTCATCGGTTAAGGTTGTATATTCAAATTTTAATATTCCAAGTGTATCATAAGTAATATGATTTATGTAATGTGATTTCTCATATCGGTAGATTGTCATATCTTATATATTCTTTATTTTTTTGTCCAAAACAGGAGCAAGTCAGATAACATCGTATAACTTTTACCATGTCTGTCAAAAGATAGATAGATGTAAGAAGCTAGAAGGTAGAAACAAGTCAGAGACAACTATGAGTGGACCAGAAGTGGACCAACGACTCAAGAAAACCATGATGTCATAGAGGACACCTTATGGGCTATGACTAGAGATAACTAGATGGATCAATCCTTTGGACTGTTTTTTCGAAGCATGATGAGCAAGTGGATGCACCCACTCTAAACTTGGGCTCTACCAAGGTAACCACATAAAGGTAACCAAGAAGTTATATGAGGCTAATGCTAATCAGATGGGGGGGGGGGTGATATATTGTGCTAGTTGTGTAGGTGGGTCCTAGTGCACACTTTTGTATCATATGCTGAGGTTGAGGGACTGAATGAGCAAGAGCTAATTGTCCTTGTGGAGGCTAGTTGTTGCTGGTCAAGAAGGGAGGCTCTTGTCACTAAGGTAGAACCTTGGAGTGGACTAGTTGAGGTGCAACAACCTCGTGTCTTACAATGTTGTGTGTATACCTTGGTATGGAAAACTGCTTGGATTCTATGTTGCTTCCCTTTGTAATATCGCCACGATGATGAATTGTGTTATTGTTCATTGAGTAGTGTGTGTTCTTTGTCTAATGAATGCTTGATTGGTGAGAGTACTTGATTTTGTGCGTTGATGTATTAACTAAATTGTTATATTAAGACTGTTCTACTTCTCTATTGCTATTCTATTCGGTTGGGTTGAGAAATAGTGCATACTACACCTCCTCTTATTCCATCATAGTATTCAAATATCTACCGGAGAGTCAAAATAGGGTATGGGGTCAAATTTGTAGGCATGGGAATTTTAAATTTTATGTTGAAGCTTGGTTTCACATTGGTTGTGTATGAACAAAGTTATGCCCAATTTTTAAGGGCTATCGACATTTTAAGTGAGTTTGACCAGAAATTAGCATTTGATTTTTCAGGGCTAGGGTAAGTGTTATATATGGTTGGATTGCTTTCATTTACTTCAAGAATATCTGATTCATTTCCATGTGTGACCAAATGTTTGGCCTAATTTTGACTTCTGTTGTATGATCTAATCTAAACATAATGTTGATAAAGATATACAATGATCGATAAATTCTAACCTAAAAATATACAACTTAGAATTTCTATGATGTCCTAATAGCTAAATATCTAACAGAAGCAGGTGATGTAAATCAATAAAGTAGTAGAGCAGGACTTAAGGATGCACTGAATAAAAAATTGTATGTATAGATGTGCAACAGATCAACCTGCAGGTGAGAAGCAATTATAAAAAGCATTGAGCAGTGAAGAAGGAAGAAGTACATACTTATAGACAGAATGCAGTATAAGAAGAAACCGGATGTGTGAAATATTTGTACTAAAGTGGGAGAAACTGTATGTGCACAGTGCATATAGAAAAACGTACCTTATGTGATGAAGAAACAAACCTGGATCAATGTAACTTGGGATTGCGCAGCAGCTGGAAAGTAAAAGGAAATGCCTGAAGAAATTGATAACTGCTTTTTCTATGTCCTCTCTTTTCTTCAACTTCACTTTCCCAGGCAGGGAGATTTTTATACTGACAAAGGGTTTTCAAGCTCTTTATTAAGCTCAATGATGTTCACACATATGGCATACATTGCTCAAGCACAAACAATTGCTAATGAAGATCGAGTAGATGCAGTTATACATTAGTGAACTTGAACAAACGTCTTCACTCTAGCATTATCCTTGAGTTATGGTTGAATTTGCATTTTCTTTTTGGTTTGAGGAATGGTAGGGATTAAGGAAGCACTCAATCAAGTATGCTTCTGCTAATTTTCATAGTTTCTTAACATTTTTACCCTATAAGATGTGTTGTCTGGTTGGTTCTAATTCCAGGCTCTGTAATAACAGAGAAATTGAATGCACAAGCAGGTACCGATATGAAGCCATCAGAAACGAGTACACTTAGGATTGGAACCAAGCCTTTGAAATCTGGCAGTTCAGCCATTAATTTAGACATACCAGTTGATGGGGGTAAAGGTGAGTAGCAGCTATGCATTTCAGGTTAGCCCTTAGTTCATACAATGATCTCTAACTAACAAGGGCTATTAGTGCCATCTGACTATGACTATAATCAGGTGAAATGAAGCTTGCTGCTTCTCCTGTATCTTCAAAGAGGAAGGCTGAATCAAGTACGTGTAACATTCTGAAGAAAGGAATGCCTCAAGGTAAGAAATTGTCAAATCTGCATTCCTAGGGAGGAAAAATCTGATCAGATAAATGATCAATCGTTTTAATTATGATCCATCTATGTTTTATGAGGGCAACAGATAAACGGGTCTCAATACCTGAGATCAGAAATGACTTTATATCGGCAGCATCAAAGGAACAAAATAAACATGCAAGCAAGCCTATTCAAGTCTTTAGAGGTTTTCTAGAAATTGTCTGTATTTCAAGTTGTGTTGTTCCTGTCCACATCTGTTTTTCTGCATGCGCAACACCCCCCCCCCCCCCCCCCCCCCTTTTTTTTGCGCCCCCGCCCCGCCGGATCCGTTTTGGTGAATCAGTGATTTTTTTCATTTAGATTTTACTACAAGATATACAGTTACAAAACTTATTATTAAAGATGCATCCTGAGCATATATAGTGATACATCTACGAATGGTGTTTGTAGCGATATATGTGAAATTCACATAGAGTAAATTCCGTTACAGATGGTGCTAAGAATGCTCAAGAAGAAGAAACTGTCAAAGCAGCAAGAGCTGGGGGGAATGTTGGTGCAGATCAGCCATTATCACAAACAGCAGAAAAGCAAGTAGAAAAACATTCCAAAGAGTCTCACGGATTAAAGCTTTTAAAAACTGCTGTGGCAGATTATGTCAAGGATATTCTGAATCCTTGCTGGAAAGAAGGTAACATCAGCAAAGAGGCTTTCAAGTCTCTGGTTAAAAAGATAGTTGATAAGGTTGTTGGTAGCTTACAAGCTCATCAGATTCCAAAATCACAAGAAAATGTGGATCAATATATGGCACAATCGCATGCAAAAATTTCTAAGCTTGTCCAGGTCTTTTAATTTCCATGCATTTTATTTTCTTTATTTGATATCACTTTTCTCATGTTGTCTAACCTAGGCCTTTGTTCTGTAGGGTTATCTGGATAGAATGAAGAAGAACTGACTGAAGGTGCTAGGTGTCAGCTTGAGTTCGATGCATTTTCTACAAAAGATTGCATTTTGCCTCCTTTTACCTGGTCAGGAACTAACATTAATTTCATATTGTTTTTAATTTTGTGAATGGTGCTATAGAAACATTGTTTGGGAGAATGGATGGTTAATTCACATTCCAGACGAGAATGTATGGTTATTATACTGCATTTCAGGCACTCTGTGGTCCTTGCTGTGGTGGCCCATTGGCTTGGTGGACTATTTCGAAGAGCAGAGTTGTTGAGGTGATTGATGTTTTGCCCAAGGGAAAGAACCGAGGTTTAGATCGGCTTACTAATGAATTCTCTCTCCTTGAAAGATGTTTTGGTGGAACCGATGTATTTGGTTTGGCAGGAAGCTCCTTATTTTGTTGCCTCCCCTAAGTATCTCAATCAGTTGTTCACAAAGCTGATTCACAAAAATGATGACTAGAGAAACATTAGAAATTGGAGATGGGTTCCCATGCTCCAAATGAGATCAAGATCAGTGTGAAAGCTCTAGCCAACAAAAGTGTGAACTTTTTGCAAGATTAGACCTAGAAAGACCAAAAAGGTTTCATCTAGGGAAGATCTCTATTCTGGAAACCATTGTAGATATTTGAGAGGGGATGGAATATGCCAAAGAGACGATCAAGACTTCTTGTTTCTCAAGATTGACCGTGACAAAACATATGATAGACTTTGGGGGGGACATCTTTCTTAAATCTTTGAGGGACATTAGGGGAAAAAATGAACCCTCCTTGGGCCTTTTAGCTTAAGGAGTGATTAGTAATCCACGAATAGGAAGAGGGCAGTGGACACCGACTATTCTCTTAATCAAGTAGGCTAGCTATAGGCTTCCCTTGGTTTTTCTTGGTCAAAGATGCAAAACTACCTTCATTTGGTGGTTTCTTGCACATTAGTGGTTTGAGATCTTATTCGAGTGAACCACAACCCTTAGATGGGCTCAGAGATCTAACGCCTATGCTTCAAGTGCAAAAGTCAAGGCCGGCTTCAATTTGGACCCTTAGATTCGATGTGGATCCAAGGGACCTTATTCAAATTCGTGGAAGAGAGGGCGCCCTTATTTCTGGCCCTTAGATTGCCTTGAAAATGAAGGGTCTCGATGCCCCTTCATCATGGAAAGCGCCTTTGCATCTCATCCATTGGATTGGGACGAGATCTAATGGCTCTAAGCCACCCCCTTCTTGGAAATGCGCCTTTTAATATGGCCCCTTGGATCTTTGATAAGATCGGATGGCTCCTAGCCTTCCCCAAGACAAAATTTCGCCTTTCATTCTCTTTCATTAGATCTACACAAGATCGGATGATGCCAAGCATTCCGTAAGAAGAGGCTCAGCCCCATTTGCGCTTAGCCTTTGGATGAGGCATGATCCAATGGCCTAAATTCTTGCAGAGAGTTTGCAACTCCCCACGAAATGTGAGGCCTTCTCTCTCTAGACTTATTTTGCTTTGAATATTAGCCATTGATTTGAAGAATCCAAAGGTTATGGATGCTCAAGGATTTATCAAAGATTATTTTATTTGAAAAACACCACTAGGGGTTTCATGAGTCCCTTTAAGCTCCTAGATTAAGCACTTTAATCCCTAAAAATTAGGAATCCTTACAAGGCCCCAATAGGGTTCATTTTTTCCCCTAATGATTTGGGCCCTGGTAAAAAAATCACTAGGATGGTTGGCATAGTTTGGGGGAATGCTGCCATCAAGATCAATGTAAATGGCAAGTTGTCGTTCTTGTTCTTTCTTATGTGATCAATTAGGCAAGGATGTTCGTTGGCCCTAAGTTAGTGCCATTGTGCCAAGAAAAGCCATATTCACCAACCTAAAAGGGATGACATCATACTCACATTCCAGCCATAAGGTCCATTGTGACTCATCCCCAAACCTAAAAGTTGCAACTAGACTGATGGCCTTCATCGTAGGGGCTAGCGTCTCATACCACCAACCCCACACCATGCACATGCGTTGGTGACTCTATCAACAGTCAAGAGTCAAAGTGCCTCGTACGTGGCATGAATAACAAATGAGCCCAAGAGTCCTATTCATAGAGTCATTTAAGGAGGCCTAGCTCACACTTGCCGACCACTCACACTTGGCAGGACACACAAGCTACATGCACCCATCCAAATGTCCTTTGGTTTGGGGATGTAACATTGTCCTCCTTTTTCTTAATTATTGTGCTCAACAATCTCCTTGTGTAGAGGGGCACTTTCTTCATACCCAAGATCCCTTGAAACCATAAAATCCTTTCATGCATTCACCTTTATGTAATGCAATATGAATAAGGCAAGGATAAAGGAAGTGACAAACTCATGCAGTGGCACTATGGACTAAGTCTACAAGGAGTCCAAATTCAGTTGACTAGGTAATCCATAATAAGTCAACCAAGTTTCCCAAGAGTGTCCAAACAAGTTGACCAAGTTTCCAGAGAAGTCATCCAGAATCGGTAGTCTAAAATAAATCAACCAAGTTTGCTAGCAAAATGGTCCAAGAGAAGAATTCTATCAAATCAAGCGAGACCAAATTTTTCTTAGGCCAAAGAAGTTAACTAAGCATCGCAAACCAAGAAGGCCAAATTAAATCGATCAACTTTTTCAGACACATGATGAGCAAAGTGGGCCATAAAGAGAGTTCGGGAGGGTAGTGACAGGAGACCACCGCTCCCAACTAGACTCTAAGATTGTCAGAATGTAATTGAATTCAAAAGAAAGTGGGCTTCCAAAAGAAATGGGCTAAAGAGTGGACCAAGGTTGAGAAGAGAGTGTGCTCCTTGGAGTAAGGGACTCTAGATGGATCAAGAAGACAATCTTTTTTTGTCACTTTTGTCTCCAATCGGATATTGCAAGAGTTTAAAAACCAAGAAGAGATGATATAAGGAGACCTTCCACACACACACACATATATATATATATATATATATATATATATATATATATATATATATATATATATATATATATATACATATACATATATACACAGAGAGAGAGAGAGAGAGAGAGAGAGAGAGAGAGAGAGAGAGAGAGAGAGAGAGAGAGAGAGAGAGAGAGAGAGAGAGAGAGAGAGAGAGAGAGAGAGAGAGAGAGAGAGAGAGAGAGAAAGAAAGATATATTAACGTCCACGGGAGGCCGAAATCGACCTATGGGACCGATCAGGTACATCAAAACATTACATTCCACTTGGGGGGGAAGCCCTCAAGGGGCTATAATAAAAGGGAAAAATCAAAATAAAAGGGGGGGGATGTGGCTTCCAAAGCACTCTTATGACTCATATAAGAGTTTCAAAATTACATCAATATATATTACAAATGAGGGAGATAGCTGTTTCTTCCTATGTGGTATGGGTATGGAAATCTCTGATAATAGCTTGACCGCCTCTGTATACTGCCCACTTTCCATTCTTCCTGGCTTCTCTGGCTTTAGTTAACTCTGCTGGTCGTTTTTTAAGTTGGAGTGGGGTGAGTTCATCTGGTATCCATACTTTAGTACCTTGTAGTGACTTTGCTTGCTTCATGACAGCTATCTTATCTGACATGTCAAAATAGCTTACCCTTGCCTGAGTTCCTTTGGGTGTGATGAAGACCGGAGACCCTAGATTGATGAAGGGGACCACCTTGGTTAGTTGTGCTTCTAGTACTTCTGTTTCAAGGATGCAGTCATCTTTTAACTCGGGTGCGATGTCCTCCCTGTCCCATCCTAGGGGGAGGCCTCCAATCCTGATAACTTTCTTGTTGCTGTCCACCAATTCCTGCTCCTTTACCACAGACATTACTTCTTTTGAAAAATGTGTAGAGCTGGATAGTTTTACCTCGGATAACTGTGTTGTCAAGTCGACTTTATTTGTTGATTCAGCTCCTGTTTGCTGGCTGTTTCCTTGTGTTTCATCAAGCTTTTGTTGCAATCTGGCTATTTGTTCATCTTTCTTACTAATTTCGTGCTTCATTGCTGCCATTTCTCCTTGGAGTTTCTTCACTTCTTGGAGTAAGTAAGACTCCCATGCTGTTGGTTTGTTGACTGGGGCTGGTATAGAAAGCGGCTGGTGCAAGAGGGCAGAGGCAAAGCTTTTCCTGCCTTCCATGTTGTTGCTGTAGACAGGGAGCGAGGAGAAGGGTGCTGGAAAGCTCAAGGAGAGGGTCCCCTCCCTCACCCTCCCCTCGAGACGAAGAAAGAGGGAGGCTTCTCCCCTCCCGCCTTACCTGCTGTTGTCTCTGGGAGACTGGCGGAAACTGCTACGCTTAGGGTTTCGGGCAGACGCAGAGCTCGGGCAGAGGGACTGCACTTAGGGTTTTGGGCACAGAGAGAGAGAGAGAGAGAGAGAGAGAGAGAGAGAGAGAGAGAGAGAGAGAGAGAGAGAGAGAGAGAGAGAGAGAGAGAGAGAGAGAGAGAGAGAGAGAGAGAGAGAGAGAGAGAGAGAGAGAGAGAGAGAAAGAAAGAAAGAAAGAAAGTGTTTTTACGTCTATTAGGAGGCCGAACTCGGCCTATGAGACAAATCAATGTACATGGGTGTATCTTCTGTCTATCAGAGAAGATAAAAGTGCTGAAAAAGAAACTGGTAAAGCTGATACATATCTCCGTGAAATGCGTGTGGAGATACCCATGAAAGGGGGGGGTGTATGGAGTGCGATATCTATGGCAGTCTATATGCAAAGGGGTAGTACAACAAGCATGGGAATGCATCTGAAACGACTAACTAGCTCCATCCTGTGCTAATGGGCGGGTGTAAGATGTGATACATAGGTGGAGGTGGAATCAGGGCCATCGTGATAGCTGCAACGGGATCAGCCATCATCTGGAATCGTCTCTCCTCCATGGCGCCATGGTGACAAGCCTGGATCTCTGCAATCTGATGTCGGTGATGTCTCGGGGCCCGATATCCTCTAGCACGGGGTCGTCTCCTAGCTCGAGCAGCCTGAGCCTGCTGAAGAGTCACCCCTCTCGGTGTGTGGGCTGAGGGGGGGAGGGCTGCAGAACGTCGTGGAATAAAGAACTCAGTGAGCTGACTCTGTCTCCCTCCTGTATGGGCTGCTACAGTAGGCTGGAGTAGGGAATCTCTGTGACTCTGTATCTCTAGTAGGAATCGCCCGAGCTGTCGCTGGTCTCTAGAGTCCATGATCTCTCGGAGGGTGGGCTGCCCTGTAAATAGAGTCCTGTATCTACCTCTGATGCCATCATATGCGCTACATCTGCATACAAAGTGCTCCTCATCCTCTATCTCTACTCTGCAAACCCTGCATACCCGCTCCTCTCTGGGAATGTCTGCGGCTCTGCCCGTCTCAATCTCTAGTCTATGTGATGAGACTCTCAACTGGCCAATCGCTACCCTCGAGCTATGAGGCATGTGAGAGAGAGAGAGAGAAAGAAAGAAAGAAAGAAAGTCATATTAACGTCTTCTGGAGGCCAAACTTGGCCTATGAGACAAAAACCATGTACAAGTGTAGTAACCCTGTGTAGAAGATAAAATGAAATAAAAGGTATATCGCTACACAAAGCTATATAGGGCTGGAAAAGGCTGGGGAGACGTGGCTCTGACTCTGCAGATAGTGGCCACCTAATACATGGGGGGATCCAAAATGTGAGTAAAACGCCCTAGCGACAAGTGATGGGTGGAGGTGGGTGTAGTATGTGGTACATCGGTGGTGGTCTGAGTGCCTCCTGAAGGAAGACAACCCAGGGGGTGGTGGTACGCCTATGCTCCATCATAGAGAGAGAGAGAGAGAGAGAGAGAGAGAGAGAGAGAGAGAGAGAGAGAGAGAGAGAGAGAGAGAGAGAGAGAGAGAGAGAGAGAGAGAGAGAGAGAGAGAGAGAGAGAGAGAGAGAGAGATACTAACGTCTTTTGAAGGCCAAATTTGGCCTATGAGACAAAACCATGTACAGATGTAGTAACCCGTGTGTAGAAATAAAATAAAGTGGAAAAGTACTTGCTACACAAAACTATGTAGGCTGAACATGGAAACATCCAAAGGATAATGTGGGGGAGTGACGGAGAGGTAATGGGGATAATGTAGTGGTGCGTGGGGAGATGTGGCTTTGACTCTGCAGATAATGGCCACCTAATACAATGGAGGGTCAATGACGGGAGTGAATATGTATATCCTAATTACAGATGATGGGTGGAGGTGGGTGGAGTATGTGGTACATCGGCCGCGGTCTGAGTGCCTCTTGAAGGAAGACTACCCAGGTGGTGGTGGTGGTGTGCCTATGCTCCAACATGTGGTCATGGGATATCCTGATGCGTGAGATATCCTCCCGGTATAGTCATGGTCGTCTGTATCAAGCTCTTTGTGGTCGACGTCGTACTCTCTGTGCCACTGCTTGCCGGAGCGTTAGCCCTATGCCTCTGGAAGGTGGGCTCCTCTGATACAGCCAGTCTCGCTGAAAGAATTGAGTAATGGTTCGTTGTATACTTGTATGTGTCTGATACGTGGACTGTAACAATTGCTCTCGTCTCTCATATGCTGCTATGAGGAATCGTCCCAACCTCCGTTGGTCTCTAGTGGTCATGCATGACTGTAGTGACTCCTCTATATGGAACTGTACTCATAGATCTGAGTATGCTCGGCATCTGGTAACAAAGTGCTCCTCACTCTCTGTCTCTGTATGGCATACTGGGCACCACCTCTCCTCTCTAGGTACTCCCTTGGTCAAACCCCTCTCGATCTCGGGCTGATGTGATGAAAATCGAAGCTTCCCGAGTGTCTTCTGTCAATCGGAAAAGATAAAAGTCTTGAAAAAACCGGTGAAGCCGATATAGATCTCCGTAGTATGCATGTGGAGATGCCCATGAAAGTGGGGGGGGGGGGGGAGGGGGGTGTATGGAGTGCTATATCTATGATTGTCTGTATGCAAAAGGGTAGTACAAGCATGAGAATGCATCTGCATGAGTAACTAGCTCCATCTTGTACTAATGGGTGGGTGTAAGATGTGGTACATGGGTGGAGGTGGAGTCAGGGCCACCCTCATGACTGCAGTAGGATCAACCATCATCTTGGATCGTCTCTCCTCCATGGCGCGATGGTCATGAGCTTGGATCTCTGCAATCTAGTGTCGGTGAAATCTCGAGGCCCGATATCCGATAGCATGGGGTCATATCCTAGCTCGAGAGATCTGAGCTTGCTGAAGATTCACCCCTCTCGATGTGTGAGTTGAGGAGGGGAGGGCTGTTGCACGTCATAGAAAAAAGAAGTCAGTGAACTGACTCTGTCTCCCTTCTGTATGGGATGCTGAGGTGGGCTTGAGTAGGGAATCTCTGTTGGATACAATGTCCTATTGTACATGTTCCATGGTCCAAAAATCATGTGTAATAGCATATGGTGTGGCTTATGTAAAGCAAAAAGCCGTGGGTGCTATGGGTAGAAGAACGCGCTCTCAATTAGGCAACACGAGTTCAAATCTCGTCTCGTGCGGCAGCAAAGATCAAAGTATTTTTTTAATGCTTCTCACTTTTGCTCATCGAAAAGCATCATCATTAGTTTTTTTGTTTCGATCACAGCGACGTCTTCATTCATAGTAGCTTTATGCTTTATTGAGCTTGCGTTTCGTATTCGCTTTTGGAGTTCACAACCTATATAAAGAAGCATAGTCTCATTGTTGAGACATCACTCTTCAAGCAATCCTCTCAAGGAGATCAAGGAGGATTCTCACACACTTGGAGGAGGTGCTCAAGCCAGCTCTTGGTGTTATGAAGCTTTGGAGGTGAAGGTTTGGTGAAGGAGAGGCTACTCTCTTGGAGCAAGAAGTCTTCTACAAGGTGGTGGTAACTATCTTTTGTGAATTAAACTTATATTTTGTTTTTAGGGTTTCTCTACCCTAATCTCAAAATTAGGGTTGGTTGATTTACAATTTTGTTACACTATTTTGTGAGGATAAGGTTAGCTTCATTGCTCATTCACTCCACACACACACAGATTATTTCAACATAATCTAAATTTTGTATCATCATCTTCTTGGATATTCTTCCATTAGTGAGTGCACCACTTTATATGGTTGAGTAGTACTCCCATGTTGTAATCTGGACATCTATTTATTAGTGAGTAAGCTTTGGCTTACGTTCCCTAATCTTGTCTCAAGATCTCTTTCTTTCTCTATCTCACGTATCATCTTAATTAATTAAGTGTGTATGCTCAAAAGGTTTTAGTTTGGAACGATCCTAGGGCCCCAAATTCCAACAATCTCTCTGACTCTATATCTCTTGTAAGAATTGCCCGAGCTTTCGCTGATCTCTAGAGTCCATGATCTCTCGGAGGGTGGGCTGCCCTGTAAACAGAGTTTCGTATCTGCCTCTGATGTCATCATATGCACCACATTTGCATACAAAGTGCTCCTCATCCTCCATCTCTACTCTGCATATCTTGCATATCCGCTCCTCTCTTGGAATGTCTACGGCTATGCCAATCTCAATCTCTAGTCGGTGTGATGAGACCCTCAATTGGCCAATCGCTACCCTCGAGCTATGAGGCATGTAAGTATCCATGTAGCGTGGTCGTTGGATGAAACCTTCTTCAAGCATATCTAAGAACTTGTTTCGGTAGTGTGATAGTCTCGATCCCATGTGTGGTGTGAGCGATGTCTGACTAATGTAGAGCTACCAGAGGTCCTGTCTGAGCACAACGTTCCTCTCACTACGGGAGAGGTGGATGTAAATTAAGGGTCACACGGGTAATTGAAAGGGCGCCAATCTATACATATCAAGTCCATGACTATCAAACAAGGCTCTAACCTGAGTATACCAAGCTCTCTCATATCCTCACTGTGATATCTATATAGCTGCCTCAAATGCTTTGCATGTGAATTTGTTTGTAAGGAGCTCCCTCATCCTCTGAATAAAGCAGATGGTCTGGAATAGTGCATCTACTACCATGGGTGGTGCAGCTAGCTCTACTCTGATGATGTCATGTGGCACTAACTGTTTCCCATGAAATAGTCATGAGATCATACGTACTTGTGGCCTCTCGATCCCACTCCACTGGGTGACTGCGAGGCCTGGGGCCCAAATTGTCGCAGCATACATCATAGCTGGTATGACTAGTGTGTCAAATAGCCACCCCTTCGTGCGAAGCTCCTTGAAGTGTGCCTGGTGACATCTTCGCTCTAACATGGCTAAAGTTGCATATTCTCATGTGAGTATCGCTGGCTGCCTGCCTCATGCTGAAGGGGCCAGGCAAGCTCATGAACCATCAATGATGATCCGACCATCTCTGTATGAAGCCTTCTTCCCCTTTTTACGGGCGCATTACCCTTGACATGCATGCGTGGAGATATGCTACTTGCATGGGTGTGAGATCGTCATTTAGGTAAATAGGGGGACCTTCAAGCCCTCTCAAGTCCACTCTTTTACAATGGAAGGTGGATCGAACCCCTTCGGAGGGGAAGTGCAAAATCAGAGCTCTCTTCTTCGAAAGGTCTTTCCCTACTCTCCAAGATTTGATGAAAGGGAGGGCCTCCTCTTCCTTGTAACTGAGCTTCTTCCATAGTGTCTTCCCATCCATCTCGGGCATGGAGCCTTCTTTTTTTGCTATGCTTGTGACATGCACATTAAGACGTCAGGCTTGTCTCATCCTCTCCTTCTTTGTGGTTTTGTGAACAATGACGGCTTCTTCTTGCACCTCTTTCTTGATGTTTGTCTTGGCTACTTCGACCCATCCTTCTTTGGTTGCCTCGAGCTTGGTGTCAATGCTCGGAGTCAAGACTTTAGTGAGCTCTATTGTGAGAGCATCTCTTACGTCGGCTCTAAGCTCACCTTCTTCCGGGTGAGGGATGCGATCGAGCCCTTGAGGAACTCGATTTGTTCTCGCATGGCTGTCTTCTCTTCTACTCAATCTTCTTGCCTCTTGAGCCATTCTTCTTTTTCCTTTAATCTCTCCATTTCCTGGTCTTCTTTTTCTTTTTTCCCAAGCTTCATGCTCTTTGGTGAAGCCTTCGTCTTCTTTCTCAAGTTTGGAGATGCGTTTGATGATGGAGGTGATGGTTGAGTCCATTGTTCTTTTGTTGTCTTTGATAATGACATTGAATTCGTCCTCCATCTTAATTATATCCTTTGTCTTGGCCATGTCCTTGTGCAATATTACACTTTTATTGAGCTTACAAGATGTGCTTGATACACTCATGCCTTTATTTCAAAGTGGTGCACTTTGAAAATTCCCAAAATCTGCAGAAAAACAAGGCTCAAAATTTGATTCAAAGCTGAAAATGTGCAGCCAAACATGGCAGCCACATATTGCTGAAATTCAGCATGATATTCAGCCCACTTCTGATGTACATTTTGACGACGTATTACATGAGGTACACATGTCTATCAAGGATGCACAATCTATGCCAAAATGGATGCAAAAAACATTGCAAGATAGCAAGTTGAGTGCACTTTTACTTCATGGCAAGAAGAGGTCTATGTGAAGCAACCTCCTTAATTTACCATCATAGCTCAATAGCATATGGTTTGCCGTTCGCATAAGGCTTTGTATGGATTTAAACAAGCTTCACAGGCATGGTATAACAAGATACATAAACACTTGATTGCTCTTGGTTTTACATGTAGTCGAATTGAAAGCAAACTTTATGTACACAAAGATGGGGCTGATCTTATAGTGCTTGTTCTTTATGTTCATGACATTATCTTGACGGGGACATGTGATGTGAAAATCGGCATGCGTATAGTTGATTTGCAACATACTTTTGATGTCACATATCTTGGCCTCTTGGCATCCAATTTGTATCGAGTTCATATCTTTTGAGGAGGGAATTGTTGTGCATCAAGCAAAGTATATTGAGAAGCTACTTCGACGTTTTTTGTTTTGAGTATAACAAGCCTATCTAAACACGAGTGGAAATATGATTTAGATTCTCAATTGAGGATGTAGGTGATACATTTGATATTTCTCTTTATCAACAAGCTGTGGGATATGTGATATATGCATGTAACACAAGGTTGGACATACAGTACGCAGTTTCCTAGTTGACTCAATTCATGCATAGCCCTGACACTAAGCATTGGCAAACAATAAAATGTGTGTTTAGATATCTCAAAAGCACTTTGAGTTTGGGTCTCTTTTATGGGAGAGATGCTCAACCATGCTTGTATGCTGTGTGTTTAGATATTTCAAAGGCACTTTGAGTTTGGGTCTCTTTTATGGCAGAGATGCTCAACCATGCTTGCATGCTTGGTGGTTACGATACACGGATGTTCATTATCATCATGTTAGAGAGTACCTTCATGGGGAGATATTGATTTAGTATATATGCCTACACGAGATAAGGTGGAAGACATTCACCAAAGCTCTTCCACGAGAAAAGTTTAAGCTTTTCGTAAAGCTTTAGGTTTATTACCTTGTGAGGATTGATCAATCACTCCCTGTATGTGTTCACATCATTTGCTTAAGAGAGGTTTGTTACACTTATGTGTTCCTCGAGTAGCTTTGATGTGAATTGTTTCCCTATACGTGGGCACTTTTACTTTAGTGCTGGTTAGAGGTTTTTCCCCATGTGACAACATATACATGATATACTCATACGTGGTGATATGTACTAAGGGATTCATTTATAGCTCTTATTTCATTCATTCTCATACTACGGATCATCTATTGACACATAGCTCTTCCAGCCATTGCATGTCTCTTTGTTTTGATCATCTTCTTTGCTCTTGTGTGTATTTCTATTTGTGCTTCCTCACTTACTCACACATCCAACAATCCCCACATTCTCAACCAAGTACTATTTGGAAGGATAGAGACATCTATAGGATGCTCAATAATGGAGGAAAGATGTTGACTCAAACGTACTCCCTTAACTATCAACGTTGGTCAAGCCTCTCAAGTCAAAATTATATGCTCTCATTTACACCTATCAAACAAACACACACATATACAAGGTGATGTAATATGTCCACCATAAGGTTTTGAATGCAGAGATAATACCCCTCCTTGCTCGCGTAAGTCTTCCTCCATGACCACCAAGTTGTAGATTTGAGCTCTCATATACCTGGATGAGCGATAAACTCCAAAGGGCACAAGAAGGTTGACTAGTAGGTTGAACACCACTCTACAGGTACACAAGGAAGCAATGCTCTCCAATTTACAAACTCATATGCACTATTTGCAAATTCATCTGCACATCTGCACATCCAGCATAATTAGCACATATAAACTATTTGTTTGCTGCGCTATTAGCTGCAAGCCACTAAATTTGATGTGACTCCTGTTTCAATCTTTCAAAGTCTGATGTGACCCCTCTTGGAGTGGATTTTCCTTCACTTCTATATTTAACATCATCATATTGTATAAATCTTTGAATTTTCTTGCTGAGGATAAAACTGGTCTTCATTTGCATCTTCCATGAAGATTTAACTCTTCTATATGAAGTCCAATTCTCTATGTACTCTATGCTTTGATACCATTTATTGGTTTTTAGGCTCACAATCAATATAGAGACAAAGAAAAAATAAAGATAAGATGGAGAATACACAAAACATGAGAGAGAGAAAGAGCCATTCTCCAGATATGTGCATTACATTCCAAATTGAAGTACATGAAGTTACAAGATAGCATAAAGAATTTGCAATATATACAAGTTGTCCATAACTCCACAATCTCCAAAGCTGAAGATGATCTCCTTCAAATAGATAAGCTCCAAGGTGCTCCCACCTTGAAGATAATGAAGAGCACAACTCCAACTCCTTCGAGTTGAAGGACGAGCTTCTCCTCCACAACAAGTTCTAGTCAGATCCAAAAGTGATGATTTATGAGCCCATCATATGTTCTTTATATAGTTTATGTTTGTACATGCTTTTCATTGCTTTTTAGGGGCTAAAAGATCCAAAACTCACTCTCTCATGATTCGCTGCAGATTGTCTGTCTTGTTTTACAAGATAGATTTATTATTGTTATTTTTTAAAATAATTTTTTATTTTTTTAATGTTGCTTTTATCATATTAAACACATATATTAATTTATGTATTTAATTTGACCTGCGCGTCATATTACTTTTCAAGTCAAAATTGAGAAATTAGGGTTTCATTTTTGACCCTTCGTCTGCTTCCAAACGCCAAGTGTTATTGGAGAGCTCTTGATGAGTACTTTCACATTATACAATGAAAAATTCTGTCAATTTTTGACCATTTTGACCTGTTTGACCATCCATTTTGACCACATTTGACCATCTGTTGACCATCCAATGTTGACTAACTTTCACTTGTAGGTGGGGTCTCCTAGTGAAGGTTACCTCATAACATCATTTTTCTAACAGTAATTGAGCTGGAGGATGTTGGACAGCAAAGTGAGGCTCTTGAGGGGCATATGCAGTCACCTATTCATGCTGAATAGGGGGCTGTCAAATAATGAGGAAGTTGATATACCTCTTGATCTAGATCCATTGCAAGAGAATGTGGATCATAAAGTAAGAAGATCTACACATCCTAAGAGACATGTGAACATATATGACCCCTCTGTACACTACATTATCCCATCAAATGAGGGTGAGCCTCTCACTTATAAAGAGGCAAAACTATGTGAGCACAAGAAGTGGGAGCTATCCCTGCAGGAAGAGATAAGGGCCATGCATGCAAATGATACTTGGGATTTGTTTGAATTGCCCAAAGGAAGGAAGGCCATTCTTTACAAGTGGGTATACAAAATTGTTTATAGCAAACCCAAGTACAAGGCATGGCTGGTTGCTAAGGGATATGCCCAAAAAGAGGGCATTCATTTCCAAGAAGTGCTCTCTCTGGTGGTTAAGATGGCCACATTATGTGTGTTGTTTGCTCTCAGAACTGCCTTGGATTTGGAGTTATTCCAAATGGATCTTAATACAACTTTTTTGCATCGTGATTTAGATGATGAGCTGGACATGAAACAGAGAGAAAGATATGCCATTCCTGGAAAAGAGCATCTGGTATGCAAGATGAAAAGGAGTTTGTATGGGCTGGAACAAGCCCCCACGTAATGGTATAAGAAGTTTGATGCATCACATTTATGCTCAAACTGGGTTCAAAAGAAGCAATGCAGATCACTGTTTATACAGCAAATTGGAAGATGATGGCAGCCCAATCATTCTAGTGCTGTATGTAGATGGTATGCTGCTGGCTGGGAAGAAAAAGCACATTCTAAAACAGCAGCTGAACTCTCCATTCTCAATGAAAGGCCCTGAAGAAGCTGAACATATCCTTGGAAAGAGGATAGAAAGGCAAAGGCAGCAGCACACATTGTATTTGGCACAAGGAAAATACATTGAAAAAGTGCTGGACAGATTTAACAAGGCAGATGCAAAACTTTTTGGAGTGCCATTGCAGCCTTACATGAAGCTTTCCAAAGTAGGTTGCCCAGAGGATGACCCCAAGGACTCTCCTTTTTTCTATGTTTTGAGCCTTCAAATGATAGCCCTCTTTGAGAGTTTTCTAAGTATATTTTTATTATTTTGTTTTGCTCTAAAACTAGGAAGACATAGACATTTGTTTCTTAGTGACTTATGGTCACTTTGGACTGTTCACTCTTGGCAAGTGATCAAAGTCTTCATTTTAATAAAATTAAGGTCTTAACTTATATTTGATGAGAAAACTTGTACGTGCTTCTTTTTCTTCATCTTCTTCATTTCTATACAAAGAGCTTTCTCTCTCTACTTTTTCTCTCCTTACACAACAACTCATCCCCTTGGTGTTTGGAGCAATCAAGCATATCACCGCATAGCTCTTTGTGGCCCCAAGTATGCTTTGTTGAGTGAAGAAGGAAATAGAAAAACTAGAGGAAGCAACGATCATTATTCCGATGGATCGCTCGGAATGCCTTCCATCCATGGTGATCATACAAAAAAATCAATCCAACATGATTTGATTTTGCATTGACTTTTGAGCTCTTTGCAAAGTCACGATTCCATATGGCTTTCCCACCGTGTTTACTAAACCAGTTGGAGAAGACGTGGCTAATCATGCATTATACAGTTACATGTATGGCTCTAGTGGATATAACTAAGTGTTGATCCATCTGAGCAACCAAGCCATGATTGTGTTTGTAACACCTTGGGGTACTTATGTTTATACAAAAAAGGCTTTCAAATTATGCAATGCTCTTTCCTCCTTCAACAGGGTGGTTTATTCAATGTTTGGATTCTTATTACCCAAATTCTTAAGACCTGTGTGGATGACTTCTCCACCTTTTCGGGCACCAACTATTCTGCCCTCGTGGGAAATTTCATTGATCACCTTTGTCAATTAAAATAGGTTTTTAGCACTTCCAAGGAAGCTAAATTGAAGGTGAATCCAAAAAAATATCATTTATTAATACTGGAAGGAATACTTATAGGTCACATAATCTTAGCTAAAGGTATGCCTGTGTGCACGATAAAATTAGAGAAGTTCTACACATGCCTAAGCGTATAAATGCCAAGGAAAGTACAAAGTTTTCTAAGGCACATGGATTATCACGAAAAAATTTATAAAAATGTATGTGTAGATAGCCAAGCCCTTATCTAAGCTCACAAGCAAATCACTACCCTTCCAATGGTCTATTATAGAAGGAGAAGCATTTTTTTTGTTTAAAGCACAAAACTCATCAATGCACCTATCCCAGTGGTTTTCTAGGTCTTAGGGAATGCATTATGTTTTTCTCCTTGAGTAAGTGGTGTAGACAAAGTACTGAACGAATGCTCAAACAAAAGAACTCCATATTCAACTTCACCCTCATACCTAGATGGAAAGAGGAGACACAACAATGCACAATATGTTGGAGTCTCAGGTTTGCGGAAGCATGCAACAACACAAGGAAGAAGAAGAAGCTGGAGCATAACACAGAATGTACAAAGATAAGTGACCCGTTAGGGTTGTAGGCGTATATATAAGCCGGGGAAGAAAACCTCCAAAAGAGGGGAAAAAGTGCCCGGGCTGTCCTAAGTATGTTCACACACATCACTACCGAAATATATCAACAAATCCCCCTTGGGATTGATGCGGTGAGCAACAAGCTTGCACTCATGTATAAGGAAGTGCCAAGCTATGTGGAAAGAAATCAATCCACAAAAGGAAGTAAGCCCAAAGCTTTGCAAAAAGCTTCAAAGCTTCAAACTTCTCCTAAGGAAGAGCCTTTGTGAAAAGATCTGCAATATTATCTTGTGTGGGCACATATGGCAAACCGATCTTCCTAGCAGAGAACCTCTCCATGACATAATGATAATGTACCTCAATGTGCTTTGTGCGAGCATGGAACACAGGGTTCCTCATAACTTCCAGTGCTCTTTAACTGTCAGTGAAGATGATGGTGGCAGAAGATTGACCAACACCCAAATTATCCAAAAGGCGTTTGAGCCACACATGCTCAATAGTTGTTGTGAAAGCTTCCCTATACTCAGCCTCACAACTAGAAGTGGGCAAAGTAGCCTCACAACTAGAAGTGGGCACAATAGGTTGTTTTCGCTCAACCAAGATATGCATGAGCTACCAAGCATAAAGCAAAAACCACTAGTGGACACACG
Organism: Ceratopteris richardii; assembly: GCA_020310875.1. Classification (NCBI taxonomy): domain Eukaryota; kingdom Viridiplantae; phylum Streptophyta; class Polypodiopsida; order Polypodiales; family Pteridaceae; genus Ceratopteris; species Ceratopteris richardii. The sequence goes on from CM035413.1 coordinate 26,664,198, forward strand.
AGGGTCATAGCAACCAACCGAGTCAAAGTCAGAAAAAGCATGTAAATCTGACGATAGTGATTCCCCCTTGGATAAAACAATCCAAGTAGCCGAGTACCATTCAAGTAGTGAAAGATGGGCTTAACCGCCCGCCAATGCTTTCCACCTCGACAATGCATAAACCTGCTAATATGAGAGATAACAAATTGAATATCAGGCCGAGTTATGCATAAGTAAATCAAGCATCCAACAGCCTGCTCATAGAGAACAACATCAAATGCATCTCCAACATCATGAAGATTCAACTATAAACTTGTTGCATAGGAGTGGCAATAGGTTTGCAGTCGTCAAGGCCAAAATGCTACAATAATCTGTCAATATATTTTTTTTGACACAAAGCTATTCCACCATCAACTTGCATAAACTAAATGCCCAAATGATGCAAATGCCCGAAATCTGACATCTCAAAGAGGCATGCAAATCAGCCTTAAAATTAGCAATATGCTTCTCATTAGGACCAGTGAGTAGCATGTGATCGACATAGACAACAATGATCAGAAGCACATCGTTTGCAAGCTTAACATATAAGGTGCTCTTAGTTGGACTATTCTTGAAACCATGTGCAATCAAGTAGGCATGTATCTTTTCATACCAAGCACGTGGTGCTTGTTTCAAATCATATAATGCCTTTTTCAATCCGCACACTTTATTTTCATGCCCTCTCTGTACAAAACCACAAGGCTGAAATACATACACTTCTTCATGCAAGTCACAATCCAGAAATGTAGTTTTAATGTCCAACTGATGTACATTCCAACCATGATGAGCTTCAAGTGCACAAATGCTACAAACGGTGGTCATTCGACTACGGGTGCAAAGGTCTGATCAAAATCAATGCCTCTCTCTTGAGCACAACCTTTTGCAACAAGCATAGTCTTGTACTTGTCAACTATTCCATCAAGCTTATGCTTTAACTTGTATACCCATTTAGTGCCAATGACTTTTTTGCGTGGAGGCAAATCACATAAAGGCCAGGTACCATTCTTCGTAATAACATCATATTCTGTTCGTATAACAACCATCCAATTTTTTTAATTTTGTGCTTCATCAAAAGAAACAGACTCATTCTCATCACAAAGACTAGAGGCAAATGTTGCATAGCAATCTGATGCAAAAGAAGCACTATGAGAGCTTGAACGAGTACAATATGATAGCAGTGCATCTAATTTGCTATCTCTCAAAGTCTGCACCAACCATTTTGGCATAGTTTTTGCCTCATCTATATCAGCCCTCTCACCAACAAGTGCATCATGTAAATCTACATTAGAAATGGAATGATCTGCATCATCATGTGGAACTTGTCAAGGCTTAGAAATTGCTTCATTGGACCAATACTTGAAAGTCCACCTATAAAAAGAGACAGCAAAGTGTCATACATATCTTTGGAGCTAATTGATGTCTCGTTAGTACATGAAAGTAATAGATGAATTGCATCTTCTACAAAAACAACATCATGGCTAACCAAAATGTGTTTGGTTTGTGGATGATACAGATAATAGCCTTTGCTTTCATAACTATACCCAACAAAAAATACATTCTACAGCTTCGTCCATGCCAAGCCTCATATGGAGTGATGGATTGTAGTGCTTTGATGGGATACCTGTTAAGTCCATATGCTGCGCACATAATAGCTTCAAAGCCAGAAACTATGTGGTAAAGCCTTACTTTTGACCATACATCTCGCCATCTCCATGAGAAACATGTTCTTTCTTTTAGCATCTCCATTTTGTGGGATTGTATACGGCATTGTACACTGATGTTTTATCCCACGTTGAGCTAGAAATATGTTAAAATCAGAAGATATATATTCCCCCCCTCGATCAGAACGGAGGGTGCCCAATTTAGATGCTGACAGATTTTCAGCCAAGACCGGAAACTGTTTGAAGCATATAAAACACTTCGGGCTTGAAAAATCATGCATGCCTTGAAAAATCATCAATAAAAGTCAGGAAGTAAAGGTAGTTCCCAAAAGAAGGTGCTTGCATAGAACCACATACAACACTGTGAACAAAGCTGCAATTTTTGAGTAGCTCGTACTGAACCATCTTTTGGGAAGGAGGAACGCTACATTTGCCCAAAATACAGCCTTCACAGACATGTTTAACAGGTGCCTCAAGTTTAGGTAGAGATGATACCATTTCAAATTTCTACAGGCATAACAAACTAGTGTAATTCAGATGACCAAAGCGTGCACGCCACATCTTTGCATATGAGATAGCCTGAGAATTTTGAACTGCAAATGTTGAATTATTAATAAATTGTGCATAGTCTATGAGCTTATACAACCCACGATATAAAATGCTAGAAGCAATAATGACATCGCCATTTGAGCTGAACTATATACCTGTCATCAATAAATTCGACAACCAAGCCAATCTTGGCTAATGCTAGCACTTGACAGTGTGAAAGAACTACCATCAGTAGTTGTCAGAATGATCTTACCAACTTCCATGACTAGGTAAGAGGAGTTGTTGGCGCATGTGACAGTATTCGCTGTAGGGGCAGGCTCAAGGGAACTGAAGATACTGTGCTATAAGGTAATATGTTTGGTTGCCCCACTATCAAAGTACTACACATCTTAGTCTGCTGCAGACATACACTCTTCATGAGAAGATGGGTCATAGCTACACACAGAGGTAAACACACGTTCTTCATTCTTCACAAGATTAGCGGAGTCTGCTTTTGGTGTAGAGGCCTTTGTAACAACCATTAAAGCCTCTTTCTTTTTTGCCTCTTTTGCAGCTAGTTTTGGACAACTCTTTATGACATGATCGTTTCCTTTACAATATTTGAAGAACTGTTTCTGCTTTTCTGTTTTCTTCTCGTCTTTGTCTTCCTTTTTGGACTTTGCAAGATTAGCAGATTTTTGCCTACTAGTAGATGAGCTCCATTTACCTTTACTCTTCTGACTAGCTAGGAAAGATCTAGCTCGGAAAGCTTGATCTGCAATGTGCATAATGGACCTCTTCTGCCTGGAGTGATCTTCCTGCAACAAAATAGAGACTAACTCTTCAAATGTTAATGCATTTGGATTTCCTTTCATCATGAACTGAAGAGTAGAAGCAAAACTATAATATGAATCTGGAAGATCGTTAAGAACAGTATGCACAGGTGAACTATCCGATAAGACTTCATGAGCAGAAATCAATGGCTCTTTGAAATCTTTGATCTTTGTCAAAAAATTATCCATAGAATCTCCTTCATTTATATTCTCACTCTCCAATTGTTTTCGGAGGTAAGGAACACGAGCCTCGTTTCTTTGTTGGTATAAAGTGCTAAGTGTATCCCAAGCATCCTTTGCTCTTTTGCAAGAGTGAATGTGAGAGATAATGGCACGTTTTGACGGACAAAGCTATCAATGCATGTGTCTGAGCATCTCTACCACTCCCAACGAAGTTGCTCTGCAATAGGTGCAGGAGGAACCAAAGCATGAACAGGAATTCGAAGATCGTCATCTGCATCGCCATCTGCATCACCTTCAATAATTGGCATCACCTTCAATAATTGTATTTGAAGGTGTAGTAGGTCGTTTTTCAACATCCTACACAATATTCTGGAGTCCTTTTGCCACCAATAGATGACGCATCATATATGCCCATAATGGGTAATTGGTACTATCTAACTTATCCTAAAGAGCCAATGTACGAAATACATCGTTGCTTTGAGTCATGGCCACTGACAAAAATACCTTGATGCAAAAAATGACTTTATTTCATATAGTTGTACAAAACTACCCTTTCAAAAAACCTCCTAAAAAGGAAAAAAGGGTCCCAGCTGTCAGGGGAGCACTAGATTGTGCTCTCTGACTACAATAGACAAGATTTCGGGAATACACTTATGATAACAAGAACACCTACGAAGGGAAAATAATACAAGAATACGTGACTGATACAAGATGTCCCATAACCCGGGATTGATAGGTATGAATAACTCGACTAGAGATGATATAGGAGATCCCACAACCCGGGATCGTAAGTATGAAACAAGATATCCGGATTACAAAAACTCCCGTCTCGGAGATGAACTAAATATAAGAAAGAACTCGACAGGATCTCGTACTACGAGATTACAAGAGGACAAGATACGATGTCCAAGAACTAGACTAGAATAACGAACAAGATAAGAACTAGAATTGGAACTTGAAGAGTACTTACTTTGGGGTCACGACTCCTTGAGCTCCCAAGACCAGTATTGGCAAGACTGAGAATGAATGTTGCCAACCCTTCCTTATATAGGTTTTCAAGGGCGGTTCCCAAGGCGGTTGCGAGTTGATGATGTCATCAATGATGCCAACGAATCGATCAGGACCTAAGAATGTCAGAATTTAGCAAATAAACAGTCAATCTTAGGGTTTGGCACGTTCCGGACGCAATGGAAGCATTGGTTTCTCCTAATTCTGAACCAATCATGAGATATAAGATTCACACAGAATCATGCGAGTTGATGATGTCATCAATGATGCCAACGAATCGATCAGGACCTAAGAATGTCAAAATTTAGCAAATAAACAGTCAATCTTAGGGTTTGGCACGTTCCGGACGCAATGGAAGCATTGGTTTCTCCTAATTATGAACCAATCATGAGATATAAGATTCACACGGAATCTAAGGTTCAGGGTGGTTTTCTTTGTCCATGACATCACCTTCCTCTCAAGCGACGAGTTCCACGAGGAGCGGTCATGTTATCTGGTCTCGGCTTCATTGGATTTCTCTCATGGAATTCTTGAACCTTGATTGGTGCTCTCTGAAGGTTTTCTGCAGGTTCCCAAGTACGATCACTGATGTCATACCCTTTCCAACGAATAAGGTATTCCAATCTTCCTCGGGATATTCTAAATTGATCAAGACCTCAAAATGTCAGAATTTAGCAAATAGACCGTTGATCTTAGGGTTTTGGCACGTTCCGGATGCAATGGAAGCATTGGTTGCTCCTAATTCTGAACCAATCATGAGACATAAGATTCACATGGAATCTAAGGTTCAGGATGGTTTCCTTTGTCCATGACACCAGCGGTCTTAAATGTGTTCACACACATCACTACCAAAATATATCAATACCGAAATATATCAATATAGTAAACATTCAATAGAGAGATACACATAGAATACAATCTCTTAAGTATTTCCAGATTCAAGGGTATCCTCTAGGCTAGCACCTACTCGTAGGGACTTCCTTATTGGGTAGGAAGAGTTAATGCAAGTTTGCTAAGAAAATGGAAGAGTACAAGTATTAGAGGAGTAACACACTCTCTACATACACGTGTATCTAGTGCAGAAGGGGTCTTAGGGTTTCTGAGGGATTTGAGGTCTTTTCCAACTTAGATAACATCATTTTATAGCCATGGAGGTGCCGAGATAGTTGGGAGGAGCATAATAGATTTAAATCGCGATTTTTTGCTTCATAATAAAAACCTTTTAAACCTCTCGTGATTTAAATCTCTCCCTGTGATTTAAATCGAAATTCCATACAAGTACGATTTTTATTCCCTCCCCCCTCTCCCCCCCCTCCCCCTTTTCCCCCTTCTCAATTTTTACATGTGACTTCCCTCGAGGACATTATTTCGAAGTTTGTGCTTTTGTGACTTTTTTGTTCATTGAACTTCCATAGTTGCATAGGGATTAAGTCTTTGGGTTGAAACTTGAGAGCCTATCTAGTATCACTCGAAGGTCTAGGGAGGTTGAAACTTATAGGCAATTGAGGGTCTAGGGAGGTTGAAACTTATAGGCAATCATTTTTATGACTTGCAGTAGAGAGTACCTACTACCAAGAGAGAAACTGGACGTATGCTAATTTCATATATTGCCTTTTGTTGAATATGATTGATGCGAATATGTATATATATCTATACTTTTCGTAGAAAAAAATTAAAATTTCTTTGAGTGAATAAAAACCTCGATTTTTATTTTGGGTTTGGATGATTTAAATGATTTAAATGATTAAATCTCGATTTAAATCTTACAGTTGAAATCTCTTGGTTTCACTATGGGGAGGAGTGGCTAGCTATTAGACTGGAAGAGGTAGCCATGCTCAGGGAGGTTGTGGTGGCCAAAGGTAGAGTGACCTATTTAGTTACATTGGCAATGTTAGCTTGGTAGTTGCATGTACCAGGTGTGGTCCAAGTCTTCAACAAGTGGCTAGAGAGTGGTCAAGGGTGGCCCCATGCGTCCTAGTGGCCTAGATTATCTTGAGTAGTCTCCCAATTTGAGAAACTCTCCTTGCATACAATTCGCCCAAGGTCACATGGTTGCTTAAGATGGCAAAGGAAACCCATTGATAAAGTCACCCATTGGTAGAGGTCACATGGAGTTGCTCAATTTGGTGGTCATATGGAGTTAGTCACCCAAGGTGGTGTCCGTATGGAGTTGCCCAACGAAGTCGCCTAATTTGGTGGTCATATGGAGTCCCCTAATTTGTAGTTCACATAGGTTGCTAACTTCAAAGGTTTGCCTATCATGCATGTAGGTTACCCATACCACTGGAGGTTCACTACATGTGGTGGCATGTGCCCTTACACTATGGAGTCGCCCTTGTTGTAACTCGCCCTAGGCATTGTACAAATGTGGTCGCCCCTCGAGTCACTCATATCACCCATGTCAAACGTAGTGCTTGGTCCATAGTCTAAGTGTATAAAAAATTTCTTCTTTCTACAAGTTGCCCACCACTATAATCTCTCCTTGGAGAGATAAGTGCATTGACATCACTTATGTTCACGTGTTACAATGAGAATGCTTATCAAAGAAAGTGAAAGTAGACAATCTCGAGAGAATATAGGAGATCCAAAAAGCCATGTATGTACATAGGATTTACAAGTTCATGCATGCATCCTAAAAAGACTTTGCATAAAGGACATCTATCATTCATTTGCTGGCTCTATGCCAAGGATGTTCTTCATTAGGATCTCAACCAAACAAAGACTTCACTATGTCGAACCATGACTTGCATGAGTCTCTTTGGTATCAGAGATCTTCACATTCCTTCTTTATCTCTTCTAACTCCACGATTGTAACAACACGTATGTCCCGCCAAGCAAGATTCCTCTATATCCTCATACGTGAGACTCTCTATGAGTCTCTCTCTCTAGTCCTCTACCAAAATAGACAAGGTCTTCTAACCTTGACATGTGGGGGTTGACCATAAGGGTGTGTTCTCACCATATGTGATCTAACGTGACATTTCCCTTCCTTTCAAAGCATTTTCGTCCTCGAA
>CM035413.1:26676442-26681442 GCA_020310875.1 Ceratopteris richardii
AGAGACTGCTCACCAAGGTGTAGCAGGAGGACACTTTGGTCCAGATCGGGTGTTCCAAGCAATTTTGTTTGCAGGTCTTTGGTTGCCAACTCTTCACATGGATGCACATACCTATGTGAAGAGGTGTGAGGTTTGTCAACGAACTAAGTATCCCATTTGCAAGGATGAGATGCCATTGAAACCTATGATGGGTGGACGTGCATTCTCTAAGTGGGGAATAGACTTTGTTGGTCCTATTAATCCTCCAGTTAAGGGTTCACATGCTGAGTACATCATTGTGGCCACAGATTATCTGACCAAGTGGGTAGAAGTGAAAGCCACTACGAAGAATGATGCTCAAACAACAACAAAGTTCTTATTTGAAAATGTGTTCACTAGATACGGATTGCCAATAGAATTATTAAGTGATAGAGGCACACACTTCTTGAATGAAGTCATATTAAACCTTCTCCAAGAATTCTTGGTAGTACATAAGAAGTCTGCCCCTTATCACCCACAAGCTAATGGTCAGGCCGAGAGCACAAATAAGATCTTATGCAATGTGCTGACTAAATTGGTGAATAACAAACGCTCTGATTGGGACAAACAGCTACACCACGCTGTTTGGGCATATCGAGTTGCCTATAAAACGGTACTCCAAGCCACGCCCTTTCAGATGGTGTTTGGCCAGAATGCAGTGCTACCATTGGATTTTTTGATACCTACGTTAAAGATAGCACAAGAGCATGACTGGTCAGGCCATGAACTCTCCTCTAGAGTCTTTGATCTTGAACGTTTAGCGGAGACACGATTGAGAGCTGCAGAAGGAATCTATGCAGCCAAGAAGAGGCAAAAAGCGTATTTTGATACACATGTGAAGGATAAAGGCTTGAAAGCAGGAGACCTAGTCCTAGTCTACACATTGAAACAACATGCACGAAAATTAGAGAAAAGGGGCTATGGACCACTGATTATCCATAGGATCTCCACAAGCGGAGCAGTACAACTAGCCACTTTAGAGGGCGACATACTACCAAGTTACATAAGCGGATGTAGAGTCAAGCTATATCAAGAACCCTTAACTGAAGAAATGCTCAATCGACTCAATACTGCAAAGAAACATAAGGATGAGGAAAAGAGAATTCGAGAAGAAGCACAGGCTGAAGCTTTAGAACGCATTTGACGCAAGGTAGAGATCAACCCATGACTGAAGCCCATGAAGCTCTAGGTTATCACATGGCCATGTGCGAGGCTTCAAGTGAACTGGCCCGTAAGATAGTTGATCGACGACCTTTTGTGACCCTAGAAGTAGGACAAGGAGAGAGTGCAAGGACCGTGAGAGCTTTAATTGATTCAGATTGTCATGTTAGTATTGTGGAGGGAACACTATTACATCCTGTTTCCTATGCAACACTAATGTGCCTTCCTTCTTCTAGCAGATAAGCATCAGAAGTGTCATGGCATCCGTAGCAAGAACAAGCTCCCAGGCGGGCACTAATACTCAAAGCAATTGGGATACCATGCCTGTGGAAGCGCCACTGACAGCAAGGCCGGAAGAGCTTTTGAATGTGAGAAGAATTCCTATCTCGGATCCTCCAAGTGGCCTAACAGAAAGAGTGAAGGGGCATTCTCATTGGTTCAATGAGATGCCAGGAGATTTGGAAGATGCAGACCACATATGGGAGTTCAAGTTGGAATTCGGAGGAGTCTGGTGGACATTTCAATTCTTCTCAAGAGAATTTGAAACCTTACAGAATGCAGCTCCTCTTCAAGATATTTGGCTGAAAGCGGGGTTGCAAGATTATTTTAGTGCAGCTTTACCTAAACCTGATTTTCTGAGATGCTACTACTTGATTGCCACACTGAAGGCGACAGGAGATAAAGATCATTCAGGCACATTCCTCGTGCCCTCTCTATCAAACCAGGAGGAAATGAAGAAGTTTGAGTTGAATATTACTTTAATCAGGGAAGCCCTTCAGATGTATGGCACTCATGTACCCTCTGACCGGATCCCTTGATACCGGAGTCGATGAAGAACAACAAAATCAAGAAGTTGAAAGAAATGTGTGCCCTCACCCCAACATCGCCATACCACTGCGGATGTGCCTTCAACACTTCGCATTTCCAGCGCAAGACCGGTTCACCCAGCCTCATAAGAAGATCTGGTATGGGTTATACCTAGCAGAGACCGGGAGCTTACCTATGAAAATGCCAGTATGGATCCTTGATCAGTTATATGAAGCAGGCAAGCGAGGAGTGAGGAAGCCTACTTTGAATGGCTTCTGCGCCATTACAAGAATCATCTTCAGATGCCTGGCTTATGATGTGCCAATTGCACGAGCCCTCAAGTACTCACAATTGGAATTCTTCCAGGGGCGGAAATCAGGGGTTCAACCCACTAAAAGAATGCGTGGATCACTTTCATAGGTTCTGATTCCTCGCGAAATTGCCACAGAGACCTCCTGTAGAGAAGAAGAACAAGTAGCCCCTTTCACGATCCATCTCCAAGGACTACAATCAGGAGACTTGGTACAACCCACTCCATTAGCCCCCCCACTACCCACTGATGCTGAGTTTGCATCCATGGCTACATTGGCAGTAGATCCATCCTTTGACTTTGAAAGCTTCTTACAAACAACACACTTGTCTGAGAGTGAATTATTTTCTGACAATGACAGTCTCGGATCATCATCCCAAAGAGAACGGCCACAGAGTGAGGCAAGAAGGGTACATTGGGAAGATGAGGCACAACACACTCAGGCGGGAGGCACACACGAACAAGAGGAGATGGAAAGGAATGAATCTGAGGAGAGTGAGGGGGAAACCCCTGCTAACATGCTAACACTGCACAACTTAAACGGCTCTACAAAATAATCAAGCAGGTACAAAAAAGACATAAGCTATCAGAAGAGGCAAATAGAGCACTAGTGAACCAGATGTTGCAAGCGGAGAACGCGGATCTCCACTTTATAGAATCATTGAACCTTTTGGCGGAGACATATGGGATTATAGAAGCTATGCGGATCATGTTACATCGCAACCCTCCTCAATACGATCAACGAAGGATCGATACACGACCACGAAGGGGGAAGATGATTCAAATGGAAGTCTCTACAGCCCTCCCTACCACCACCCAAGAAGATGTTCACATGGCCAGCCCAACTAACATTGATGAACCAGAGGTAAATACACAGATACCATCTCCACCATCACCTCCCATCCTGCCCTCCGAAACCCTCACTACCAGTATTCCAGAACAACCAGTAATAGCCATTAGTGAAACTATACCACACACCACCATTTCTCCATCCTGCCCTTTACCTCCATCCACTAGTTCCAGCCAACTTCTTGAACCCCATATAGGCCACCCCGCCACCGACCAAACTATAAATCACCCTTCATATTTCCCAGCCCTCGGACAACCACTTGCCACTACCCAAATCTTAACACACTCATTCCCGTCTACCGATACTATCCCTCTTTCCCAACCCCGCACCACTGAGGCCCTCTGGACCTTCTCAGAACCAACACCCATCACCCGACCTCCATTCTTAACAAGCCTTGTAAATATACTTCAACAAATAGAGAATTATAATAAAAAGTCCCTTTCCCAACCCACCTCCCCCACATTCACTGCCACCACTAACACACCACCTACCATTCCCGTATTCACGATTCACACTTCACACACCATCACGTTCGATCCTATGGACATTTCACCTTCCACAGGACCACTCACCACCACATTTGTCTCAACATCACCACTTGTAACTTCATGCACATCACCACACACACCCACTGTCAGCACAACATCCACTTTTCCCTTTCCCATTTCCCGACCCCCTGCATCTTTCACCTCCACCTCTGCATCCACCTCATTCAGTCATGCATTGGACACCATGTTCGAAGCCGCTTCCCAGCTTAAGGAAGAATACAGATTATTGGAAGAAAACAATAAGGAGCTGTGTACTCTGTCCTCCCACCTCCAGGCACGGGTCAATGCCTTGGAGTTAGGTAATACAACATTACAACACGAAGTGACCGCCCTCCAACAATCGAATGCAGAGCTGGAAGCCAAGTATACGGAGACGGGTAAGGCTATGGAGGAACAACTGAGAGATCAGCTAGCCCGTAACGCAATGCTACAAAGAAACATGGCTCTACTCCGACGACACCTAGCGGCTGCCCAAGAAGAAAATAGGAGATTACAACAACAAAATCAAGACAACCTCGAAGCCGCCATAGAGAATACTCCAGGGGCACCCATCGACCCCGCTAGCTTCCGGGCCGTCCCTTCAGAAAGCATACAACAAATCTTAGAAACCTATGCCAACCTCTTAGAAGCACATGATGAGCTGGTTGACCAAGTAAAAGAGCTACAGAGATCCCAAGTGCCTACACCACAACCACCAGAAGCTAAAAAGATGGTCCATGCAGCCACTTCTCCAGAGCCCGAATCTTCAACAACCAATGAGGTACTTGAGCTACGACGACAAGTGGCAGAATTAAAGATCAAGTTGTTACAGTATGAACGACCCCCTTCTCCACCTGATCAACCACTAGAAGAAGAAGCAGTAATCATTCCAGTGGAGGAAACATTTGAAGACAACTATGCGCCTCAACCCCTTCCAGGAGGCAGAATCACGGAGGAAGGACAAGACACTTATGAAGAGCCCCCTTCAGCATGGATGAAACATGTAGAAGAAATGGGGACAACTCAGGAGGAACGTATCTCCACTCAGATGCTGGCAATGAGGACCATTGAAGAAACCATACTTCAATCAGAGTATTTCAGACACCTGGCCCCTAGAAGACTGATAACTAGTTCTGAATTACAATATAAACCCTATTTTGTATTATTGGCCGACTACAACGCAGAAATCAAAAGAGTCACTAACAAGTACCCCACGTTCGCAACACAATTCGAACCAGAGGATATTCCGGAGGAAGCCAAAAAAGGGGCCATATTCCAACCCATCTGGAGGCAAAAGTTACTCGAAACCTATCCGGAAATGCTTAGA
>CM035413.1:26688942-26903942 GCA_020310875.1 Ceratopteris richardii
CACTGCATTCTTACATGCATGCAAAATGTCATAATGGGAAGTAATAAGTTGATGTTCAACTAGTCATATGGAGTCAGTAATATACAAATTGGTCGATTGAGATTTCAGTAATTACCTCAGTGACACGTACAAAATGTACAAGTATGATATCATTGAATGTATGCTAATTGAAGAATTCTTGCCATGTTTCTTAAATTACATGAGTAACTTAATAAAATTCATTGAAAAACATTGTTCGCCACCCTCATGTGAAATTCTCCATGTTTGGTGCTTGGGTTGATTTATTCTTCTATGCCATTCAAATATTCAAGTTTAGATTCAGGAACTTGATTTTAGGACAACGTATGGCTCTTCAGAAGTAAATTTTGTACTCTGCATTCTTGCAATTTTCCCCCTAACAAACCCTTGAATTGCATCCTCCGTAAAACTCTAAAGTATGACAATCTAGGTGAATTACTCTGTAAAATTATGCAGCTGATTATCTAGTTGCATAGTATCTTTATAAGAGTTTGTTCTAGCCCTTGTAGAGCTCTACAAATTGCTTATTGTGGTTGTCCATGGTAGACAATATTTGTTGTTAAAATTAAAGATGAACATATACTCAGACATTAGCAAAATTGGAAATAGAATGGAGTTCAGTACTGTACATTTTTTTTGAGCTTGTGAGGAAATACCATACTAGATGAGTCAGCACTCAAGGTGAGAGGAAATAGCTTTTGATATATATGTATATGGTCAGCTATTTTTATCTGAGCACAAGGATGAAGAATTTGCCAGATAAGAAAGTTGTCAAGGATGGTGGAAAGAGAGTTTATGGTATGTACATGCTTAAAGTTTTCAAGGATGACTTCTAATTGTTCATATACTGCTAAGTTTTGTTATTATACATTGTTCATATGCTGCTAAATTTTTCTATTATACATTCTATGGAAGTTCCTTTTCCTTACAACAAAGAACATGGCACTGTTGATTCCCCTTTTGAGTGAGTGTGTGTGTGTGTGTGTGATTCATTTGCAAATTCTGTAGAGTGGATGGTGTTAAGGGAAGGGTTATTCATGTTTATTTGCACACATTTCATTGTTGAATGCAATTGTAATTATTTTTTAAACTGTAAATATGTTTGTTTATGCCTTTGAATTCAGAAAATATACTTGGTCTAAAACCTCAATGATTGCTGTGAAGCTGCTTTCTTATGCGGAGAAGCCATAAACATATGGACTTAATTTGATGGGTTGCTTTGCAAAGGTCTGTGCATAATGGCTTGGTTGATTTGCAAACATGTGGATTAATTTTTGTTTATCCAGTTTCATATATGGAGAAATCATAAACTGTTCACCCTTCCGTCCTCCCCTATCAAGGTGTAAGCTTGAACGATTTGAGCTTTTCTTCTTTTGGAAGTCAGAACCTTTTCACAAACAAGATAAGGGATTGGGATGTGCAAGAAACTTGGATGTTGATGTTTGGTTCCATAGGAAAGACCTTGAATGGTTAGATAGGAAGTTTTTCAATGATATTCTACTCTTTTAAAATGAATTAGAAATTTAAATCAGATAGAAGTTGAAGTGGAAGACTTGATTGTGTGTAAGTGGGATGGAAACTGAATTTTCAAAGTCTTTGTCAACCCTCAACTTTGAAAGGAATCGGTGTTCTTTTTTTTTTGGTTGGGGGGGGTGGGGGGGGGAGGGAAATCATACAAAAAAGGAATGTTCACTAATATGACAACCAAGGTAAACATAGATACCTAACTTATGTTTCTTTCTATCACACTTGTTTGTGTAACAATTGCAGTGGATTGAGTTTGCTTAACCATGTCTCCTTGTTTAGTAATGAAGCTCTTGATGGATGTTATACACTTTCCCCCCATTCAGAAAATTCAAATCCAATCTCATGTTACTTATTTTCCATCATCTGACTCTTTTTCATCCATAAAGTGTGCAATTTTACCCCCAATTAAACCGACTCAATTGATCACATCCTCTAGTAATTTGATGTAATTAATGATGATTTCTTTAATCTAAAGAGAATATTTTTCTATGTTCATTGTGATTGCTTTGCAACATATCTTTTTCTATTAGAATTTATATTTCATGAGCTCCAATGGGGGTCCTACAACCCCTCAATGCATCTATGTAGATTTTTCATGATACGATGATGCAATTATTTAGAAAATGGAACGAAGACACATAAATTTATGAAGTGCAGATTCTTGAGGAGTGATACATTCTATCACTTGAACTAGTATTCAAGGAAACTATAAAATAGTTGTGGTTAAATAATAGAGGAAAAAAATATGAATTATATATTGGCTATGTTCTAGTCATTTTGTCACATATTCCAAGTTTGGATAATCAGCCTTGAAGTTATGGGTGCTCATTATTTGATAGATAAGCAATGGGGTTTAAACATCTAGTCTCCATCTCTTGGGGTTCTTATTTCTTTTTCCTATTACATTTATTGGGCCCCTCTTTCTCTGTTAGATTTTAAGTGTTTTTCTCTTTTATATGGTGCAATTGACTCACATTTGCAAATAAGAAATGAATAGATGTGGATTTTGTTGACGTGTCTTCATTATTAGATCATTTAGAATAAGAAACAAATAGATGTTGTTAGCACTTCTAGTGAGTCATACAATTTATTTCAGACTTGTAATAGCTCAATACTATGCTCTTCTTTCATTCTAGGTTTCCTTTGAAAAGCCCTCATAGATGCTTAGTTATTTATGGCAGATGAGTTTGTATGTTATAGAATCACATGAATCCTTCACAATGTGAAATACTTGTGACATTCCTTGAAAGAGTTGCGACATTTCTCCTTGTGAATGGTGTATCCTATAACATGCACAATAATTCATATTAAGGATAGGTACTTCATTAGGCGTATAGAATTCACTTGTATGTTTTCTTTGAGACTCCTTGATTTTTAACCCATATCATTTGCGTTTTCTTACCTTAGATTTAGAGGATCTTGATTTATTTGTTGGATTTTCTTGAGTAATCTAGACGTGCTTGAGAAACTTTTGAGCAAATAATGAAAACTCTATCTGAGGTCATTGGAATTATTATTTTTTGACAAAAGCACTCTCAAGTTAAATATGAGATAATTACAAGAGAATGAAAGAGAGTTACAAAGGAGCTTGATTATCATTTCATCCCCTTCATGCAAGATCCACTTATTATTCAACTTCTTGTTATCTAAGATAGAGACTTGTGATGTTTGAATCGAGGAGAACTTTTACAAATTCAAATTCTTACATCTAGGTAGTCTAGGGATTTTTATAAGGACCAAGACCATTTTTTGAGGAGCTCACTAAAGTTGGTTGCACAATTTTCTTGTTAGATTTCCCAAAGAACACTTTTAATAGCATTCTACAGAGCTACTGAATGTTGATAGCTATGCCATGTTGTGCTTGTCTTTCAATGGATTGGATGATCCAAACAGAGAGACTTTTTAACACACTTCCAAACTCAAACAATCTTTGGGCAAGAGAGTAAAAGGTGATTGATGTCCTTCAGACCACTTCAACGTCTTTTGCATCATGATGGGCATTGTAAATTTCAGTGCCAATATCATTAGTCCAAATGCCTTAATGGAGACGTTTTCACATGAGGAATGCTTACTTGTTCTCTTTTAATGAGTGCCACAACTCATGGAAGTTGAATTCCCATCTAATCCATGACCAATAATTGCACCACTTTTTGTTATAAGGTGATGAATATCTAGATTTCTCTCAAGCCTCGAGATGTCCTCTAACTTGTTTCCATTGCTCCATTCAAACCCTTCAGATGGGGGAAATCCTGTCAGAGAAGCATACAAATTTTTGAAGCATCTTAGCCATTGATTTTCTTCCGTAAGAGACATCAATCTTCATATTCCACTATGAGGCTACGACTGACGTCCTAAAATTTGATCCAATGTCTCTTCCCTTGGTTCCCACGTGCTTCCACTTATGAAACCCTTTGAAACAAAGTTTCTTAACTCTATGGATATGCTCTTTCTTAATTTTTGTGCTTCCTACAATAGGGAAACAGATGGAATCATGTTATGAGATGCCATCAACCCCTCTAGTTACTATTGATTGAACACTAAGGTTTCAATTGTTCGATATACTCAATAAACCATTCTCAATTGGCCACAAATGATCCATGGTGCTCTAAGTTATAAGGCCCCCATTATGAGGAGAAGCCATTGTGAGAGCCAAGACATTTGTGGAACCTTAACCTCCAAGTTAGATGAGGTCTTTGTGTGACCGTTGATGATAATAGATCTTTGTGAGCCTAGCCTTGAGGTTAGGTAGGGCATAAATTTTTGGGCCATTGGGTTGCTATTCAAGACAAAAATAAAAGCCTTGTGGTGCCACATGGTTCCCCCATAGACCTTAATGGGGGGAGTGTAAAGGGAGAATTGCCCTCTTTTGTGGGGTTCGAGGGGCCTATCCCTGTTGGAGTTAGACGTCTGCGGAAGCACGCGAACAACACAAGGAAGAAGAAGAAGCTTGGAGCACAACACACAAGACTGAATGTATTACTAGAGAATGTACAAAGATAAGTAGCCCATTAGGGCAATAGGCGTATATACAAGCCGGGGGAAAAAAACCTCCTAAAGAGGGAAAAAAGTGCCCCGGCGGTCCTAGAGTGTTCACACACATCACTACCTAAATATATCAACAAATCCCCCCTGGGAGTGATGCGGTGAACAATGAGCTGGCACTCATGTATAGGGAAGTGCCGAGCTATGTGGAAATCACTCCACAAAAGGAAGTAAGCCCAAAGCTTTGCGGAAAGCTTCAAACTTCTCCCTAGGCAGAGCCTTCGTGAAAAGGTCTGCAATGTTCTCCTGCGTGGGCACATATTCCAAGCTGATCTCCCCAGCAGAGAACCTCTCCCTGACATAGTGATAATGCACCTCAATGTGCTTAGTGTGAGCATGGAACACAGGGTTCCTCGCAACTGCCAATGCGCTCTGACTGTCAGTAAAGATGGTGGTGGCAGAAGACTGGCCAACACCCAAATCAGCCATAAGGCGTCTGAGCCACACACACTCAACAGTCGCCGTGAAAGCTGCCCTATACTCAGCCTCACAACTGGAAGTGGCCACAGTAGGCTGCTTCTTGCTCAACCAAGATATACATGAGCTACCAAGCATGAAGCAAAAACCACTAGTGGACACACGAGTGTCATAGCAACCAGCCCAATCTGAGTAAGAAAAAGCATGCAAATGTGGCGGTAGTGATCCCCCCTTGGGATAAAACAACCCAAGTAGCTGAGTACCACTCAAGTAGCGAAAGATGCGCTTAACCGCTTTCCAATGCGTGACTCCTGGGCAATGCATAAACTTGCTCATCTGTGAGACAGCAAACTGAATATCTGGCCGAGTAATGCATAAGTAAATCAAGCATCCAACAGCCTGCTGATAGAGAACAGCATCAAATGCATCTCCAGCATCATGAAGACTCAATCGTAAACCTGTCTCCATAGGAGTGGCAATAGGCTTACAGTCTTCAAGGCCAAAACGCTGCAATAATGTGTCAATATATTTCGTTTGACACAAAGCCATTCCACCATCAACTTGCATAAACTGAATGCCCAAATAGTGATGCAAATGCCCCAAATCAGACATCTCAAATGAGGCATGCAAATCAGCCTTGAAATAAGCAATATGCTTCTCAAGAGGACCAGTGAGCAGCATGTCGTCTACATAGACAACAATGATCAGAAGCACATAATTAGAACGCTTAACATATAAGGTGCTTTCAATTGGACTGTTCTCAAAACCATGTGCAATCAGATAGGCATGTATTTTCTCATACCAAGCACGTGGTGCTTGCTTTAAACCATATAACGCCTTCTTTAACCTGCACACCTGGTTTTCATGCCCTTTCTGCACAAAGCCACGGGGCTGAAAAACATACACTTCTTCATGCAAGTCACCATTCAGAAATGCTGTTTTAATGTCCAACTGATGTACATTCCAACCATGATGGGCTGCAAGTGCACAAATGCTCCGAACAGTAGTCATACGGCATGTAGGTGCAAAGGTCTCATCAAAATCAATGCCTCTTTCCTGCGCATAACCCTTTGCAACAAGCCTAGCCTTATACCTGTCAACTGTACCATCAAGTTTACGCTTCAACTTGTATACCCACTTAGTGCCAATGGCCTTCTTGCCAGGAGGCAAGTCACATAAAGACCATGTACGATTCTTCATTATAGCATCATATTCAGATTGCATAGCAACCATCCAATTTTCTGAATTTTGTGCTTCATCAAAAGAAACAGGCTCATTCTCATCACAGAGACTAGATGCAGCCATAGCATAGCAATCTGATGCAAAGGAGGTACTATGAGAGCCTGAACGAGTACGATATGACAAAGGTGCATCTAATTTGCTGTCACGCAAAGTCTGCACCAGCCATTTTGGCATAGTTTTTGCCTGCTCAATATCAGCTCTCTCATCAACAAGTGCATCATGTAAATCTGCATCAGAAATGGAATGATCTGCATCATCATATGAAACCTGCAAAGGTTGAGAAGTTGCCTCATTAGGACCAGCGCTAGCCTGTCCACCTGTAAAAAGAGGCATCAAAGTATCATACATGTCTTTGGAGCTAACAGATGTCTCCTTAGTACATGAAAGCAATGGCTGAATAGCATCTTCAACAAAGACAACATCACGGCTAACCAGAATGCGTTTAATCTGTGGATGATACAGACGATAGCCTTTACTTTCAGACCTGTACCCAACAAAAATACATTTTACTGCCTTATCATCCAATTTTCTGCGATGTTGTTTAGGCACTAATGCATATGCCAAACAACCAAAAACACGCAGATGAGCAACAGATGGCTTGCGGTCATGCCAAGCCTCATATGGAGTGATAGATTGCAACGCTTTGGTGGGACACCTGTTCAGTACATATGCTGCACACATGACAGCCTCAAGCCAGAAACTATGTGGTAAAGCCTGACTTTTGACCATGCACCTCGCCATCTCCATGAGTGACCTGTTCTTTCGTTCAGCAACTCCATTTTGTTGAGGTGTATACGGCATTGTACACTGGTGTTTTATCCCACGTTCAGCCAGAAATGCATTAAAATCTGAAGACATATATTCCCCCCCTCGATCAGAACGGAGGGTGCCCATTTTACATGCTGACAGATTTTCAGCCAAAACCAAAAACTGTTTGAAGCACATGAACACTTCGGACTTTGCTTTGAGTGGATATACCCATGCATGCCTGGAAAAATCATCAATGAAAGTCACGAAGTAAAGGTAATTTCCAAAAGAGGGTGTCTGCATAGGACCACAGACATCACTATGTACAAGCTGCAATTTCTGCATAGCCCGAACTGAACCATCTTTTGGAAAGGAAGAACGCTGCATTTTGCCCAAAATACAGCCTTCACAAACATGTTTTCCAGGTGCCTCAAGTTTGGGCAAAGAGGACACCATTTCAGATTTCTGCACGCGTAACAAACTAGCAAAATTCAGATGACCAAAGCGTGCATGCCAAAGCTTTGCATCTGACATAGCCTGAGAATCATGAACTGCACATGCCGAATCATTCACAGATCTTTCATAGTCTATGAGCTTATACAGCCCACGACATAAAATGCCAGAAGCAATAATCACATCGCCATTTGAGAGATCATGGACTATACACCTGTCATCAACGAATTTCACAACCAAGCCAATCTTGGCTAATGCAGAAACTGATAACAGGTTCTTTTTGATCCCTGGCACAAATAAAGCATCTGACAAAGTGAAAGAACTACCATCAGCAGTAGTCAGAATGATCTTACCAACTCCCATAACAGGATAAGAGGAGTTATTGGCGCATGTGACAGTATTCCCTGTAGGGGCAGGCTCGAGTGAAGAGAAGAAACTGCGCTGCGAGGTAATATGTTTGGTCGCCCCACTGTCAAAGTACCAAACATCTGAGTCTACTGCAGACATGCACTGATCATGAGAAGATGGGTCAAAACTGCAGACAATAGTAAACGCCCATTCTTCTTCCTGCACAAGATTTGCATACTCTGTTTTTGGTGTAGAGGCCTCTGCAACAACCATTCCAGCCTCTTTCTTCTTTGCCTCTTTAGCAGCCAGTTTTGGACAGTTCTTTATAATATGATCATTTCCTTTACAGTACTTGCAGAACAATTTCTGCTTTTCTGATTTCTTCTCATCTTTATCCTGGTTCTTCGATTGTGCAACAT
This sequence comes from Ceratopteris richardii, assembly GCA_020310875.1. Lineage (NCBI taxonomy): Eukaryota > Viridiplantae > Streptophyta > Polypodiopsida > Polypodiales > Pteridaceae > Ceratopteris > Ceratopteris richardii. The sequence continues at coordinate 26,697,156 of CM035413.1, forward strand.
TTGCAGATTTCTGCTTACTAGTAGAAGAGCTCCATTTTCCTTTGCCCTTCTGACTAGCCAAGAAAGCTTGATCTGCAACACACATAATGGACCTGTTCTGCCTGGACTGATCTTCCTGCAACAGAACAGAGACTAATTCCTCAAATGACAAGGCATTCGGATTGCCTTTCATCATCAATCGAAGAGTAGAGGCAAAACTCTGATATGAATCAGGAAGGCCATTCAGAACGGTCTGCACAAGTGAGCTATCTGGTATAACCTCATCAGCAGAAATCAATTGTTCCTTCAGGTCTTTGATCTTTGTAAGAAAACTGTCCATCGAATCACCTTCATTCATGTGCTCACTCTCCAACTGTTTTCGAAGGTAAGCAACACGAGCCTCATTCCTAGCCTGGTACAAAGTGGTAAGTGTATCCCAAGCATCCTTTGCTGTTCTGCAAGAGCGAATGTGAGGAATAATGGCACGTTTGACAGACAAAGCTATCAATGCATGTGCCTGGGCATCTCTGCCATCCCAACGAATCTGCTCTGCAGTAGGTGCAACAGAAACAGCAGCACGAACAGGAATCTACGGAATATCATCTTCGACACCATCTTCATCAGCTCCAACACCTGTATTTGCAGTACCTGTCGTTACAGGTGTAACAGGACGTCTTTCAACACCCTGCACAATGTTCCACAATCCTTTTGCAACCAGTACATGTCGCATCATATAAGCCCATAATGGGTAGTTGGTACCATCCAACTTATCCTCAACAGCCAACATACGGAATACATCACTGCTTTCAGCCATGGCCGGTGACTAAGATACCTTGATGCAGAAAATTGACTGTATCTCAAAAAGTTGAACAGAACTGCCCAGATGAGTTCTGCTAGACCTGTAGCAGACTTTGAGACGCTTAAACTGGCGAACAGAAACTGGTATATACCTTTGGCACAAAAGGACGAAATAGCCTACACAAGCACTGCGATAGTGCGTTCGGAGGCCGAAACGAGCTCGGATCGCGATTTCGGCACCACACAGCGAAGCTGTTTTGATCTCGGAAACACCCTGAGTATGCTCACCAAATTTTGTGCGAATCTGAGACTGCAAACGGAGGAGTGTCGACGGTGCCATAGAAGAAGCAACGACCTGCTCTGATACCAATTGTTGGAGTTAGACGTCTGCGGAAGCACGCAAACAACACAAGGAAGAAGAAGAAGCTTGGAGCACAACACACAAGACTGAATGTATTACTAGAGAATGTACAAAGATAAGTAGCCCATTAGGGCAATAGGCGTATATACAAGCCGGGGGAAAAAAACCTCCTAAAGAGGGAAAAAAGTGCGCCGGCGGTCCTAGAGTGTTCACACACATCACTACCTAAATATATCAACAATCCCCTCACTGAGTAGAGTCGAGAGAGTAAGACTTTTGGTCATCGAGATATTGTTGGATTATATGTTTTGTCGATCATTTTGTCTCTCTTGACTATGTTTATGCATATCGATGCCCATTATACAAGCTATATACCTCTAAACAACATTTTTCGCATTGAGTTTTGCATCTAGAGTCCGTCTAGATTGCCATCTAGGCTCCATATTGGGAGCGCATGGGTGGACAACACCATCTTTGTAGTTTCTTTCCTCTTGGAAATCTGAGAATTTGAGTTCTCTATCTCGTAGTCTACGTCTCCATGGGTTTGTGTTTTTTCTCAACTTTGTATATTGGTCTGTTCTATTGCGCTATTATTTCTTACATGATATCAGAGCTCAAATCGATCTGAGTGGTGTAGAAGGAGAAAGGAAGAGGTTTCAACAACAAAGGAGAGAAGATGTCAAGTGGTGCATCATCATCTACATCCAAGGATCAAGGTGGTTCATCAATAGGAGAAGGTGGAACACAGAGGAGCAACAATGATGTTGATCATCCCAACATTATGGATATGACCACCAAACTTCATGGAAGGTAAACTTGATGGTATGAATTACACCCTATGGAAGTTTAAAATAAGTTATATGCTTGATTCATATGTTCTTCTAAAGACTGTTCTTGGGACTCATCATGAGCCCCTAGAAATGCTTGATCCAAATACTCCTGGTCAAATGATTCCTCCTGATACTAGGATAGATCCAAATAACTATGGAGTGTGTGCCATCAAAACTAGCCGCTACCTATCTATGTTGAGGGTCGGACGAAGAACTTGAGAGAGACAAAGATTAGTGGTTCTTAAATCCCACCACTACACCTCCAACCCCTTAAGGCTGGGTAGTTGAGATCCAATAATGTAGAGAGGAGATACTCTCCAACATTTTCAAGAGGTCCTTGTTGTCGATGTTAACCTCTTGTTTGCATACAAAAGTTGGGTTTATGGTTTTTTGGACTATTATCATCACTCTAGAGGGATCTGTAATGCCTCAAACATTGAAGGAGAGGATGATAGTTTTTGGATGGATAAGTCTTTTCGAATCTGGCCTTTGTCTCTACTTTTCTTGGTTTTCCCTTCATCTTTTTTCTTTGGGGATGGCCCATTGTGCATGGAGATTTTCACTTTGATAGAGTTGTTCATAGAAGATCGAGAGGGATCTTGCATGAGAACCCCCTAACTTTCTTGGTGTAGGTTTCTAAGTTGGCAAAGCCAATCATGGGGCTTCCACTATCTAGGTTGTCTTCCTTGCTAGTAGTGTAGTCATCTAATTTTTCTTTAGTACCTTGTATGCCACAATGAAAGAAGGGTTCACATGTTCTTGTAAACAACTTCCAACTTTAGGGTCTCTTGTTGAATAATGATGTTGATCAAGAATAGAAGCTCTAGGTTGAGATTTGTCTCTATATTAGTTTGGGGATGCCAATGAGCATTGAAGGAAAAGATAGCACCTCATAAATAGAGCCTCAAGGCTTGCTCTGGTCTCTAGCAGATGCCCAATTAGGGTTGCAATCTCTCCGATAAATCCATATAGGAAATAGGGAAGATTGCACAACTCCACCCATTTATGAAACTTAGCTGGCTTTGACTTGTTTATGGAAAATTTCCGGAACCATTTGAAGGGTCTAGGTTCGAATAGCTAACTAATTAGACAAGTTTTCTAGGTCTAGGTCCGAATAGCTAACTAATTGGACACTTTTTTTTTCCTTGAAATCAGATTCCAACCTTTATGGAGAAAAAGAATGATCAATTTCTGGAGGCAGTATCTGTGATTTGCTTTCAAGTAAAGAGAGAAAAGAAGTCAATTTTGTTGTAGTATCAAATTATGGTCTATGCTTCCATGTAACATTTCTATATTCACCCTATCTCGTTTTTGCATGATATTTTCATACTACCACATTTGTTGATTGACAAGCATTAGACTCTGAAAGCAGGTGCAATATCATGCTCCATATTAATTACATTCCATTGGAGGAATGCCTTGTGGTTGTTATTGTGACCAGTGGACCATAAGAGAGGTACAAGAAGATATCATTGAATGTATGCTAATTGAAGAATTCTTGCCATGTTTCTTAAATAACATAACTTAATAAAGTTCATTGAAAAACATTGCTCGCAACCATCATGTGAAATTCTCCATGTTTGGTGCTTGGGTTCATTTATTCTTCTATTCCATTCAAATATTCGAGTTTAGATTCAAGACCTTGATTTTAGGACAACATATGGCTCTTCAAAAGTAAATTTTGTAGTTTGTGTTCTTGCACCCCCTCCCCCAACAAACCCTTGAATTGCTTCCTTCTTAAAACACTAAAGTGTGACAATCTAGGTGAATTACTTTGTAAACTTATGCAGCTTATTATCTGGTTGCATAGTATCTTTATAAGAGTTTGTTCTAGCCCTACTAGAGCTCTATAAATTGCTTATTATGGTTGTCCATGGTAAACAATATTTGTTGTTAAAATTAAAGATGAACATATACTCATACATTACCAAAATTGGAAATAGAATGGAGTGTATTACTGTACATTTTTTTGAGCTTGTGAGGAAAGAACATACTAGATGAGTCCGAATGCAAGGTGAGAGGAAATAGCTTTTGGTATATGTATGGTTAGCTATTTTTATCTGAGCACAAGGATGAAGAATTTTCCAGATAAGAGAGTTGTCAAGGATGGTGGAAAGAGATTTTATGGTATGTACATTCTTAAAGCTTTCAAAGATGACTTATAATTCTTCATATGTTGCTAAATTTTGCTATTATACATTGTTCATATGCTGCTAAATTTTGCTATTATACATTCTATGGAAGTTCCTTTTCCTTGCAACAAAGAACATGGCACTGTTGATTCCTCTTTTGAGCATGTGTGTGTGTGTGTGATTCATTTGCATAGTGACAAATAAAAAGAAACTATAGAGTAGATGATGTTAAGGGAAGGGTTATTCATGTTTATTTTCACACATTTCATTGTTCAATGCAATTGTAATTATTTTTTAAACTATAAATATATTTCTTTATGCCTTTGAATTCAGAAAATATACTTGGTCTAAAACCTCAATGATTGTTATGAAGTTGCTTTCTTATATGGAGAAGCTATAAACATATGGACTTAATTTGATGGGTTGCTTTGCAAAGGTATGGTGCATAGTGGCTTGGTTGATTTGCAAACATGTGGATTAATTTTTATTTATCCAGTTTCATATATGGAGAAATCCCTAGAATTTGAGCTTTTCTTCTTTTGGAAGTCGAAACCTTTGCACAAACAAGATAAGGGATTGGGATATGCAAGAACCTTGGATGTTGATGTTTGCTTCCATATGAAAGGCCTTGAATGGTTAGATAGGAAGTTTTTCAATGATACTCTACTCTTTCAAAATGAATTAGAAATTTAAATTAGATAGAAGTTAACGTGGAAGACTTGATTGTGTGTAAGTGGGATTGAAACTCAATTTTCAAAGTCTTTATCAACCCTCATTAAAGAAAGGAGTCTCTTTTTTTTTTGGAAAATCATACAAAAGAAGGAATGTTACTGTTGATATATTTAGGTAGTGATGTGTGTGAACACACTAGGACCGCCGGGGCATTTTTTTCCCTCTTTAGGAGGTTTTTTTCCTCCGGCTTGTATATACGCTTATTGCCCTAATGGGCTACTTATCTTTGTACATTCTCTAGTAATACATTCAGTATTGTGTGTTTGTGCTCCAAGCTTCTACTTCTTCCTTGTGATGTTCGCGTGCTTCCGCAGACGTCTATCTCCAACAATTGGTAATCAGAGCAGGTCGTCGCTTCTTCTAGGGCGCCATCGACACTCCTCCGTTTGCAGTCTCAGATTCACACGAAATTTGGTGAGCATACTCAGGGTGTTTCCGAGATAAAAAAAGCTTCGTTTTGTGATGCTGAAATCGCGATCTGAGCTCGTTTCGGCCTTCGAACGCACTATCGCAGCGCTTGTGCAGGCTATTTTGTCCTTTTGTGCCAAAGGTATATACCAGTTTTTGTTCGCCAGTTTAAGCATCTCGAAGTCTGCTACAGGTCTAGCAGAACTCGTCTGGGCAGTTCCGTTCAACTTTTTGAGATACAGTCAATTTTCTGCATCAAGGTATTTTAGTCACCGGCCATGGCTGAAAGCAGTGATGTATTTCGTATGTTGGCTGTTGAGGATAAGTTGGATGGTACCAACTACCCATTATGGGCTTATATGATGCGACATGTACTGGTTGCAAAAGGACTGTGGAACATTGTGTAGGGTGTTGAAAGACGTCCTGTTACACCTGTGAGTACAGGTACTACAAATACAGGTGCTGGAGGTGCTGGAGCTGATGAAGATGGTGTCGAAGATGGTGCCATCCCAACGAATCTGCTCTGCACCTACTGCAGAGCAGATTCGTTGGGATGGCAGAGATGCCCAGGCACATGCATTGATAGCTTTGTCTATCAAACGTGCAATTATTCCTCACATTCGCTCTTGCAGAATAACAAAGGATGCTTGGGATACACTTACCACTTTGTACCAGGCTAGGAATGAGGCTCGTGTTGCTTACCTCCGAAAACAGTTGGAGAGTGAGCACATGAATGAAGGTGATTCTATGGACACTTTTCTTACAAAGATCAAAGACATGAAGGAACAATTGATTTCTACTGATGAGGTTATACCAGATAGCTCACTTGTGCAGACCGTTCTGAATGGTCTTCCTTATTCATATTAGAGTTTTGCCTCTACTCTTCGGTTGATGATGAAAGGAAATCCGAATGCCTTGTCATTTGAGGAATTAGTCTCTGTTCTATTGCAGGAAGATCAGTCCAGGCAGAACAGGTTCATTATGCATGTTGTAGATCAAGCTTTCCTGGCTAGTCAAAAGGGCAAAGGAAAATGGAGCTCTTCTACTAGTAAGCAGAAATCTGCAAATGTTGCACAATCGAAGAACCAGGATAAAGATGAGAAGAAATCAGAAAAGCAGAAATTGTTTTGCAAGTACTGTAAAGGAAATGATCATATTATAAAGAACTGTCCAAAACTGGCTGCTAAAGAGGCAAAGAAGAAAGAGGCTGGAATGGTTGTTGCAGAGGCCTCTACACCAAAAACAGAGTCTACAAATCTTGTGTAGGAAGAAGAATGGGCGTTTACTACTGTCTGCAGTTTTGACCCATCTTCTCATGATCAGTGCATGTCTGCAGTAGACTCAGATGTTTGGTACTTTGACAGTGGGGCGACCAAACATATTACCTCGCAGCGCAGTTTCTTCTCTTCACTTGAGCCTGCCCCTACACGGAATACTGTCACATGCGCTAATAACTCCTCTTATCCTGTTATGGGAGTTGGTAAGATCATTCTGACTACTGCTGATGGTAGTTCTTTCACTTTGTCAGATGCTTTATTTGTGCCAGGGATAAAAAAGAACCTGTTATCAGTTTCTGCATTAGCCAAGATTGGCTTGGTTGTGAAATTCATTGATGACAGGTGTACAATCCATGATCTCTCAAATGGTGATGTAATTATTGCTTCTGGCATCTTATGTCGTGGGCTGTATAAGCTCATAGACTATGAAAGATTTATGAATGATTCGGCATGTGCAGTTCATGATTCTCAGGCTATGTCAGATGCAAAGCTTTGGCATGCATGCTTTGGTCATCTGAATTTTGCTAGTTTGCTACGCCTGCAGAAATCTGAAATGGTGTCCTCTTTGCCCAAACTTGAGGCTCCTGGAAAACATGTTTGTGAAGGCTGTATTTTGGGCAAAATGCAGCGTTCTTCCTTTCCAAAAGATGGTTCAGTTCGGGCTACACAAAAATTGCAGCTTGTACATAGTGATGTCTGTGGTCCTATGCAGACACCCTCTTTTGGAAATTACCTTTACTTCGTGACTTTCATTGATGATTTTTCCAGGCATGCATGGGTATATCCACTCAAAGAAAAGTCCGAAGTGTTCATGTGCTTCAAACAGTTTTTGGTTTTGGCTGAAAATCTGTCAGCATGTAAAATGGGCACCCTCCGTTCTGATCGAGGGGGGGAATATATGTCTTCAGATTTTAATGCATTTCTGGCTGAACGTGGGATAAAACACCAATGTACAGTGCCGTATACACCTCAATAGAATGGAGTTGCTGAACGAAAGAACAGGTCACTCATGGAGATGGCGAGGTGCATGGTCAAAAGTCAGGCTTTACCACATAGTTTCTGGCTTGAGGCTGTCATGTGTGCAGCATATGTACTGAACATGTGTCCCACTAAAGCGTTGCAGTCTATCACTCCATATGAGGCTTGGCATGAACGCAAGCCATCTGTTGCTCATCTGCGTGTTTTTGGTTGTTTGGCATATGCATTAGTGCCTGAACAACATCGCAGAAAATTGGATGATAAGGCAGTAAAATGTATTTTTGTTGGGTACAGTTTTGAAAGTAAAGGCTATTGTTTGTATCATCCACAGACTAAACACATTCTGGTTAGCCGTGATGTTGTCTTTGTGGAAGATGCTATTCAGCCATTGCTTTCATGTACTAAGGAGACACCTGTTAGCTCCAAAGACATGTATGATACTTTGATGCCTCTTTTTACAGGTGGGCAGGCTAGTGCTGGTCCTAATGAGGCAACTTCTTAGCCTTTGCAGGTTTCATATGATGATGCAGATCATTCCAATTCTGATGCAGATTTACATGATGCAATTGTTGATGAGAGAGCTGATATTGAGCAGGCAAAAACTATGCCAAAATGGCTGGTGCAGACTTTGCGTGACAGCAAATTAGATGCACCTTTGTCATATCGTACTCGTTCAGGCTCTCATAGTGCCTCCTTTGCATCAGATTGCTGTGCTATGGTTGCATCTAGTCTCTGTGATGAGAATGAGCCTGTTTCTTTTGATGAAGCACAAAATTCAGAAAATTGGATGGCTGCTATGCAATCTGAATATGATGCTATAATGAAGAATGATACATGGTCTTTACGTGACTTGCCTCCTGGCAAGAAGGCCATTGGCACTAAGTGGGTATACAAGCTGAAGCGTAAACCTGATGGTACAGTTGACAGGTATAAGGCTAGGCTTGTTGCAAAGGGTTATGCACAGGAAAGAGGCATTGATCTTGATGAGACCTTTGCACCTACATGCCGTATGACTACTGTTCGGAGCATTTGTGCACTTGCAGCCCATCATGGTTGGAATGTACATCAGTTGGACATTAAAACAGCATTTCTGAATGGTGACTTGCATGAAGAAGTGTATGTTTTTCAGCCCCGTGGCTTTGTGCAGAAAGGGCATGAAAACCAGGTTTGCAGGTTAAAGAAGGCATTATATGGTTTAAAGCAAGCACCACGTGCTTGGTATGAGAAGATACATGCCTATCTGATTGCACATGGTTTTGAGAACAGTCCAACTGAAAGCACCTTATATGTTAAACGTGCTAATGATGTGCTTCTGATCATTGTTGTCTATGTTGATGACATGCTGCTCACTGGTCCTATTGAGACACATATTGCTGATTTTAAGGCTGATTTGCATGCCTCATTTGAGATGTCTGATTTGGGGCATTTGAATCACTATTTGGGCATTCAGTTTATGCACGTTGATGGTGGAATGGCTTTGTGCCAAACGAAATATATTGACACATTATTGCAACGTTTTGGCCTTGAAGACTGTAAGCCTATTGCCACTCCTATGGAGACAGGTTTACGATTGAGTCTTCATGATGCTGGAGATGCATTTGATGCTGTTCTCTATCAGCAGGCTGTTGGATGCTTGATTTACTTATGCATTACTCGGCCAGATATTCAGTTTGCTGTCTCACAGATGAGCAGGTTTATGCATTGCCCAGGAGTCACGCATTGGAAAGCGGTTAAGCGCATCTTTCGCTACTTGAGTGGTACTCGGCTACTTGGGTTGTTTTATCCCAAGGGGAGATCACTACCGCCAGATTTGCATGCTTTTTCTGACTCAGATTGGGCTGATTGCTATGACACTCGTGTGTCCACCAGTGGTTTTTGCTTCATGCTTGGTACCTCATGTATATCTTGGTTGAGCAAGAAGCAGCCTACTGTGGCTACTTCTAGTTGTGAGGTTGAGTATAGGGAAGCTTTCACAATGACTGTTGAGTGTGTGTGGCTCAGACGCCTTATTTCTGATTTGGATGTTGGCCAGTCTTCTGCCACCACCATCTTCACTGACAGTCAGAGCGCATTGGCAGTTGCGAGGAACCCTGTGTTCCATGCTCGCACTAAGCACATTGAGGTGCATTATCACTATGTCAGGGAGAGGTTCTCTGCTGGGGAGATCAGCTTGGCATATGTGCCCACGCAGGAGAACATTGCAGACCTTTTCACGAAGGCTCTACCTAGGGAGAAGTTTGAAGCTTTCTGCAAAGCTTTGGGCTTACTTCCTTTTGTGGAGTGATTTCCACATAGCTTGGCACTTCCTTATACATGAGTGCCAACTCCTTGTTCACCGCATCACTCCCAGGGGGGATTTGTTGATATATTTAGGTAGTGATGTGTGTGAACACACTAGGACCGCCAGGGCACTTTTTTCCCTCTTTAGGAGGTTTTTTTCCCCATCTTGTATATACGCTTATTGCCCTAATGGGCTACTTATCTTTGTACATTCTCTAGTAATACATTCAGTATTGTGTGTTTGTGCTCCAAGCTTCTTCTTCTTCCTTGTGCTGTTCGCGTGCTTCTGCAGACGTCTATCTCCAACAATTACTAATATGACAACCAAGCTAAACATAGATACCTAACTTATATTTCTTTCTATCACACTTGTTTGTGTAACAATTGCAATAGATCGAGTTTGCTTGACCATGTCTCCTTGTTTAGTAATGAAGCTTTTGATGGGTGTTATATACTTTCCCCCATTCAAAAAATTCAAATCCAATCTCATGCTACTTATTTTCAATTATCTGACTTTTTTTCATCCATAGAGTGCGCAATTTTATCCCCAATAAACCCATTCAATTTATCACATTCTCTAGTATTTTGATGTAATTAATGATGGTTTCTTTAATCTAAACAGAATATTTTTCTACATCCATTGTGATTACTTTGCTACATATCTTTCCCTATAAGAATTTATATTTCATGAGCTCCAATGGGGGTCTTACGACCCCTCAATGCATCTATGTAGATTTTTCATGATACGATGATGCAATTATCTAGAAATTGGAACAAAGACACATAAATTTATGAAGTGTGGATTCTTGAGGAGTCATACATTCTATCATTTGTAGTATTCAAGTAAACTAAAATAGTTTTGGTTTAATAATATATTTTTTTTCCTATTACATTTGTTGGGCCCCTCTTTCTATATTAGATTTTAAGTGTTTTTTTTTCTTTTAAAATGTGGTGCAATTGACTCACATTTGCAAATAAGAAATGAATAGATGTGGATTTTGTTGACGTGTCTTCATTATTAGATCATTTAGAATAAGAAACAAATAGATGTTGTTAGCACGTCTAGTGAGTCATACAATTTATTTCAGACTTGTAATAGCTCAATACTATGCTCTTCTTTCATTCTAGGTTCCCTTTGAAAAGCCCTCATAGATGCTTAGTTATTAGATTCCTCTTGATACTAGGCCTAGATCCAAATAACTAAGGAGTGCATGCCATCAAAATTGACCACTACCTATCTATGATGAGGGTTAGATGAAGAACCTGAGAGAGACAAAGATTAATGGTTCTTGAATCCCACCACTACACCTCTAGTCCCTTGACGATGGGTTGCTGAGAACCAATAATGTTGAGAGGAGACACTCTCCAACCTTTTCAAGAGGTCATTGTTGTCAATTTTAACCTTCTACAAGCATACAAAATTTGGGTTTATGGTTTTTTTGGACTATTATCATCGCTCTACAGGGATCTACAATGCCTCAAACATTGAAGGATAGGATGATAATTTTTGGATGGATAAGGCTTTCGAATTTGGGTTTTATTTCTACTTTGGTTTTCACTTTGTATTTTTTCTTTGGGGATGGTCCATTGTGTGTGGAGATTTTCACTTTGATAGAGATGTTCATGGAGGCTTCTGGAAGGTGGAACTCAATGGCTCATAAGAAGAGAGGCACGCAACTCATCCTGAAGGAGGTACACAAGATCTCTATTAAATTAGGGCACAAAATCAAGAAGCATGCAAAAGCCTAGATGCCTCTTGAAGGCCACAATGCCTCTTGATGGAAAAACGTGAGACCTCACCAAACACTAAGGCTCACAAGGCCTTTCAAAAACAAAAGGGACGAAGCCTCTTGAAAGCTAACCCCAAATTATTCTCTACTCCCTTTTATCTCTATATATCTATTTTTATCTCACGTTTTTAACTCTTCTTTTTTCTTTAATTAACTTAACTAGTCTCTTACTTTTGTACTTTTCTTTTAATCCTCTTGAAAAAAACCTTTAAATGAAAACAAAAGAATTACATGAAAACAAAAGAATTACATGACTCTATGGTGCAAACTCTTATAGAAGCAGTCAAAGACTACAACTACCATCTTCTTGTTGTCTGACTTGAACAAATAACTTAGAATGAAAACTTCCTAAGCATGGAGGTTACCATAACTTCTCTCCCACACGTTGGAATCATCGTTATCACTTTATCATCCTCATTAAAATACAAAATATATGCTACCAATTAGGTAATTTTCACCTTGTGATTTCTTACTTTTCAATCTCTTGTACATTATATCATATAACCATCATTTGGGAGGTATTTTTTGTGTACTTAGCATTATTTGTCATTCTTTATTCTCTATTTCTATCTCCTTAGTTTAAATAAGCCATGGTGGACTCTATAGGAAGATTTTTAACATTTGTGTCCATGTGAATGAAAAAATGGCCTTTTTACACGATGTATATATCCTTTTGATAAAATATATAATAGATCAGTCAAACATAAATTTTAAGGGGAATGCTATGAAACATGGATCTTTGCATGATTTGATTTCCATATGCTATCCGTTTTGTTACAATGGCATGAAAATAAGGGCATTCCACAAGACATTGGCATGAAAATCTTATCTAAGCTTAGAATGTTTTTGTCTCTACCCCCTTTGTCCTCAATGTTTTCTTATACTTTGGAAGTTTTTTTTTGTGTGGATAATGTCATTCTTTTTCAACATAAATATTTTCAAAAAGGATCGTTCATAATAGATGCAATCATTTATGTGAGAGGGGATTGAAACATCCAAATAACAAAAATCAAAATTCCTAGTTTTAAGGATACTCAATCTTTTATAAAAATCATAAGAGATTAAGTTAAGATGCATTTTGGAACTTTATAGAATTTTGAGTTGATGGAAAAAATTATAAAATATATTGATTTTATTTGGTAAATTCTCTTATAGCTCTGATTTCAAAGGTGCCTGATTGATCACATTATTCTAAACAAAAGTTTCTAGAAAATAATGTCCAGTTGTTCCTCTCTTATTAATGTTAAAATTAATGTGGCATGCCTCATCAGATACCAAATTAGAAAATCTGATCTTAATACTTTAAGTTCACGATATGTTATGAAAAATAATAATAATAAATTTCTTTTTACTGTAGGAACATACAACACATCAGAGAGTTTCCTCTCAACACCAGTGGTAGCAACGAAACAAATCCTTCAGTTGGACATTTGGATTCCTTTCTAGCCATGACATTGATGGGTTCCTATAGAGGCATTAAGAAACTATACCAATCCTTCTTGCTAGTCATGTGGTGAGATGCTCCACTATCTAATATCCAAGGTTCATCGACACAATTTTGGGCACATCTACATACCTCCTCTATGGCAACCCATAGTTTAAGTTCTATGTTATTCGCCGATTCCCTATTCTTCCATGTGGATTTTAGAGTACCATTTCTCTCATTAGCTTGCTTCTTTCTACAATCCTTAATGGGATGACCCATCTTTTTACAATAGAAACAACTTCCTATGAACTTCTTCTTCTTTGACTTCTTCTTTGAACAAGAAGCCTTTATCCTTCACATTTGCTGAAATTGTTGCATCTTTTGATCCTTGCCAATTCTTCCAACACATTTTTTCTTCTAGAAGCATTGCAGAAAACTCTTCAAAGATAAGAGGTGAATTTCTAACATGAATGTAAAGGGCAATTACAAGCCCATCATATTTTGTAGGAAGAATTCCAATGCACTATGAGCCAGTTCTTCAGGTGTTATCAAAACACCAAAAGTAGCCAGTTGATCTTGTAAATGGTTGATAAATTAGTTGCTAATTGATTCTCAAGATATTGAATGCAAGTGTGATTCTTGGTCTCATATTGGCAAGCCAATATGCCCCAAGCTTCATATGCTTTAGTACTATGTTGAACTAAAGTAAGCACAAAATCACTTACACTTGTAAAAATGGAACATAATGCATCTCCATTCCTCCTCTTCCAAGCATGAGGAAGATTTGGATCAGGTTGGATTTTCACTCAATGATTTGATGGATCTTCCATTAGAATTGGCTCAAAGTCTCTATGAAAGCTACCCTATACTCAGCCTCACAATTGGATGTGGTCATAGTAGGTTGCTTCTTACTTAGCCAAGATATACATGAGCTACCAAGAATGAAGCAAAAACTACTAGTGGATACACGAGTGGCATAGCAACCAGCCCAATCAGAGTTAAAAAAAGCATGCAAATTTGGTGGTAGTGATCCCCCTTGGGATAAAACAACCCAAGTAGCTAGATACCACTCAAGTAGTGAAAGATGTGCTTAACCGCCTGCCAATGCTTGATACCTGGGCAATGCATAAACATGCTTATTTGTGAGACAACAAACTGAATATCTAGTCACGTAATGCATAAGTAAAGCAAGCATCCAATAGCCTACTGATAGAGAACAACATCAAATGCATCTCTAGCATAATGAAGACTCAATCATAAACCTGTCTCCATAGGAGTGGCAATAGGCTTACAATCTTCAAGGCCAAAATGTTGCAATAATGTGTCAATATATTTTGTTTGACAAAAAGACATTCCACCATCAACTTGCATAAACTGAATGCCCAAATAATGATGCAAATGCCCCAAATCAGACACCTCAAATGAGGCATGCAAATCAGCCTTAAAATCAGCAATATGCATCTCAATAGGACCAATGAGTAGCATGTCATCAATGTACACAACAATGATTAGAAGCACATCATTAGCATGCTTAACATATAAGGTGCTTTTAGTTGGATTGTTCTCAAAACCATGTGCAATCAGATAGGCATGTATCTTTTCATAACAAGCGTGTGGTGCTTGCTTTTAACCATATAATGCTTTCTTTAACCTACACACCTCGTTTTCATGCCCTTTCTACACAAAGCCACGGGGCTGAAAAACATACACTTCTTCGTGCAAGTCATCATTCAGAAATGTTGTTTTAATGTCCAACTGATGTACATTCCAACCATGATGAGCTGTAAGTGCATAGATGCTATGAACAGTAGTCATTTGGCAAGTAGGAGAAAAGTTCTTATCAAAATCAATGCCTCTTTCTTGAGCATAACCCTTTGCAACAAGCCTAGCCTTATACCTGTCAATTGTTCCATCAGGTTTATGCTTCAACTTGTATACCCACTTAGTGCCAATGGTCTTCTTGCCAAGATGCAAGTCACATAAAGAACAAGTACCATTTTTCATGATAACATCATATTCAGATTGCATTGCAGCCATCCAATCTTTAGAATTTAATGCTTCATCAAACAAAACATGCTCAGACTCATCATAGAGACTAGATGCAGCCATAGCATAATAATCTCATGCAAAAGAGGCGCTATGAGAGCCTGAACGAGTATGATATGATAGAGGTGCATCTAATTTGTTGTCACACAAAGTATGCACCAACCATTTTGGCATAGTTTTTGCCTCCTCAATATGAGCTTTCTCATCAACAAGTGCATCATGTAAATCTACATCAGAAATAGAATGATCTGCATCATCAGCACTAGACTGTCCACCTATAAAAAGTGGCAGCAAAGTATCATACATGTCTTTGGAACTAACATATATCTCCTTTATACATGAAAGTAAAGGCTAAGTAGCATCTTCCACAAAAACAACATCATGGCTAACCAAAATGCGTTTAGTTGTGGATGATACAGATGAAAACCTTTGCATTCAGAACTGTACCCAACAAAAATACATTTTATTGCTTTATCATCCAATTTCCTGTGATGTTGTTCACACACTAATGCATATGCCAGACAACCAAAAACACGCAGATGAGCAATCAATGGCTTGCAACCATGCCAAGCCGCATATGGAGTGATAGAATGCAATGCTTTAGTGGGACATTGATTAAGTAAATATGCTACACACATGACAATCTCAAGCCAGAAACTGTGGTAAAGCCTGACTCTTGACCATACACCTCGCCATCTCCATGAATGAACTATTCTTTTGTTCAGTAAATCCATTCTGTTGAGGTGTATGTGGCACTGTACATTGATGTTTTATCCCACATTCAGTAAAAAATGCATTAAAGTCAGAAGACATATACCCCCCCTCCGATCAAAATGGAGGGTGCCCATTTTACATGTTGATAGATTTTCAACCAAAACTAGAAATTGTTTGAAGCATGTAAAGACTTCAGACTTTGCCCTCAATGGATATACCCATGCACACCTGGAAAAAGCATCAATGAAAGTCGCGAAGTAAAAGAAGAAGTCTGCATAAGACCACAGATATCACTATGAACAAGTTGTAATTTCTGAGTAGCCCGAATTGAACCATCTTTTGGGAAGGAGGAACGCTCATTTTGCCCAAAATACAACCTTCACATAAATGTTTATTGGGTGCCTCAAGTTTGGGCAAAGAGGACACCATTTTCAGATTTTTGCAAGCATAGCAGACTAGCAAAATTCAAATGACCAAAGCTTTGCATCTAACATAGCTTGAGAATCATATACTGCACATGCTGAATCATTTACAGATCTTTCATAGTTTATGAGCTTATACAGCCCACGACATAAAATGCTAGAAGCAATAATCAGGTCATTATTTGATAGATCATGAACTGTACACTTGTCATCAACAAATTTCACAGCCAAGCCAATCTTCGCTAAAGTCGAAACTAATAACAGATTCTTCTTGATCCCTGACACAAATAACACATCTGACAAAGTGAAAGAACTACCATCATTAGTATTCATAATGATCTTACCAATTCCCATGATAGGATAAGAGGAGTTGTTGGCGCATGTGATAGTATTCCCTATAGGGGTAGGCTCAAGTGAAGTGAAGAAACTATGCTACGAGGTAATATGTTTAGTTGCCCTATTATCAAAATACCAAACATCTGAGTCTATTGTAGATATACACTGCTCATGAGAAGATGGGTCAAAACTACAAACAGTAGTAAATGCCCATTCTTCATTCTACACAAGATTAGTAGACTCTGTTTTCAGTGTAGAGGCCTTTGCAACAACCATTCCAACCTCTTTTTCTTTGCCTCTTTAGCAGCCATTTTTGGATAGCTCTTAATAACATGATCATTTGCTTTACAGTATTTGCAAAACAATTTTTGCTTTTCTGATTTCTTTTTATCTTTGTCATCCTTCTTTGAATGTGCAGTTTGTGCAGATTTCTGCAACATAATAGAATCTAACTCCTCAAATTACAAGGCATTTGGATTGCCTTTCATCATCAAACAAAGAGTAGAAGCAAAACTCTAATATGAATCAAAACTCTAATATCAGTAGATTTCTGCTGATCTTCCTGCAACATAATAGAATCTAACTCCTCAAATTACAAGGCATTTGGATTGCCTTTCATCATCAAACAAAGAGTAGAAGCAAAACTCTAATATGAATCAAAAAGACCATTCAGAATGGTCTGCACAAGTGAGCTATCTGGTATAACTTCATCAGCAAAAATCAAATATTCCTTCAAGTCTTTGATCTTTGTTAGAAAACTGTCCATAGAATCACCTTCATTCATATGCTCACTCTCCAACTGTTTTTGGAGGTAAGCAACATGAGCCTCATTCCTAGCCTGGTACAATGTGATAAGTGTATCCCAAGCATCCTTAGTTGTTCTGCAAGAGTGAACGTGAGGAATAATGACGTGTGAGGGAAAAAACCTCCTAAAGAGGGAAAAAAGTGCCTCGACAGTCTTAGTGTGTTCACACACATCACTACCTAAATATATCAACATATGATGCATGTCAGATTGGGAATGCACAAAGACATCCATTCAACCATAAAGGCTACATCCACAACAACTTAAGGGACTTAGTATGTACAGATGTATGGAGCCCAAGCCAAGAATATCATTGGCAAGATCAAGGTATTATGCCTCATTTATTGATGACCATAGTAGATGGACTATTCTATACTTTATCTAGAGTAAGAATGAACTATTTGATTGCTTCAAAAAGTATCTAGCACATGTGGAGAACCATACAGGTAGATCGCTCAAGAAGCTCATATCTGATGGAGGGGGAGAATACTTCATCAAAGAGTTTGATGAGTTCTTCCAAGATAAAGGTATCAAAAGGGAAGTGACTACAAGGTATTCTCCTCAATTGAATGGAATTGTAGAGAGAATAAACAAGACATTGGTTGGATCAACTAGAACAATGCTTGAAGAGAAGAGGTTTTCACGTTATCTATGGACAAAGGCTATTTCAACTATTGTGTACCTTGTCAATAGACTACCATCCAAATCACTTCAAGGTATGACTCCTTATGAATCATGGTATGGAAGAAAACCTAGTCTTGGACATTGCAACACGTTTGGTTGTTTAGATTATGTTTATGTATCATCACAAATAAGAGGTAAGCTAGATGAAAGGGCAACAAAGGCAATGTTTATTGGATATGACTCAACTCAGACGGGTGACATGTTCTATAATTCTTCAACCAAGAAATTTACTAAAAGTAGAGATGTGTTTGAAGAACACAGGTCTTGGTATAATGAAGGCAAACAAAAGGTAACTCTACCATATGATCTTGATTCTAATTCTCATCAATTAGGAAGCAAGAATGATACATAGGTCCAAGATCCAAGAAATGATACAGATGATGACCAAGATGAAAAGGAAAACCATTACAAGCTATGGAAGTCAAGAGGCAAAAAAAAAAATGTAAGAGTGTGGAGAATGCTCCAAGCAAGCACCTAGAAGGTCAACACAGAAAGGTATGGATATGATTGCACATTTGCTACAAACCATTCAATCTACCTGGCAAAGGGCTCAATTTCAGAGGAACCCTCAACCTATGAAGATGCACATGGAAACCCAAATTGGGAAAAGGCCATGAAAGAAGAAATAGATGCATTGAAGGAGATGGACACTTCGGATTTGGTTTCAATGTCACACAATCAAAAGGTAATTGGTTGCAAATGGGTATATAAAGTTAAAAGAAACTCAGATGGATCAGTTTGTAGGTATAAGGCAAGATTAGTTACCAAAGGATGCTCACAAACTCATGTTATAGCCTATGAGGAAACATTCTCACTAGTTGCAAAGATGACTGCAATCAGAACATTGATAAGTGTAGTTGCTACAAGAAATTGGAGACTCCTCCAACTTGATGTAAAAAATGCATTCTTAAATGGTTGGATAAGTGAAGAGGTATACATGTTATAACCACCAGGTTTTCAAAAACCCTAACCATAGATCTTATGTTTGCAGACTTAAGAAAGCATTGTATGGATTGAAACAAGATCCTAGAGCTTAGGACTACAGGTTGGTTATATAGCTTCAAGATCAAGGGTTCAAACCAAGCAACTCATATCCTTCTTTATTCATCAAAAGCAATCACACTCAGGTTATCTATCTATGTGTGTATGTAGATGATAATATTGTGATAGCTGATGATATGAATGGCATTCAAAGGAGCAAGAGACACATGCAAGAGGAGCTCAAAATCAGTGACTTAGATGAGCTCACATATTTCCTAGGTATGCAAGTGATTTATATAGATGAAGTGATGTATCTAACTCAGAGAAGATACATTCAAAACCTACTTCTCAAGTTCAAAATGGAGAACACAAAGCTTGCAGGCATCCCTTTGGAATTGAGACATAAATTAAGTGTTTATGAAGGTGAGTAGATTGATGATCCTAAAGAGAAATCAAAGCTTAGTTGGTAGCTTGATATATGCTACTCACACAAGGCCAGATATATCATATAGTGTGGGAGTGCTTAGTCAGCTCATGCACTCACCTAGAAGACCACACATGGATGCTCCAAAGAGAGTACTCATATATCTCAAAGGGACACTTAATGAAGGTATCTAGTATCCTTACTCTTCAGATTTGGATATCAAAATCTATTCAGATGCAGATTGGGTAGGAGCAAAGGATGATAGAAGAAGTACCTTTGGATACTTAGCATTTGTAAGTTCAAAATCGGTGTCATGGAGTTCCAAGAAGCAAATTTCTTTATCTTTAAGTGAAACAAAATATAGAGGTCTAACTATTGCAACTCAAGAAGCAATATGGCTCAAGAAGTTGTACTCGAATTCGAGACTTGTAAATTCCAAACCTCACTTGGAGGTAATGTAAGATCCATGCATTTGGCTACAAATCCAATTTTTCATGCAAGGATAAAGCACATAGAAGTCCATTACCACTTTTTAAGAGAGAAGCTTATGGCAAAGGAAATTGGCATTTCATTTGTTCCTACTGAGAAGCAAATAGTATAAATTATGACAAAGACACTTGATGGGATAAAGCTTTGTAGATTCAAAGTTATGGTAGGTATTCAATCTATCAGGGAATGAAGACTCAAGCATACTTTAGCTTGAGGGGCAGCTGTTGGAACACCAAGCTATCATTATGCTTGAGTGGACATGATCTTCATCAAATCCATCATTTGAATGATGCCACCTATACTCCTTGTAGAATGATGCCACATACACTCCTTGTAGAGTTTTATTTGCATTCATTTATTGTATTGAGAGTTTGATCATAGGATCACCTTCTTATGTAATTTCCAAAGTATTTACCTTTGTAAAAGAAAAGAGTAAAGGGACTAAAAGCCACGAGCTATAAGTGGTTGAGATTGATTCTCAATCAATCAATCAAGAGGTAGATATGACTTCCACTTTTTCTTTTCCTAGACTGTAGGAAAATATTCCAATCAATCTAAACTATCAAACCCGCCTAATTTCAAATTCAAATTCATGAAGGAAAGGCATGGTCATGTCCTCAAGAGTCTATATAAAGGCTCTAGATCATTTTTACATTAAGTAGATTGTTGAATTGAAGAAATACATATACTCTTTGATCATTGCTTGGTGTCATTTTTGTTATGTGTTCTTTCTTTCTCAGAGTCAGTCAACTTGCAGAGATTGCTGCTCTCTCTACAGAGCTCCAAATCCGATGTTTAAGCATTCATTGGAAAGGTATAACTTTTTTGTGTAAAAATTTTGAAGTCATTTGGCTCATTAGTTTCAGAGAGATTCAAGTTTTTGAGTCTGAGGGTCATTCTCCGCACATCCATGAAAAATCAGGATGACAACAATTCAATGTTAAGGTGATTGCTCCTTCTATAGTTGTTATAAATTAGGGGTTCTATGCATTATAACAAGCTAACCATATGTATGACACTCCCTTAAGAGGATTTTTCCAATTTTCATTGTGCTAGCTGCTCTCAATGTTTGAATTCACAACTTCCATCCATTTTTAGAAGGTTTTTGTGAGCTAGTCAAGGTGCAAGTTATCTGTTTTGCATCAACTTTTTCTTGTTGGTGTTCCAAAGTAACTATTGGGTTTTATTGCACTAATCAAAAGCCTACAAGGTCTACTTTACATATCCAAAGAGCTAGGGCTGGTCCTATGTTGGTTTGCTAGAGCAACTTCACCACTTGACAACTCAAATTTCCAAGCCTCTCCAAGCTTCTCCAACTTTTATTTCAGGTTTGAGGGTGGTGCATACATACATACATACATACATACATACATACATACATACATACATACATACATACATACACACATACACACACACATACATACACACACACACATACACATACACACACACACACACACACACACACACACACACACATATATATATATATATATATATATATATATATATATATATATATATATATAAACCATCATTGATTGTCACACATACAACCCTGTCACTTTCCATCACATACATGCATGAATAAATACATACACGCTCTTGTAAGTAAGTAAATAATTCTTTAGCATCCTTGGATCTACTAAGTAAGCATAATGATGCTTATCGATCAGGTTTCTTTTAGTAAACAAAAAGTTGGAGGATTGTGCACACTAACATAAATACATTTTTATTTGTTCTTGTTCTCCTTTGGCCGAGGGTTATGCATCATCTTCATTATGGTTATCTCAGTGAATAAAGTTCTTAAAAAACCTTTCATCTATTTATAATCAGGAAGATTTTTTATACTTGTTTTTAATTTTTGAATAGCCCTCTTTGGTTTTGATAGATCCATGGGTTTTAATGGCTCCATTGGTGGGCCTCTTTGGATTTATTCTTTAACACTTCTAAAAAACACTTGGATATAATTATGCCATTCTTTGTTGCTCTAAAAAACACAAGAGATTAATGTCTTGTTCTAGCTTTTTCCTTCAATATAATTCTACATATAAGAAAAAATATTTCTCTTACACATAGTTTGATGGTGGTTCAGATGATGGACCATCCTACATCATGTGATCTATCCTTGAGGGTTGTATCACATACATACATACATACATACATACATACATACATACATACATACATACATACCTGCATACATATGTAACCCTTTTTGGATTAGATACATTTATACATCCATACATACATACATACATACATACATACATACATACATACATACATACATAAATACTCTTGTTATAGAGGATTGCACTTACATTTATACATACATACATACATACATACATACATAAATACATACTCTTGTTATATAGGATTGTACTTACATTTATACATACATACATACATACATACATACCTACATACATACATGCATGCATACATACATACATACATACCGCTTCATATTCTCATTAAATTGTACACCACATGTTTATGGTGTAATGTTCAATATTTATTGACACTAATACACTCATTCATGGGGACCTATGCATATAGATGCAATCGATAATCCATTGATTAATGTATGCTTCCATTTTTTGCTTATGTTGAATTACTACCTTTTCTTTGTAAACCTCTTTCTTGTCGGTTATTCCTAATTCTTGTAAAGATTATACAGTGCAAATGATTTAGCAAGCTTATGCATTGGCTTCAACCATGAAAAGCATATGATGACTAAGATAGCCAAAACGTTCAAGTAAAGAGCATGCAACAGATCAACAATACTGAAAGCAAACCTAAAAATATTTCATGTGCCTTAGAAGCATTTGTGCAACACACAAATGGCTTTGCAAGGCAATGATTTCAAACATATAGTGATCCTTCACGAACCATTGCACATGCTTCATTTACATTAAACCACATGCATATGGATGCAAATATTCCTTAAAAGTAAGAGAAATATATGTTTTTGAAGACATTGCGAGTACTTCAAAAGCTCGAGACAATGCTCACAAAACTCTGAACTTTTATTCTCAAATTTAAAAATGAAATTTAAACATGAATAATTTCTTGTATAAGTGCTAAAAAAAAAAGATTTTGATAAACTACAAGGAAGAAAAACCTTTTCAATAAAGTACAAGGAAGAAAAACTACGATAAATTACAAGGAAGAAAAACCTTAGGAATATAAATTCATGCATTATAATATCTGACCTGAAATTTAATCGCCAGTAAACCATTTTCGAATGATAGTTGGAACATTGTTAACAAATTGAATTTTCTGTTACCTTGAAAATATTTGAGACTAAGATTCGTTGATAGAAAATTTGAAGTCTCGCACTAAGAGATGTGCTTGGAGAGAGAGAGAGAGAGAGAGAGAGAGAGAGAGAGAGAGAGAGAGAGAGAGAGAGAGAGAGAGAGAGAGAGACGGGTACATAGAATAGAAGAGACTTTGACTTCTTTTTTTTGAAATTCTAGGGAATGTATGACCTTTTAATAGTTTTGATTAGCCTACGCAAAAGAAAAAAAACATACCTTCATCCTTAATCTCCTTGATTTTTTCCATTTCTCCCCTTCTTCTTTCTTAGGTCCTATCATGGAAAGGAAACCATCCTGGACCTCAGATTCCATGTGACTTCTATATCTCATGATTGGCTCCGAATTTGGGGAAACCAATGCTTCCATTGCGTCCGAAGCAAGCAAAACCCATCATCAATTCATAACCGCCTTTCATGAACCACCCTTGAAAACCTATATAAAGAGGGGTTGGCCAAATTCATAATCAATCTTGCCAATACTAGCCTTGAGAGCTCAAGGAGTTGTGACTGCCGAGTAAGTACTCTCCAAGTTTCAATTCTAGTTCTTGTCTTGTTCCTTGTTCCAGTCTTATCTAGTCTAGTTCTTGGACATCTTGTCTTGTCCTCTTGTGATCTCGTAGTACGAGATCTTGTTGAGTTCTTTCTTGTATCTAGTTCATCTCCCAAAAGGGAGCTCTTGTAATCTAGATATCTTGTTTCATACTTACGATCCCGGGTTGTGGGATCTCTTGTATCATCTCTAGTCGAGCTATTCATACCTATTA
Organism: Ceratopteris richardii; assembly: GCA_020310875.1. Taxonomy (NCBI): domain Eukaryota; kingdom Viridiplantae; phylum Streptophyta; class Polypodiopsida; order Polypodiales; family Pteridaceae; genus Ceratopteris; species Ceratopteris richardii. The sequence continues at coordinate 26,721,140 of CM035413.1, forward strand.
GTCTTGGGTTGTGGGATGTCTTATATCAGTCACATATTCTTGTATCATTTTCCCTTTATGGGTGTTCTTGTAATCATATGTGTATTTTCAAAATCTTGTCTATTGTAGTCAGGGAGCACAATCTAGTGCGCCCCAGCCATTTTGGCAAGACTAGCTTCTATCCAAGACCAGGGATCATGGAGAATGCTTATGAACAGATTGTAACATCACTTCAGAGTCTCCAACAACAAGTCGAGGACCTAACTCATCTGACACAAGTCAAGATGGGACATACAATGCATGTAGGTGCACTCCTCCAAGAATTACAAGAACAAATTGGGAGTCTTCAAGCAAATCAAGGGAGTATCAAGTGAATCAATGGCCTAGTACATCATTTATGAAGGAACCCAAGATTCACATGCGAGAAAACTTCAATGGGGATCACACAAAGTTTCGTGGATTTCTCCAGCAAGTTAAATTGTACATCCATATGCAACCTGATAGATACCCTGACGAGGCATCCAAGGCCAGGTTTATTGGAACCTTGCTCTATGGCCAAGCATTATCATGGTTTGCCCCAATCTTAGAGGAGAACATGGCAGTACTTCAGGACTGTGAGGGGTTTCTTCGAGAACTTACTACCACATTTGGAGATGCAGCCACAAGTCAAGTAGCAGAAACAAAACTTCGGAAGTTATGTCAAGGTAACCACCTTGCCTCTACCTATGCATATGAATTTAGGTAGTTGATATGTGATCTCACTTGGCATGAAGATTATTTCATAAGCCAATTTAGATGGGGTTTAAGAGATGATGTGAAGGACCTTTTTCTCATGATACCAGAGGTTAAAACACTGAACGAATATATCATGCAAGCTATTCAATGTGTTAAGCAAATTTTTGAAAGGAAAAACAAGCAAAAGGAAGATCTCGCTAGTGGAAACCCTTGCAACCCACTCCTAAAGATGAGTCTATGCCTAAACCTATGCAAATAGATGTAACTAGGTTTCAACCTCTAACACCACAAGAGAAACAGAGAAGGAGAGGTAACAAGTTATGCCTCTATTGTGGAAACCCTAGACATATTGTAGTTAATTGTGCAAACAAGAGAACAAACTCTAGAGTCACAGCCACCCTTGTCAAGCAGGGAAACGAGGAAGTCCAATTGTAAAAGAGATCGTGCAGAAGAACCATGATATAAGAAAGGGTCTCATAATTCCAACTACACCTATAGAGACATGTCTTGCACCTGTCAAGTTAATCATGCCCAAGAAGACCCTTTCCCTTACATCCCTAGTAGATTTAGGAGCCTCCTCATGTTTCATCGATGAAGGATTGGTTAAGCAACATGGAATTACTATACTTTGGAAGAGCAAACCAATAATAGCTGAAGTAGTAGATGGACAACCTCTAGCATCTGGGAATATAACCATGGAAACCACACCATTAAGAGTACACATGGGTGACCATGAATCCCACATATGTTTCAATGTAATATTGAGCCCAATACATCTAGTTATCATTGGAATGCCTTGGTTAAAGAAGCATAATCCAGACATTAGTTGGGAAAAGAATAAAATCACCCGTTGAGATATCCAAAAGAACCCAACATATGTTGGAGCCAAACCCTTCATACATGCAATAAGGAAGGAACCTACATATATGATCTATGCCATACCAGCTCAAGAATCCAAGAAAGATGATCCAGTGCAGCTACCGAATCAGTACAAAGGCTTTGAAGATGTTTTTGAAAAGAAGAATGCAGATATCCTTCTAGAGCATAGACCTTATGACTGTGCCATAGAACTTCAAGAGGGAGCATAACCGCCCTTTGGACCAATCTACAGACTATCCCTAGAGGAACTTACAGAACTACGCAACAACATTGAGGAGAATCTAGCAATGGGGTTTATCAAAACTCAAAGTCTCCAGTAGGAGCTCCTATTTTATTTATAAAGAAGAAGGATGGGACTCTCTAGATGTGTGTAGACTATCATGGATTGAGGAAAGTCACTATAAAGAATAGATACCCTCTACCACTCATATCAAAGCTCTTGCAATGCCTTGGAAAAGCGAAATTCTTCACGAAGATTGACCTTCGAGGAGCTTACAACCTTGTCAGGATCAGAGAAGGAGATAAATGGAAGACAATATTTCGAACAAGGTATGGCCATTTTGAATATGTGATTATGTCATTCGGTCTCACAAATGCTCCAGTTGTCTTCCAACATATGATGAATGATATCTTTCGAGAATATTTATATGATTTTGTTGTAATATACCTTGATGATATCTTGATATTCTCCAAAAATCTAGAGGATCATGAATGCCATGTAAAGATAGTCCTAGAGAAACTAAGAGAAAAAGGATTATATGCAAAATTGGAGAAGTTCTCTTTCCATAAGATAGAAGTGGAATTTTTAGGGTACATTGTATCAGATAAAGGAATTTTTATGGACCCTAAGAAGATTGAGGTAATCCTTGATCAGCAACCACCTTCATGTGTTCGAGATGTACAATGTTTTTTGGGGTTTGTCAATTTCGACAAGATATTCATCAGAGATTACTCCAAGATAGTGACACCTCTTACCAAGCTTACATGGAACTCCACATTCTCATGGACCGAAGAAGCAAAAAAAAAATCCTTTCAGACCTTGAAATTAGCATTCACTATTGCTCCAGTTCTAGTTCATCCTGATTCCAGTAAGCCCTTCTTCCTAGAGACAGATGCATCAGAATTTGCCCTAGGGGCCATCCTTTCTGAATATGGAGATGATGGACATCTACATCCAATAGCATATCATTCAAGGAAATTTTCCCCTCCAGAAATTAATTATAAAATTCATGATAAAGAACTTCTTGCCATAGTGGGTGCGTTTGATACTTGGCATCACCATCTAGAAGGAGCATCTCATAAAGTTACTGTGTATACAGATTGCAAGAACCTAGAGTATTTTATGATCATTTGCATTCTCAATAGAAGGCAATCTCGATGGAGTAACTTTCTATCCAGATTCGACTTTGTCATTACATACCGTCTAGGACATCAACAATGTCAGTCAGATGCCTTGTCTAGAAGATCTTACCTTGCACCAAAGAAGGGTGAAGAGACCTTTGATCAACAAGAGAGTATATTACTCAAGCTTGAGCATATCCAGTTAGCAAATATCTATTCAAGCCATCATGAAGATTCAGTCTTGAATCATTTGATCCACGCGAATCTACCACAAGATGAATTGTTTTGTAACATTAAGCAGAAAGCTCAAGAAGGAAAAGTCCAAGAGATAAATGAATTTCAGGAAGAGGATGGATTACTACTCTATAAGAACCTATTGTATGTCCTTCCAGGAAAGCCCAGGATCCAAGTACTTCAACAATGTTATGAAAACCTTGCAACGAGACATGTTGGAGTGAATAAAACAATAGAACTCATATCAAGGGATTTTTGGTGGCCTCAAATGTGGAAGGAATTCAAAGAATATATCTGAACGTGTGACTTTTGCAATAGATCTAAGGTACCTCGACATAGACCTCATGGCCTCTTGCAACCTTTACCTATTCCAGAAAGGCCATGGGCTTCATTGTCTATGGATTTCATCATAGATTTATCAAAGTCAGATAAGTATGATGCCATTCTTGTTATTGTGGATAGATTTACAAAGATGGCACACTTCATTCCAACTACCAAGGCAATCACAGGTGCAACCACTGCTAGACTTTTCCTCAGATACATCTTTAGGCTTCATGGATTGCCTGATGATATTGTCAGTGATCGAGGTCCATAGTTCATATCCAAATTCTGGAACAGTCTTTGCAAGCTCCTTGGTGTTCAAGTTAAACTATCTACAACAAATCATCCACAGACTGATGGAAAAACAGAACGGGTGAATCAAGTCCTGGATCAATATCTCTGTTGCACCAGGAACTATCACCAAAATGATTAGTTTGAGTTGTTACCCTTTGCAGAGTTTGCTTATAACGAAAGTGTTCATGCATCTACTAAGAAAACTCCCTTCTTTGCAAATTATGGACAACATCCAAGGATGGATATACAACTCTCAAATCAAGAACATTATAAGTACTATGCAGATCAACATCATGTTCAAAATCCATCGTATCGAATTGGGGATAAAGTATGGTTACTAAGAAATAATTTGCAAACTTCAAGGCCTTGTGCAAAGTTAGATCATCAAAGATTTGGTCCATTCACCATCTTGACCAAGATTAATCTAGTCACCTTCAAGCTCCATCTACAAAGTACCATGAGAATACATCCAGTTTTCCATGTGTCCATGTTGGAACCATATCAAATTTCACCATTGAGGGGGGAGAGTCCTTCACCACCTATCAAGATTGATGATCATGAAGAATTCGAGGTCGAGCATGTCCTAGATTCAAGAATATCCCGAGGAAGATTGGAGTATCTTGTTCATTGGAATGGGTATGACATCAGCGATCGCACTTGGGAACCTGCAGAGAACCTTCACAGAGCACCAATCAAGGTTCGAGAATTTCATAAGATAAATCCAATGAAGCCAAGACCAGAGATCATGACCGCTCCTTGTGGAACTCGTCGCTTAAAGGGGAGGTGATGTAATGGACAAGGAAACCATCGTAGACCTTAGATTCCATGTGACTTCTATATCTCATTATTGGCTTAGAATTTGGGCAAACCAATGCTTCCATTGCATCCGGAGCGTGCCAAAACCTTAAGATCGACTGTCTACTTGCCTCATTTGGATATCCAGAGCTCATGTTGTGAATTGATGATATCATCAATGACATCATCAATTCGTAACCACCTTTCATGAACCGCCCTTGAAAACCTATATAAAGAGGGGTTGACCACATTCATAATCAGTCTTGCCAACAGTCTTCGGAGCTCAAGGAGTAATGACCGCCAAGTAAGTACTCTCCAAGTTCCAGTTCTAGTTCTTGTCTTGTTCCTTGTTCCAATCTTATCTAGTCTAGTTCTTGGACATCTTGTCTTGCCCTCTTGTAATCTCATAGTACGAGATCTTGTTGAGTTCTTTCTTGTATCTAGTTCATCTCCCAAAAGGGAGTTCTTGTAATCCAGATATCTTGCTTCATACTTATTATCCTGGGTTGTGGGGTCTCCGATATCATCTCTAGTCGGGTTATTCATACCTTTTAGTCCCAAGTTGTGGGACCTCTTGTATCAGTTACATATTCTTGTATCATTTTCCCTTTGTGGGTGTTCTTGTAAGTGCATTTTTGAAATCTTGTCTATTGTAGTCAAGAAGCACAATCTAGTGCTCCCTTGATAGGTCCATGCATGCCAACACATGATGTAGAGATGCTTTTTGGAGTTCAAGGCTTCATCTTTCTGTGCAATCCTTCTTTTAACTCTTCCTTTAGGATTATAACCTTGATCCTCCAATGCTTTTCCTTCCTCTTCACACCAAGCTAAGAAGAGTGGGTGAAAATGCCACGAATTATACTATTGACTTCTCAAACTGTCCTCATCGTGAGTACTAGTCAACTAGTTCACATGTACTCCAACTAAGCTTTTAAAGGTCCATCAAGTGTTTCTAGGTGTGTAGTCCTTTTTCTATGAGTTGATCTTTGCGTATTGTAAGAGCTATCTGATTCACTAGACCCATGACTACTAGGGATTTTATAACCAAATGTACATATGCATGTAAATGTGTGAATAAGTCGAAATAAAAGACTGATTAATTAAGTAAACGCTAGTCAATAATTTCAATCATATGCATTACAAATGACTATTAGAATTTGTAAACTCCCAAGTTCATTTATTTGCAGGTTATTATAACGTAAGACTAGTGAAGGATAAACACACTCAATTTTATCTTCCAATAGTAAGGAAAATGAATACCTTGAGAAAAAAATTATGGTTTTGCAAGGCAAAGAGTTGTCGAATAATTTTTTTTAGAGAACGCATGGAGACAAGAAAACTCATGAACATCCTTACGAAGCTAAGGACTTAGCCAATCGCCAATGCAAAAGAATGCATAAGTATTTTTTTTGTAACACACAGAAGTTCTTTTTGCTATGTCTATGAGTTTTTTATTCGAGAAAATGAGGTAGCATGAAGGAACAAGGTGTATTAAACACTTGCTTCTTTGGAAAATGTGCCCACCATCATTTCGAAAAATGTGTATTAAAAACAAGTTATAAACCTTAGGCTTTATGGAAAGCTTTGCATAAAGCTCCAAACTTCTCCCTAGGCAGACCCTTTGTGAAAAGCCTTGCAATGTTGCCTTTGTTAAAAGCTCTGCAACATTATCCTGTGTGGGAAAGTTCCCTCACTGCTACAAAGGACAAAGACACAAGTAGACTTTGGCATCAATGTTTTGGCCACCTTGGATTTTTGATTCTCAAAGAGATGCAAAGAAAAGGGATCATAGCATATTTACCTACATTTTCATATTTGCAAGAACCATGGGAAGCTTGTATGATGGGAAGCAACAAAGGAAGGCGTTTCCAAAAGAGAGCAAAAATCAAGCTCAGGATCCTCTAGAGTTGGTACCTGCTGATCTTTGTGGTAAAATGTCTACTCATGTTTTGGGAGGATCTCTCTACTTTTTGCTGATAGACAACGATTATAGTAGAAAGATATGAGTGTATTTTATTTGGAAGAAGGCTGATGCATTTGGAAAATTTTAAATGTGGCACAAGATTGTTGAAAATAAAAAAGGTAGGAAGTAAAGATGTTTTGTACTGATCGAGGAGGAGAATTCTTATGAGCAGAATTCAACAACTACTTTAATGATCATGGAATCAAGAAGCAGCTTAGCATAGCCCACACATCCCAAAAAAATGGTGCTACTAAGATATGAAATAGGATAGTAGTTGAAATGGTTTTTTGCATGCTAAAAGCTCAAGATATGCTTGATTCATTTTGGGCAGAAGCATTTAATATGGTTGTGAAAATTTTGAATAGATGATACACAAAGGCATTGCATGGCATTACTCCTCAAGAAGCATACTCTCGTTATGCATTTCAGAATTTTTGGATGCTTTTGTTATCCACATATACTTGAATCGACAAGAACTAAGTTAGGATCAAAAAGTAAAAAATGTGTCTTCTTAGGATATAATGAAGAGTTTAAAGCATATAGACTTTGGAATCCAAAGGAAAAGAAGATCATTGTCAATCATGATCTGGTATTTGATGAGCGACCACACCTAGTGGATAGCAAAGGTAAGCCCACTATCTCATCAATTGAAGAAATAGCTCACCTTGTGACTTTCCATAGGCATGTCAAGATTGATGAGGAGGACATATAAAATAATTTCATTCTTCCACCAAAAAGCCAATCGGTTGTTTCCACATAGCATAAGCCACTAGCAAAGTGGCCACAATAACTCTTTGATGATCGTAAACCTCAAGTTGATGTTCCAAAGTCATCTTCAAATGGGTTGCATAGATCAAAGAGGATTGAGGAGCAACAAAGAGCCTCCCATCATATTCTCAATATAGCTCTTCTAATTGAAATCATGGGATCAGTAAAAGAACCCACAACAGTAGATGATGCACTCAAAGATCCTAAGTGGAGAGCAGCAATGAAGGCTGAGCATGATAGCATACTAAAGAATGACACTTGGGATTTGGTTGATTTACCACCAAAGAAGAAGGTAATTGGGATTAATTGGATTTGGAAATCAAAATACAAAGTACATGGTATTTTAGAGGAGTACAAAGCTCGGCTTGTTACACAAGGTTTCTCACAACTGGAAGAATTTGATGTCCAAGAGACATTCGCACCAACAACTCGAATGACCACAATTCGCACAGTACTTGTAGTTGTTGCACATAAAAGGTGTTCTGTATTCTAGATGGATGTAAAATCAACATTTCTATGTTTGTAGACTTAAGAAGGCATTATATGGCCTTAAGCAAGCTTCAAGAACTTGATACCAATGAACTGATAGTTTTTTCTAAAACATAGGCTTTCAAAGAAGTACTTCTTATGCAAATTTGTATGTTATGAAAAAAGATAACTAGCTAGTGATTGTCATCTTTTATGTAGATGATTTGATTATTACAAGAGATTATCTAGATTTCATCAAACAAGCTCGTGCTAGCTTGAACAATAACTTTGAGATGACAGATCTTGGGCTACTTCATTATTGACTTGGCATTGAAGCATGGCAAAAGGATGATGGGATTTTCATATTGCAAAAGGAATATGCTACGAAAATCCTTAGAGCTTTTGGGATGATGAGCTACAGCGCCACTAACACACCTATGAAGGTAACTCTTAAACTTTGAACAAAAGATGATACACCAAAAGTAGATGATAAGAAGTACAAAAAGCTTGTTGGGAGTCTTATTTTTTTATGCAACACTATCTCTTATGTCGTTGGTGTATTGAGTAGATTCTCTAACAAAACAAAAGAGAGCCATTGGAATGTAGGCATGTGAATTCTCAGGTACATTGCAATTTTGGTATTCTTTATATCAAAGGTGATATTCAAGGTTATTGTGATTCTGGTTTGGTTCGAGATTGTGATTCTAAAAAAAAAAAATTGGATATTGTTTTTCACTTGGTTCAAGAATCTTTTCTTGGGTATATAGGAAACAACCAACTCTTGCACTCTCCTCCACTCAAGCAAAGTACAAAGCAGCTTGCTTTACCTCTTGTGAAGCATTCTAGTTAAGGAGAATTCTTGCATATCTAGGCTTTCCATCATAGATGGAAACTATACTTAAATGTGATAATCAAAGTTCTATGGCAATTGCAAAGAACCTATTATTTCATGCTTGCACCAAGCATATAGAAGCACAATACCATTATTTTTTTGAGCCAATTGAAGATCAAATTGTGGAGCTAGAATATTGTTTGATACAGGCAAATTGTGTTGATATATTCAGTAAAGAACTTGGAAAAGAGAATCTCAATAGGCATCTCGAATAGATGGGCATAGGGCCTAAAGGTATTTGATTTACCATTCGGTAAGCATTGAGGGGGGTTTTAGTATATGACCAACATCTGTCTGTCATGATCGTATGTACTAATGCACATTTTTAAGGCCACCATTATGAGGAGAAGTCAAGCATGCATTACCCAATTGATGGGAATCCCAACTTTCATGTTGGATGAAGGTCAAATCGGATTCTCTAAGGTATTGTAAGGAAAGGGAGTTATCAAGGTCCCCAATTGTGGGGTATGAGGCAGTAAGGAGAAATCTCGACTAGGGGGTCCAAGGGTGCACCAGTGGACCCCTTAGCTTGGGGGGTCCAAGGGGTTTGCAGTTCCCTTGATGGAGGTTTGGGGCCAATGCTCACAACATGATAGTAAAGGGAATATTCCATGGTTGATCTTTGTATCTAGAATTTTGTAGTACAATGAGCTGTTTGGAGCATCATTGTCTTGCCTACTTGTGTGTGTGTGTGTGTGCATGCATGTGTGCACCCATGTGTATGCTTGCCTTGCTCTTTTTGTAAGTGCACATGGTTCTATCTCATTGTGTGCAGTCTTCATGCCAAGTGATTAGTCGCTCCTTGGATATGACATTCTTCTCATTTTGTGCACTTGGGGATGACGATGATGGGGTGATACACTTTTGCATCATTGTTGGGGAGAAAGTGCATGATGGTAAGATTTTGCATGAGGTATGTGCATAGTGATGATTTTTTCATGTGTCTAGGTACTTCTCCATCATCTCCATCACTCTACATAGCTAAATAGGTAGGTAGATAGGTAGAAATAGGAAAAAATCACGTTTTAGTGTTGGGTTTTTTAAGGTTTCCATTAAAACTCAATTTTCCTCTTTTTCTTCTTCACATCTCTACTCTTTTCTACACTCTTTTTTATTCTTTTTCTTCACTTTTTAAACACGTTCAGGGGTTGGAGTAGTAGCCCTTGAGTTTGGTAGAGCAAAAAATGATCGTAAAGGTTTGCAAATAGAGCCTTTTTCAAGTCATGAAGGAGGTGGGTAGGAAATCGAGTTCCTAGGATATGTGAAATCTTGACCCTAACACCTCAATGCATTGCATGTCAAAGCTTGAGGGTGAAATTCAAATTTGACTCGCCTTCATGCATGCTAACACATTAGGGAGTGCCATCTATCGAAATTTTCATGGACAATTCATTGTTCGACTTGGTGATTTAAGGGATTTATCTCTCCCAAATATCATTAAGGTTAGACCAGAAGAGGAGATACTAGTGGATAAGATGGGATCCTACTACATGGTAATAGATAAAGTAGATAGAACCACTCCACAAGGGATCAAAGTTCTTGACAATATGGATTCCAATCTATGTCCTCATCCAATTCATGGTAGCATTGATCTTAATACTCTATCTTCTTTAACAAGGACCATTCATGTGAGCAAAGTATTTCATGATGGATTATCTCCTAATGTTTACTTTGTGGCAGATTCCAATGAATCGTTTTTTACTCTATCATCATCAACATGGCAAGATCCTCACCTCTTGGAAATTCACAAGTAAAGGTTTTTCGATCCTATTCAGCCATGTATGTCTAAGGGCAAAAGGAATTAGTAATATGTTCTAGTAGAGGCAGATGGCCAATAGTCTTTTACACCGTGTCTTGATAGTCTTTGTAAATGGTATTCCAAGGATAGTTGCCATTCCCAATTACGATCCTAGGAGCCCCGACCTCTTGATCTCCATGGGTCCTACAAACCCTATCACCACTATTATCATGCAATCTCAAAGCATATATTTAGGCATGGCCTCTACAGTAATGCAATATAATCCAATCTCAATGGCTCATATAGTAGTGGCTTGAATCCTTTTAACCATAGTTTCATATGTTGATTCTACATTATTGAATACTACTACCACTCGGCGACCTATTCCTACCACATCCATAGGTTACATTCTGTTAACAATGCCAATGTCAAGCATGTTGCATCCCCACAACCAACTATTCCCTTGATATTTCCACACTATCCACCTCACATGGCTTATCTATAATTTTGTTAGGCCATCAAGTGCCTATTGTGCTATAAACCATTCTTGTTCCTCAAGGCTTGGCATACCAACCTAAATACCATAGATGCAAACTGTGAGACCCGACTTTGATTGAAGGATTAAACCACCAACTGGTCAAATGTATGTGAGATTATATGGATGAAAAGGTAATCCTCATGCACATGAGTCTAAATTCATGCAATTCTTGAGGATTGACCAAATTTATGACTTTTTTTACTCAATACAAAGCCTTTGGACTGACCTTGAGGGAACTACCCTAGCATGGTTCAAACCACTATGCATACAAAAGACATGAAATCTTAGTAATGATTACAAGCTTCAAACAAGAAGCTAGTGAAGAATTGAGGTTAGCTGCTTGTCACTACAAACAATATGTACCATGATGCACAAGGGATCTCCCATTAGAGGAAAATTTGATTGCATATTTCTTTGATGGATTGAAGAGCACTCGGTTACATAATATATCCCCCTTGATGAAGCCCACCACTTTGGAGGATTTTACACAAAAGGGCATTCATGTTGAGGATGACTTGGTTAATTTCACTCAATTCTTCTCATTAGCCACTGAGTATACTCCAAGTGTGAACTCGAGTTCCTCAATGATTGGTAAAATGTTAGAGGCTATCACCAAAACATTCAACCTACAAGCCTCTAGGCCTCCACCTAGGATGTGCTTGCATAACGAAGAAGATCATCTATCACATGTGTGTAATACAAGGTCACCTGCTCAATCACAATCATAGCTGAAATATTGCAAAATTGACCAAAAATGGATCAAACACTCAAATGTTGAGTGTTTTTACAACAAGAAACTAGTCAAGCAATATTCAACTCAACAAGGCAAATACTAAAATAGAATATCTATGGGGAATTATTGTGAAGAGAGATGGTGGATGCAATCCAAAGATGAGTAGGTGCTGCTACAACCAGCTTCACACCAGCCAACTGAGCCTTCAGAGTTGATTAGTAGACCCTTTGAGCTTCCTAAATCCACCAAAATATCAGCCAAGTACTTTGGAACATGTATCCCAAAAGTTTAACTCAAGACAGACTAGTTGCGAAATGACTAGCTCCCAAAACTTGCTATTTTTGGACATACACCTGCTGGAAAAAATGAACAGTGCTCTCAACCTGGTAGGAATTAGAAAAATTTCTTTTGGGCATATCAAATAGACTTAACAATCTTGCTATTCCAAGTTAAAACACTTCAAATGATGGACTGAGCACTGAGAACAAGTTTCATCAATTTCTGGAACCTTCCCACAATTCTCGGGGCTCTGCAGAGATAGACCAGTAAGCAGTAAAATGCAGATATCTCCAAACGTATTAATCCAATGACCTTGAAAATTTATATCACAAAGTAGACAGTATGAGCTATCCAACGCAAGTTAAATCACTGAAAAAGGTTCAGTAGAACTCGAGATATGACCTTCTGAAGTTACTGCTCTGAGTGAGTATAGCAGAGAACAAAACAGAGAAGTAAATGGTGATAGATGTATAGATTCACATATGATTACAACCACATTGGCAATGAATCTTTGCACAATGGGAGTAGAATGATAGAGCTATGGAGTAAGCTCTTCAATCTCTACAAAATGACATGAAGTGGTCACGTACAAGGCTTGCTAATCGCCTCTTCCTTCTTGCTCCTTTTATAGCTATTCTTGGAGGGAGTTTTGAATTCGAATTCGAATGGCTCCACCTAAAAGTGATCCCCAAAGTTAGGAGATATTCCCTCAGCTCCAAAATTCGTGATTTTAGGTAGATAGGGCCACGACTTTTCTTTTACATCATGCATGAGGTAAGCTATACTCATCCTTTTTCTTTTTTCAATTACAAGAGATAAAAATGAACTCTTTTACAAGAGGTGTTCACATGACTACACATGTGACTTACAAATGAGAATAATATCAAGCATATCAAGCATGTAGGCTTGGGTAAAATGCACCAACAATTATCAGCTCACAAATGGATCAAACACTCAACTGTTGAGTGTTTTTACAACAAGAAACTAGTCAAGAAATATTCACCTCAACAAGGCCAATACTAAAACAGAATATTTATGGGGAATTATACCAATATCACATACTTGTACTAGTGAGGCCACAAATGCCATATCTGCTTGGATGTATGCTAGAGTATCTTGCACACTCAACTAAACCTATGTTGATTCAGCAACTATGAACTCCTCAACATGTAATTCTTATGAAGTATGGATAAGCCCAAGAGCTCAAAGACCAAGCTTTAATGCCAATGGCTTCAGTTATTATAGATATTACATGGCAAGAAAGTGTCATAGAAAGTAGTGAACAAGAGGCATACTCCTTGCAATATGACCCATCCACTATTTATTCAACATATCTAGATTATTGCATTGGATATGATGACTACTATAGCCGAAGCTATGGGTATACTTCAAGAGATTGAAGATTATGACCACCACCATGCGCTACATAGATGAATCTACTCCCAAGATTGTGCATGTATATATAGCTGCCTAAATCAACAAGGACCACAAATGTAACTAGAGTCCACAAGTTCATGTGCAATCTCCTCCACTCCTTTAATATCTTCCACTAGAGTCTACTAGTGGTTGAAGTGATCTCAACCACTGCTTTAGTACCTTCCACTAGAGTCCACTAGTGGTTGGCATGCTCATCACTCAAGTTAAGTCTCCCTAGACTCATGTTAAATCATGTTAACTTGAGTTAGAAGGCTCTAGAGCTCCTTGGACAAAATGCTCTCCCCATGCTCCCAATGGGGGTTGAACCCAAGACCTCATCCTTCACAACCTTGAGACGTAACCACTAGGCTAAGTGGATCACTTGTTTAAGAAAGCACATGAACTTATACTTAATTCTACTCTCGAGATCTTTGGCCATCTAGCAAGTTAGAAGGATTACAAAGAGCATATGATGATAGATTAAGACTAAAAATGTTGATTGAGCATCATGAAAAATGATACCCATGAGGGGATTTAGAGAAGCAATGATTAGCAATGTGCCAAAAAATGATTGAAGTTGCTCATAAATTGCTATAGAAAGATCCAAATATTTATTTCCCCACATGTATACGAGAAGAATAGTTTCAAAAGGTGGTGCAATCCCATCACAAAGCAACCTCACAAACTAGTTCTTGAACCCCAAGGGACTATAACAAAACCAAAACCTATCCAATCTAATGTTCCACTTTCTCAAGAGGATATTTTTGTTCTAGACATAGAGGGTTCTTGGCAAGGTGAAGTGTGGAATCAAATTTTAGAGCCAAAATGGAATAAGGAAGCTCTTACACAACATAAACCTCCATATTTTGAGTTCCAAACATGTGGTGATTCAAAGAGAAGTGAATTACCTCTTAAGAAGTATGTAAGTCCATAGTCATGGGTTGATGAGGCCACACACTTTCAATGTCTTCCTTTTTATATCAAAGATGATGAAGTAGCCTCGGAGTGCTAGAAAGTTGAATCCCTAAAGCTAAGAACAAAAACGTGGAGTCAAAATTTCATGAAATCCCTTTGGATAAGGTTGGTGATTATGGTAAAGGGGATGAGGGTAATACATTATTGCATATCAAATATAATGGGATGACGACCAAAGTTGTTGGAGACTCGGGTGCACAAGTAGCCATTACTACCTAGAGTTATGGGAAAAGTGGGATAATCCTACCTTATATCCAACTAGAATGCATCTACAATTAGGAGATGGACACATGGAGAGATCCTTAGTGTTGGGGATGTAGGATTCATGTAACCATACCCCTTTGTTCATATACATATATCTTTTATAGAGTATTGCCTCTAATGATCATTATGTGGGGTTTCGAGGCTCCCACATAAGTGTGTGTCTCTCCTCTCCTCTCCTCTCTCTCTCTCTATCTATCTATCTCTCTCTCTCTCCATCTCCTTCTTGCTCCTCTTGTTAATCCCCTGAAGGCCTTCATTGGCATCAAAGCATGTCAAAGGTTGAGGTGCAAGGATATTCCATTGAAGATTAGGGTCCAAGAGGTGAACTTGCAAGTTGGCATCTTCTTGACAAGAGGTTAGCATTTTAGCCATAACTCAATCTAGGAAGTTGAGATTGAGGTGTTTAAAATTTTTATGCATAGCTTACAAAGAGAAGTACAAGCTTTGTAGAAGGGCACAAAAAATAGTTTGGAGTTCTACTTTGCTGAAAATTTTAAAAATGTAGAGTGATTTAGAAGTTGGCTTTATAATCACTTTAAAGTAGTTCAGTGTTTTGACAATAACTTGATTTATATAGATAAAATTGAGGTGGTGCAATTTATTTTGTGAGCTCTACAATATTATAGAAGGACAAAAACCTAGATTCAAATATCTAAGTCGCCAAAAATGCAAAATATAGAGAGATAGTGCTACAAGTCAAGATGAAAATGAGAACATATGCATATTTTTCTTGTTTCTTGGGCTACCAACCTCTCAATGAGGTGTTTTAAGTGTCATTGTGTAGCCAAAAAAATATTCTTCAAGTTTGATGATGAAAAAAATGAGATTCAAAATTTATTAGCATTGAAATAGAAAAATACAGATTGATATATTTTCACCACAAAAACCCTAATTGCTTTAGGAGGTTCATTTTGATCTGGAACTTCCAAGACAGAGATTTCTTGTGTGCAAGCTCTTGGCTTAGAGGTTGAGGGCATTGACTATGCATGATCTATGACGAATGCTCTTCCAAATGTGAATAGAGAAGGTAATCTCAAGTTTTGACATGTATGATGACATTGTGGTATTGATTTCACTTTATGCCATTTCATCTTGGATTTGAGATCGTGGTTTTGTTAATGCATGTACATTGGCATTGCGCTCATATTTGTTTTTATTCCACTTGGATATGGTTTTATTTGAGATTGTGGAGGCCAAGGAATCAACTCTAGAGTTTGTGGAAGGAAGGCTTCAAATATTCAAGCTTGTAAGAGGAAAATGCTTGAACTTCAAAGTTTGTGGGAGGCAGAGACTTCAACATTGGAGTTCTTTAGAGGCAAAGTCTTCAACACCATAGCTTGTGGGAGGCAAATGCTTCAATGCTAGAGTTCTCAAGAGCTTAAGGCTTCAACACTAGATTTCATGGGAGACAAAGATGACACCTTCATTTTCATGGGACATAAAGGCTTCTAAAATATGGAGATTTTGGCATCTAGAAGTGGAAGTGTAAGTGGAGTTGATACAATGGAGTTTTCAATGAATAAATTGTGGGATCATCCACCAACCTTCACTAGAGGCAATGGTACAAATTATTTTCTTTGGAACTTCAAGACATCAATTATCCTTGATTCTTATGATCTTTTGGAAATAGTGATGGGAAGTGATCAAGAGCCACAACCTACATTTGGCCCATCATATTCAAGTATAGTGATTCTCCTATACACAAAGCTTTTGCAAGCTTGGAAGATAAGAAATCTAGATGCAATATGTGCTATATTGATCAATTCTATGGACTCTATTCTACATCTCATTCAACATACATCCAAGGCAAGTGAGGCATGAAGTATATAGAGGAGTCACTAAAAGCCATCCAACGCCTTTGAGTTGAGATCACCACCACCTCTATTTCAAGCTTCTTCATACTTTTCCCTGGTCTATTTTTAACAAGTTTTGGTTGTTCTTTAATCTCCACAAGCTTGAGCTTTATCATGAAGAAAGTACATATGAATCTTCTTCCCATACTCATCGGCGATCACAACATAGGAAGATCCTCCCAAGGCTATATAGGCACCTTGTCACACAATTTGACATATGCCAACACTAGAGAAGCCTTTGAACTACTCTTGCTTTCTTGTGGGAATGTCTCACTTTGTAGCTTGCCCATCATACAAGCTCTACAAGGTTCCTACATTCCATTCATTGTAGATAAGTGATGAAGAACAACACCTTGCTTTTGCATCTCCTTCAATATTGTCCTATCATTATATTGGGTTCCAATTAAAGTTGCATAGAACTAGATTGACCTCTCTCATTGGCCATGTGACAAGATGCACCATTTTCTAGTACCCATGAATCCACAATTGATTCTCCTTATGTTGAAGAGCATACCAAGTTTGCTTCAATTGCATCTATTTTCTCCTCCTTACACTCTTCATCCATCCTTTTGACATGAAAATATGCAATTGTTTTTCCCTTCCTTTTACAATGAAATCACTATCCTTGAAACTTCTTCTTACTACCCCTCTTCTTTGCACTCTCACCTTTGGTTGAGGAACCACTGTTTCCTAATGCATTAGTGGAGGACATGTAATAAATTAAGTCTATGATCTAAGGGTCTGATCAGTTCAAACACATCTAAAATTAGACACCATTTTGTCACTCTCACCTTTGGTTGAGGAACCATCTTTTCCTAATGCATTAGTGGAGGACATGTAATAAAGTAAGTCTATGATCTAAGGGTCGAGTCAGTTCAAACATATCTAAAATCAGACACTATTCGATCACTCATGTGTATGAACAAAGATCTTGAGATTAGACTTACATAGTAGATCATGTGCTCTTGTAAACAAGTCATCCACTTAGCTTAGTGGTTAAGTTTCAAGGGTGTGAAGGAGGAGGTCTTTGGTTTAAACCCCATGTGATACATGGGGAGAGTATAGCATCCACTTGAGTTAACTCAAGTTAGCTAGGAGACTTGGCACACATGCACTTACATGGTCGACACATGGATGGTTAGAATCCACCTGCCAAGAAGGTTGTCCCCTAAAGAGAGCTATATATAGAGGCATACAATTGGGAGGATATTCATCTCTCTAGCACATGGTGGTGGTCATAATCTTTATTCTCTTGCATTGGTATCAGAGCCCTCATAAAGCTCCTATGGTGACCTTAATAGGCTCATCATCTTCTTCAAACCTTAAGCTAGTCTTCATGATCACTTTTTGCTCAAATATTTTTTGCCAATATGAAGATGCTCAGACTATCTTTTTTGTGCATGTGATTATGTTCGTACATGTGATCTTGTTCATAGGCATCTATGACCAAAAGAGGATATCACTCAGTAGATATAGTTCATACTTGCTAAAGTTGAGAATTGATCTCCCGTCATCTAGACAGATGGGCGACTAGTCTATCCATGATTCCAAGGCAATAGCTATTGTAAACGTTTTTTTATATCTTTATACCAACTGCACACGACTTCAATTGGTGGACATATGACATTGTGACCACTAGATTATTAGGTAGAGTTGCA
Organism: Ceratopteris richardii; assembly: GCA_020310875.1. NCBI lineage: Eukaryota > Viridiplantae > Streptophyta > Polypodiopsida > Polypodiales > Pteridaceae > Ceratopteris > Ceratopteris richardii. Next base: position 26,739,263 of record CM035413.1, read on the forward strand.
CAGGTATTTGATCCTGTAGCAAAAGGATTATCATGGTGCAATGTTTTGAGGATCGAACTCGCATCATAGGAGATTGTAGCTCACGATCAATCATGGTGCAATGCTTTGAGGATCAAACTCGCATTGTAGAAGATACTAGCTCATGATCAATTGTGGGAGCTACTCCTTAAAATTATTATCTATTGATACTACTACTCTATTCTCTTCCATCTAGCAAAGGAAAAAGGCCACTAAATAGTAGTATATCGTGAGTATTGTGGGAATTAAACTGATTACATATCACTCCCAGAAAGGATCACTATGACTGTGCTACAAGTGACAGCAATTCTATTGTGATAGAGATTGTTAAGAATGCAGTTGCCTGCTAGGATTCGAAACCATGCAAAAGGAGGAGACATTAGTACTCTCATAATCGAGGATTGAATTGTCGACCTAATTCAAAGGGGGAATTTGACCTATTCATCACACTAGCTAATTTTCTTGTTATATCTTTCGTGATCTACTGAAATCCAAATGCAACCATCTGCAAACCAAACGAGAAGAAGCTACAGACGAGTTTCGAACCTGGAACCATACGAGATATGAATAAATTGATCTATCCAAGAGATTTGCATCATTGTTCTGACATCCATATGTTCTGTATTGGATTCATTAATGAATTTGGAGTGTAGCTCATTCCAGAGATGTACCAAAAGGAGAATAATTACATGCCTGCTAAGCATCAGGTTCAAACTTGTATCAACCACAAAGAAGAAGGATTCAAACCCATCGATGTCACATGTGTGAAACTTCACCTATCTATGTCGCTCAATAGGTGCCTTCAGCCTACACGTGGAAAATCCTTTCAAATCCAAGCTTCCATTGTGCTTCATGGGCCAAATTTCTTCAATTAACAAGCTCATGTTCCACCTCTTCAAGTTTGAAGTGTTCCTTCTCTCAAGTTTTTGATGAAATCAAAGAAGAAGGCTATTTTCTTTAAAGGGATGTGTTTGGAGACTTACAAAGTCATGTTGTGGAACCATTCTCGATGGAGGGACACAAGAAGGCCAAGATTTGTTTCTATTGAAGAAACACAAAACTATAGTTCTTCTCATGGACAATGGAAGGATGTAGCTTGATCTAGAGATAAGTATTTTCCAAGTTCATGCTTGATTTCAATGCTTGTTTTCGCTCTTGGCTTTCATGTAGAGTGCATTTTATTATCATTGAAACATGGTAGAAATCTTCATTTTTTATAATATTGATGTGAATTAATGAAAGCTATATGGGAGAGCATATACGTATTAAAACACTTATCAAGCATAGGCATGCATCTATGAATCATTCCATGGAAATGAAAGAATGTTGGTGCATTTTTCCTTCTAAAAGAATGTTTTATGCACAACATGAGCTTCCATTTTTGCTCAAAAAAGATATTAGATGCACTCGAGTTTGTGCACATGCATGTTTATATCTTTTTGAAAAGTAGCAAGTAGAATGTTTGTGCATGGATGCATGCATAGCAAGCTCAGGAACTGCTTGAAGTAAATTTAGGGCATAACAAGGGACAAAATTCTTAAACCTAACTATAGGTTAAAGAAAGTAACACCTTTAAGATATAGATGTTTATTCAAGAAAGTTATCTAGAAGATAACTCTTTGGTATGCTAAAATTTAGAAAAGGGTGGAATGCCTAACCCTAAAGGTGGTTGTAGTTGTAGCATGCCCAAGTTTTACATCATATGAGGAGCAAAGCATTAGCTCTCTTGACACTCCAATATGCGTGCACTAATCTAGGTTGAAAAAGTGTATCTTTTGGACAAGCTACTTGTAAAGTTCAATTATTAAGGTCTTCTAAGATATTGTTAAGCTATCCCTTCTGTTGAGGTTGTAGCAAGGAATGACCAAAACCCTCACCACCTTGCATGGAAGCAAGAAGGAAAGCTCAAGAGTGAATCTCCTCTCATCCACCCCTACCTCCCACAGGTTCAAGCCGTTGGCAACAGCCCCATGCTTTGCCACATGCTTGAAAACAAGGAGAATAGGGAGTCAAGGATCCTAGTCCATGAGGAAAATACAAGCAAATACAACTACTCTACTCACACAAAGGAGAGACATGCATAGGCACACACACACCACTCTCACACACTCACAAGACACAATACATGTAAATGTAAATAGTCTTCTTGGAGTAAATGAGAGCATCTTCCATTGAGAAGAGATTTTACATGAGAGCACGTCGACCAAAAGCTCCCTTCTTTACAAAAATGAGCTCATATTTATAGGCTAAGCTCTATTCCCCATGCGCCTCTTTGAAAAGTAAAAAAGGTGATTCTCTCTCTAACTACCAATCTTCTAGGATATTCCAAGATGAATTATGTAACAACCCAATCTCCAAGAAGGGCATGCATGGGTTTTTTACATGGGAAAGTCCTAAGAGAGCCAAAAAGGTGATATATTCAAGAGACTTCTACACTATGGTATAAAGAAATATTATAAAGTACCTTAGGCGAGTGTTCATATGTGACACTCACATATATACAAAAAAGGTTATTTCTCATGGTCTAGAGAGGGTTCCCATGCACCATTGAGGGTGTGTGCATACCCTACAACCCAACACTCTCCCCCCCCTAGACTTTGTCGTCCTCGACAAAGCTAAGAGAAGAGGATCATACATAACAAAATTGTTCCAAGTTGGAGTCGAGTCTGCAAACTCTTCGGATCTTCAAAATTCTGCAATTCTTCAGTCTGCAAAGCTTTAGTAAGCAGTCTTCAGTCTTTTCTTCAATCTGCAAATCTCCAGTCTTCAGAGCTGGGCGACACAATCCCCTTGGGAGGCAGTCAGCCCAGCCTCCATCCTGTAGTGCAGCACTTTGTAAGGCCGAAAATGCCTTCTCCAGAAGCTCCCAAACTTGAAATGACATTCACAAAAGCAAGTAGATTGCATCTAGTAATGAGATAAACATTCACTTCAGATTTAGTTTCCACTTCAGGGGACATTAAGTCCTATAGGGCTGGCTCTTCAAGTCCTTATAATGAGCTTGTCTTTTCCTGTCAGAAAGACACAAAACCTGAACTTTTTAACCAAGTGCACACCAATCCTCACAAAACAGAGGAAGTGGAAATCAGGGCCACAATCCTAGGACACATTAGTGTTTATCCTTGTAAGGCTCATTCTAATCTCCTAAATCATAGAAGCATTTAGCAAATGGACCAACAGTTATCCTCCTCCTTGGCCCATGATGGTCTCAGAGTGATTGCAGTATCATGTTTCAGCATCCTCTATAGTATGCGGAATAGAAAAACAGAATAAGCATGAGGTTTGTTTTGCACATGCAAAGCTTCGAATAACCTAAGCAAGGAAGTGAATCAAATCTTAAATGAGAATCATCTGAGCATTGTGAAACCAGTGAGTGACGTCCCTGGCAAAAAATAAATACTAAGATCTTTGTGAATTACAGATCAGAGCCCTTAGTAGAGTCCAAGAGTTATGAAGTGTTTAGTTACTTCCAGGAACATCAGGTCCTAGAGGACTGTCGGGTGTTTGCAAAATTAATCTGCTTTGCCTAGAAATGCACTATATCCCTACGAATCTACACAAAATAACTCCAAGGAGCTCCTAAACAACAACCTGGTGATTTAATCAGATTACCCATATCTTAAGTATGCCATAATTGATTCTGATGTGTTATCAAACAGGTGCATGGGACATATTACTTTGAAACATATGAGATAAATGTTGCCCTTTTAGTGCCTCAAATGAGTATGCAATGGCCTATTTTCAACCAAATAAATCATCATTTTCTCATAGTATATGAAGGTGAAAATCGGGTGACCATGCATTAAGTAAGCACGTGAGTCTTTCCAAGCTAAATTTTAAGAATAAAAAATACCTCCAATCAATCCATCCCAACGATATGAACTGCATGGCAAAGTTATGAACCAGAAGGCACCACCTGTGGTATTGAAGAGTAGAATATGACATTAAAAGCAAGATTTGTGAGTCTAAAGCATAATTCCTGTTAGTAGGCCAATTTCACAACTTATCATTCACAAGCAGTACTTTGACCTTTATGAGTCTCACCCTGAAATAGACATAATCTGATTATTCATTGTAAATCATGAAATAGATGTTGCTCTCATATAACACTTAGTGAGTGTGCTCTGGCCTATGTATTGTCAAGTGAACATAATAGAATCAAAGTGATATGATGCCCCCATTCAGTAATCATATTACCATTATAGCAACTGGGAGGGAAAGCAGAGCAACCAAAATCCTACAGTTCAACCCCTAGTTGTAATGTGATAAAAAAAAGCTTCAAACCTAAGCCCAAGTTACACGACAATCCCCTTCCCCAAGGTATTTCATAGTAGAGTTCCTGTCTAGTATTTTGAGTGGAAATTTGCACAATATTCCTGTATAGCATCCACAAACAACTTTAGTCATCATACATGCTTCATACAACCCATCTTGTATATCCTATAAAGACAGAATAGCACATGGACTGCAACTGTGCATAGGTCATCAACACTAGAAGATACTTTCTAAACTAAGATACATTCCGATCTTCAAATGGTAGGGAAGTCGCATGCACCTAATAGCTCATTTAAGCAAATTAGATCATGGTTCATCTATCATCTTTTATCAGGCATAACATGAGTTTGGAACAAACTGGTGTAATAGGCAACCATCAAGAGATGTTCAAATTATTATGAGCTAATTTTTTTTTGTAACTAAGGGAACAAATGATCAATACTGAGGCTCAGTGTCTGCAAGAAGTGGAATAATACTTATATGATGGACCAATCATAAAACATTTCAAGAGTCACGCACATGTAATCATTTAACACCTCACTTCTTGAGTAAATACTTATCAAAAACTCATCCTTGCTTTTAGTATCTATACTGGTCTGTCCACAGTTTATGGTTTCCATGAAAAGCAAACATGTAGACATGATTTCTTTGAAGTGTGAGTAATCCCATGTAGTGTGTGAGTGTATTACTCAGGAAAGCATGCATGTAACTGTGATAAAGCTTGAAGACAATTGATCATCAAAAGGAAGTAATTCTAGTCCAATGCTTCCAATCATACAAATTTCAAGTGACACAAAGAACCTATACAGGAAAAAGGTAAGCAAATCCTCAACGGCCTTGTTGCAATCAGCAAACCCCAAAACTAGGCGTCACCTTCAAGCCTATAGTACCCAAGGTTTAGAAAGAGCTAACCCTCCAAGGTTACCAAACATTATGCAAACTTGGTCACAATACTTCATAGGTTAGACATCAAGACCTCACATCACCATGATCATCATCATATCTGACAATCCTGCATGGAAACAGAGTAACAAGGAGCTGCAAATATTCATAGATCACAAATAGACAGAGCCAAGTTTTTGAAACAGTTGGCAGCATTAGAAGATCGAGAGAATGGGCAAGTCATGATGCACATATTTCTTAGTTGAAGATATAATATATGTTGCACCCAGTCATGCTAGCAAGTTTCAGATGTCTCCCTAGAGGACACCTGGGTGAGCGATTTCCTGCAAGACTTTCACCAAGCAATGAGATCAGATATATATTACACATGGAACGAGTTGCCTAGATTATATCTATGAGGTTCTTGAAGGATTCAACAACTCTCTAATCCCTCAAGTTTAGCCCTTCGTGTTATTTCTTAGGGAGTACGAGAGGCTTGGACACCATTTCCATTAGTGGGGCAATCACACAAAATACCTTTAACATGTTGCACTCTGAACAGTATAAAATAGGTTTGTATCCCTGCTGCATTTCCTAATTGCACATCCTAAAATAGCATTCTTTCCAAAGCCTATATAGAATTGTGTCATAAAAATCCCCAACACGTGAAGGCACAAAGTGTTAGGAGCATAAAGCTGTTAAAGAGGTCCTTAAACCCACACATATTTTCCTTGAAATTTGTTGGCCTTCAGCCAGTGTTTGTGTGGTGTTCCATCCTGTAGCCTCCAAAAAGTCTCCACATGAAGACCCTCCTCCAATATTGGTTAAACCTACCATACTCACAACAGTGTTCCGAGTATCTCCATCTTCATACAACAGACATATAAAAGTAGAGGGGGGCATGGATACTCAAGTCGTACTTCCCAGCTGCATCAAAAAAGAAGCTCGAACAGGCACACCATAACATTTTTGGAGAACAACAAGAAAACTTCTCAATCTTACTATCATTGGCCTTTGCACATTTTCTTTTAGGCCACATCACCTCCATGAAGTTCACAAGTAAACATCCTAGGTGATTGCTTCTTGCTGCAAGTACATCACTCAGAAAAGTAAACTTCCAGCATGGTAGGGCACGGGTCTGAGCTAATCAGACAAGTCGAGGAAGAATCCCCTGGAATGCGGTCAAAGGTATGAAGATCCAGTACCATCCACCAAAAACGTAGGGAGCAAGGGCGCTCATGTCGTCAATCTTTTGGTTGTTCAAAGAAGTTTGGTGGCATCACCACCCAGGCTTGAGTGGAAGGCTGAGCAATCAGAGTGTTGCACCCTATAGAGAGAAATAAGTGGCACCCAGGAGAAGTAGAGCCCTTGACCAGCAAATGGGGTAAAACGACACTGAATGGGGGTGCCTCACACCGTTTTGACCCCGACAGAGTACAGAGATGGCCAACGCACAACCAGGATAGTAAGAGAGTTGGGTGAGCACAATCGACCCGCCATAGCCGGAAGCTGAGGGGGAGCAGAAGAATGTTCGACCCAAATCCGGAGGAACCAAAAAGCGCAATAGCATGCTTAACCACAGATAACCAAACATCAAGGAGCACGGAGGCTTGTCGGAAGCTAGAACTGGTGCATGAGAAGCAGAAGCAGAGGGAACCCTTGGGCGCAATCATGAACACAGAGGGCTCAGCTCCGCCATAGCAAAGGAGCACGGGGGAGCAAGAGAATGCTCAACCCCAAACATGAGACGAGGTAAATGGGAGGGAGGAAGTTAATTCCCCCCACCAAACCCTGTGGAGGCCCAACAATTTTCGAGCCACGACTTCAAGAAGATTCGATTGACGGGAGATGGGTAGTTAATGTGCACTTACAACCTTGGCTGCTATGTGAAATTTCATGCATGTACCGAAAATCTGCGACCACTAACGACTCATATTGTCTCATTATCATCAATTTTTTTTCTTTTTTTAAAAAATGAAAAGAGGGAGAGATAGAAGAGAGAAAAGTCCATCCCCCTTCTCAAGGGCATCACTGAAAAAGAGATGAAAGTGATGGAGATAGATGCCCCAATATGTGTGTGAGAGAGGGTATGTGTGTGAGACAGGGTGAGAGAGAAGGGTTAAGGGGGTGTTTTTGTGCAACAACAAAATGGAGCTGAAACTACACTACTAAAAACAAGAAATGGGAGCAAATGGCCCATTAGAAGGGTGAAAATGCCATGCACAAACTTAAATCCTACGCAAATGAGCAAAAAAGATTGCAACACAATACTTTATCACTTGTTCTTGAGCTCTCCAAGTGATGAAAGGCCGACCATCCCCGGCAACGGTGCCAAAAAGTGTTGAGGTTTTAGCAAGAAATGACCAAAACCCTCACCACCTTGCATGGAAGCAAGAAGGAAAGCTCAAGAGTGACTCTCCTCTCATCCAACCCTACCTCCCACATGTTCAAGCCATTGGCAATAGCCCCATGCTTTGCCACATGCTTGAAAACAAGGAGAATAGGGAGTCAAGGATCCTAGTCCATGAGGAAAATACTAGCAAATACAACTACTCTACTCACACAAAGGAGAGACATGCATAGGCACACACACACCACTCTCACACACTCACAAGACACAATACATTTAAATGTAAATAGTCTTCTTGGAGTAAATGAGAGCATCTTCCATTGAGAAGAGATTTTACATGAGAGAGCGTCGACCAAAAGCTCCCTTCTTTACAAAAATGAGCTCATATTTATAGGCTAAGATCTATTCCCCATGTGCCTCTTTGAAAAGTCAAAAAGGTGATTCTCTCTCTAACTGCCAATCTTCTAGGATATTCAAAGATCAATTATGTAACAACCCAATCTCCAAGAAGGGCATGCGTGGGTTTTTTACGTGGGAAAGTCCTAAGAGAGCCAAAAAGGTGATATATTCAAGAGACCTCTACACTATGGTATAAAGAAATATTAAAAAGTACCTTAGGGGAGTGTTCATATGTGACACTCACATATATACAAAAAAGGTCATTTCTCATGGTTTAGAGAGGGTTCCCATGCACCATTGAGGGTGTGTGCATACCCTACAACCCAACACCTTCAAAGAAAGAATCCTGATGATTCTTAAGTGATAAAGAAGATGATTAAGTGTTCATACTACAATTATTATAGATTGATTCAATCATCAAAAGATGCTTGTACTTTAAACTATACAATCAAAGTAGATTGTTAAATTATGTTTAAAGTACTCTAGTACCATCACACGATTGAAAAATGATAATAATTTTTTTCAAACTCAAGAAAAGGAATGTATTTCACATACAAATGAAAGTTCAAGTCAAACTTTCATCAAGAAATGGGAAAACAGGTCCTACAGTGATCCCTTAGTTTCATACTTGAGACATGAACACCATTCTAGCAATAAAGATTTGAGAGTCTTGTCCAAAAGTCAAGAAATTATTTCAAAAACCATTATAGTAGTGCAACGGATTCCATGATGAATCATTTCTTTAGGTTATTTGATTCCTTAGAAGGAATCTCAAGTCCTTGAAGAATAAAATTCTCCCTAGTAGTGAGAATGAAATTCTTCGAACTCATTAGACAACAAGTAGTTCCTAGAAGTCCCAAACCATCGGTAGTGGTATTTAAAATCCAATGATTGATACCATCAAAAGGTGTATCAATATTAATAAGATTCTTATTCAGAATCTAAAAAGGCATTGACATATGCTTGGACTTGAGTTGCGGGAAAGATCTTTGTAAATCCTATAGATAAGCTATAAAGCTTTCGGCAAGTTCAAGAGATCTTACCAATAAAGACTAAGTCTTTATTCTTGTTGCAAGGTCAACCAAACTTGATCAAACTTGGTAAAGGATTGTTCAAGAACTTGCGATTGGAACTACTTTGAATTTTGCCCAAGTATTGGCAATCAAAGTCCTTTTGGGAATTTTTCACTCGAGTTCCATTTATCCAATGGAAAAGTGTGAAAAGAGTAAGTTGTTCCAAGTCTGAACAGAGTGAAATGTTCCAAGTATATAGTCTACAACCATGATAATGGTAATTAAGTATGTGGAAGGTACAACGTAAAGTTTACCTATCCTTAAAGGGATTTCTTAAAGGTGAAACCCAAAAAAGCATGAGCAGATGCTTAGACTTAAGCAGTAGAGAGATTCGTGTAAAATCCTCAAGATAGCTACATAAATCTTTAGTTAGAAGGGAATCTTCAGTCAAGAAATAAAAAACTCTTTTCACTACAAATCAGTCAAGTATAACCAGCTGGACTTGAATTTGAAAAAATTCAAGAACTTGGAATGATAACTAGTTTTCTTTTGAAAACCCTAGAAAAGAAGGATTGAGTTTTCATCCAAAGGTTTTCAAGTTCCAAGGTAAAAGCACGAGATCGTGAAACAATCATGTGAAGGAATCAAAACCTAGAAAATCTAGTTAGATTTAATTCCTGAAACTTCCAAATTCTTTTAAAGAATTGAAGTGAGAAGGTGCTCTATCAAGAGATATTTAGACTTTAGGGTAAGCATCATTCACACATCAATGTGAATATAAAATAGGGTGGTATGGGACACCAAATTTTATATTGAGATTGATGTAGGAAATATGGTATGGGACATCAGACCATGGGATGATAATTATCTTTTAGTCATAGTGTGAATCTTGAAGTTAGATTTGATCTTTAAGGGAATTAAAACTTCAAAGGATAAGTTTAAATTCAAGGAGGATAAAAACATGATCTCAAGATATTTCAATATTAATAAAGCATGAAGAAACAAAGTAAGTAAGCTTCCAAGATCTTTTTTTTATGAAGAAACAAAGTAAGTAAACTTCCTAGATCTTCTTTTTCAAATAGGGAAAAGACTCTTATTTGAATGATGGAACATTTCAAGACAAAGTGTTGTTGATTCAGAAATACTTGATAAATTTCTAAAGAAGTAGGACTTTGACATTGAAATGATTCTTTCAACTAAGGAATAGAATGACTAAGTCAAGCACCAAGTTTCTGGTGTAACTTTTGAGTAAAAACTCATCTATAAAACCTCAGTAGGTTCATACATTGATGTTGGATACCACACTAGTATCTTTTGGTTGGATGATGTTTTAGATTTGCTTTGTGTATTTTTGGGAATCCAATTTATTTCTCTTAAAGATAGGAAAAAATGCTTCAATATCTTGTTGAAATAGATCTTTGAGTAGTTAAAGTCTTCATTCATCTAGAGTTTGACTCACAACGAGTATCTTAGAAGTTTGAATTGGTTGTACAATTTGTAAACCGCCGGATTGGCACTTCGTATTTTCATAATTCTTGTATTTTCATATCCCGCATGAATTGAAAGGTTTCATATTCCGCACGAACCAAAAGGTCGTTGCGAAGAGTTGTAACTATAAAGCAATGAAAGGACGCTCCAGTGATGACCAGGAGAATCGCCAGACTGTCTCTCAGGGCGATTACATTCTGTGGAGTTGCCGTGGTGTTGTGTTTAAGAAATCTGAGTAGTACTGTGTCTTCGTCTTTGTTTGATTACATTAACTTGCAGTTAGCCCATTCTATTAAGTTACGTAACAATACCACCACTAGCACCATGAGTGGACAACAACAGCAACAACAACAACAACAACAGCCACTTCCACCTCGATCGGTTCCAACAGGGGTAACATACACCAAGTTTGGTGGATTTCCAGGTGACGATCTTGATGCCCATGTACACACCTTTGAAATAAGTTATGCAGTGCTAAACCATCCACCCGATCCGGCATACAAGGCTATCGTATTCCAGTGTGGGACTTTGTATGTAGTCCGGATTGGCACTTCGTATTTTCATAATTCTTGTATTTTCATATCCCGCATGAACTGAAAGGTTTCATATTCCGCACGAATCGAAAGGTCGTTGCGAAGAGTTGTAACTACTTATAAAGCAATGAAAGGACGCTCCGATGACGACCAAGAGAATTGCCAGACTGTCTCTCTGGGCGATTACATTTTGTGGAGTTGTCGTGGTGTTGTGTTTAAGAAATCTGAGTAGTACTGTGTTTTTGTCTTTGTTTGATTACATTAACTTGCAGTTAGCCCATTCTATTAAGTTACGGTAATGAAGTCTGTGTTACAGTAATGAATAACTCCGGTGCTACGTACTGAGAAAGTAGTAACCAGAGTACGAACAGTAAGTCTGTGATAGAATGAACCAGAGTAATGATAGTAATTTGTAGTAAATAGAGGTTGGAATGTTAATATACTACGGTGGGGATAAGTTAATTGGGAAAAATTAAGTCATAGGGCCTCTGATTAGCAGACCCCTACCACTCCCAAGAACCCGAAAGAGTTTAAACGCGCCTATGATGGCAACGCACATTTAACACTTGGAAATCTATTAGAAGAAATGTGTGTGCAGCTTAAGGAAGCCGTGTAGAAAGGACAGGAAATGACAAATTTAATAAAGCAAACCAATATAGAACTCCAGTTCGCAAATGCAAACCTGTTTGAAGCGAATTCTGCTCTTAAAACACAGATGATGTTAACTGCTCAACTCTAGAAAGAGGTTCCAACGATTAGAAGGGAACGTGTTAGCTCATGAACTGGTCGATTTTGATGCACTAACATGCCCATTTTGGAAAGTATTTGTTTGAACATAGGTGTTTTGCAATAAGAATAGATGGCCGGTGTTTTGCTTCAGTGGCTGTATTGAAAGCTTGTGCAAGACTTAAATGCATTGACGGTGGGCAGGAGCTGTATGCAGAAATTGTGAAAATGAGATGCAATGATGATTCGTATGCATGCAACTTGAAGGGGGTAACTCCAAATGCAGTGACATTCACATTGTTAATAAGAGTGCGGAAGCATAGGAGCAGTTGACAAGGGGGAGCAAACTCACAATAAGATTGCAAAAGAAGGTTTACATAGGAGTGATATTGCAGTCGGCAATGCTTTGGTTGATATGATATGCTCAACATGGCCACGGTCAAGCTGCTCTTGAATGCTTTGAGGTCATGAAATATAAAGGACTAAATCCAGATCCTTTTACCATGGGTGGATCTTTTGGACGTGCTGGGCATATGGTCCGGATTTTCAATCAATCAGATGGCCACCTATTTCAGTTAAGTCAAGCGCAAAATCACGTCTGGACCTTGTGAGGCGTCGAAGGTGGCATCGCGTTCGTGGACGAGCGTCAGGTGGTGATCAAACAATTTCAAGGAAATTTATTTCAGTAATGCAACCTAGAGGAAGTCTTGCTATTCCCTTGAAGTACATATTATGTTCAATAAAATTTTGCCTTCAAGTACGGCCCCAGCTGGTATCAACATTAACTGATTATCTGTGGGGCCGGTCGGTCAATAGTGCAAACCAATCGAATCAGGATCATATGCAAGGTGAATCTCCATCACTTAATCGACAGACTTCAAGAATCGACAGCAGTGCTGGGCTCCTGGAGAAAGTGCTGGCAGGCCGTTTTTTTTCAGTTCTGACGGGAAGGTCATTTTTGTCAGGAGACTCCCCCCCTCCTTTCCGTTTTTTTGCCAGAAAAGGGGATGAGGGCAGGCGTCTTTGCTCTCTCTCTCTCTAGATTATCTTCATTCATTCTTTTGTCTATGGGGGGCGTCGACATGCGCCATTCTTCTTCGTTTTTTGGAGAGATTGCATAGTGGGGGGGGGTATGTGGGTGCGCAAGCGGGGACTCTCTCTCTGAGTAGTCGGGTGTGGTTCGTGGGCTGGACAAGATACGCCGTGAGAAAAGATAAGGGAGAAGGTAATCTGGCGCAGAACATCTCTTCCCTTGGATGCTGCTACGTGCATGCACAGAAGAAGAAAGCAGACGCAGAGGAAGGTCTTCTTAGGTGTGGGAAAAGCTGCTGGCTTCGTTGGACGAATTACCTTCGGCCTGATATTAGCGGGGGAATTTTTTTCCGAGGAGGAGCAGATCATTATAAGTTTGGATGCCTTGCTGGGTAACAGGTAAAGTGTGTGAATTATGCTTTACGGATTCTAATCGTAGCCCTCTAATTACCAGTCGGAGTTTATTGTTCATCAAGAACTAAATGATTAAAGTAGTTTTGATATTCCTGAAGTTATTTGTTCCGTTCGTAAGCTTAATCAACTAGCAAGACCCTGCATATTAAAGTGCCAAGGAAGTTCTCCTTCAAATAGACTCCAGTATTTTCTTTTACTAAAGCGAATCATACAAATGCGTTCTGGTAATCACAATGTTATAAGGAACTCCATGGGAGAAAACACAATACTTCAATATCAGTTGATTTTACTGCATTCAATTTCTATCTCCTGGCAGCGTCAGGAAAGTTTATACAATTTTTAAGTGGCTTCACGTATGGGTAAGTTAATCTGATATCATTTGTATTGTCAAGCGGTCTTGTTTTTTTTTCTGTTCGTGATGACCATTCTTTGCCTTCACACTCCTTGGAAGACTTGATGCTTAGGCTTTACACAAATTAACGCTTATATGGTATTCAGAATTTCAATTCATCTACGATGGGGGCCATTTCAGCTTGCCTAATGAGCTGTGAAGTATGTCATTTGGCGCTTACAAAGCTGCAAACTAGAATTTGAGATGAAGCCCAGTGTCGAGGGGGAATGAAAGCTTTCCTTCATGCACATGTAGTCGAAATCCGCTTGCAGGGACGACAGTAAGGGAAGCATACCTACTACCCCGGGAATCTAAACGCATATTGTGCACTAGTTTAAATTGAACCTAGCACGGGAATCTAAACGCATATGGTGTAATTGTTTAAATTGAACGTTTCTGAGTATTCATAAACTCCATCTAATATTCAATTCGGATCCTTTCAATTTGTTCTCCATCAATTACTCGATAAAATTTTCTTGCCGTGTCTATGCCCTATCGCCTTTCATGAAAACCTGTGTTGCAGTGGAAATATTGAATGTATGGTACATCATATATACTGCTGTGCTAAATTCCCGGTAGGCTGATTTAAATGATTACACTGCGAATGATCCTCGAAGTACTTCTTAATCTGTTCAGATTAGTAGTACATCCTGAGTTAAGTGAGCAAAATTAACCAATACACTCTCCATTCTGAAACGTCATGCTAATACACGTGCAAGATAATCTTTCTGTTTATCTAGTAGATTTTTATAATGGATATTCATGTCCATATCGTAGGGAATCCATCGTGCAGTGGTAAAACTTTGACCTGGACTGTGAGGTCCAGGGTTCAAAACCGGAATATGGGAGTAATCCATGGAAAGTGGGGAATACGGGGAGATCCTAGGCTCAGTGAGTTATTCACTTCAATTTCGCAATCCTAGATAGAAATATGTTGATGACCTCACGTCCAAAAAATAAATAAAATCTCTAGTACTACGAGCTTACAATTACACTTTTGCTGCTGGACTGCCACAAGGTTACGGCAATATGAGTATGTGCATGTGTATGTCTGCATACTAGATTGTTGTATAGCTGTGTGCATTGAAAATTTTTACTAATAATTGAAGCTCAATATAAGATAGGTAAAGCAGGTTCCCTGAGCTGAAGATGCTGATCTCTTTTTTTTTGGGGGGGGGGGGATTTTTCTGTAGATGGTCATCCATTGCAAGCCATTTACAAGGGAGGACTCCTCGAGGAATAATTATGGGCTCCAGGTAATCTAATTGGACCGATTCCGAGGGGTGTGAGCAAAATAAAGGCTTTCACAATCATTTGTTCCGTGGGCTTAGGAGCCTAACATTTTGGTGCGTTTGCCGGGAAACATATGAGCTAGTGCATAGCCATAAGAAGAATCCATTGTGAGATAATTGTGGGCTCTAGGTATTCCAAGTGGGCCGATTGCGAGGGGTTTGAGCAAAATAAAGGCTTTCACAATCATTTGTTCCTTGGGCATTAGGAACTAACAGAACGAGATGCCTATTACCAAACCATTCAGTATCAATCACACAAACTAGAGAGAAGAGAAAAGGAGCTTGGTTGTCAAGCAGAAAGATTATCTAGAATTGATAAACAAATTCAAGATATGAAATTGAGCCGTGATGCAGCTATGGCGAACGATTTTTATTTACAGGAAGCATTTTTGGAGACACAGGCTGACCTTTTGATGACACAAGTAATTGCAGCAAGCTATGTTCGTACTAACGCCGAGTTAGTCGAACCAAACACTTTAAAGAAAATGCTGGATATTCTGAAGCAGAAAATTGCCAGAACATTTAAATTAGCTAGAACCATGTATTTACAGGGTATAGTAGATCAGCCCTAGATTTTATTCCATTGCGGGTTCAAGTCCACCGTGTGTGCCAGTGTAAGCCGCCAGATTGGCACTTCGTATTTTCATAATTCTTGTATTTTCATATCCCGCATGAATTGAAAGGTTTCATATTCCGCACGAACCAAAAGGTCGTTGCGAAGAGTTGTAACTACTTATAAAGCAATGAAAGGACGCTCCGGTGACGACCAGGAGAATCACGAGACTGTCTGTATGGGCGATTACATTCTGTGCAGTTGCCGTGGTGTTGTGTTTAAGAAATCTGAGTAGTACTGTGTTTTCATCTTTGTTTGATTACATTAACTTGCGGTTAGCCCATTCTATTAAGTTACGATAATGAAGTTTGTGTTACGGTAATGAATGACTCCGGTACTACGTACTGAGAAAGTAGTAACCAGAGTACGAACAGTAAGTCTGTGATAAAATCAACCAGAGGATTGATAGTGATAGGCTCCTAACGCCCCAGGAAAAAGTGATTATACGAGACTTTATGTTGTTCAAAACCCCTCAGAATCGGTCCAATTGGATCACCTGGAGCCCACAATTATCTCGCAATGGATTCTTCCTATGTCTATGCACTAGCTCATATGTTCCCGGCAAATGCACCAAAATGTTTAGCTTCTAAACCCTAAGGGGAGATGTCAATCTATGCTTACAATTCACGACTGTGACTAGACATGTGTTAAGACCCAAGCCGTATTCACAATAACATCCCTCCCATCGTGCTTAGGACTGGCTAGCTAAATAGAAGCTTTTACTGTCCACACTACCAGCATATATTATCTGCTGTTCATGGAACTGTGGCCAGCTACATTTAAGCTTTTACCATCTGCAGTAATCTTCATACCTCTATCCCTGCTTTATTTGAGGACTGCCATGAGATTGATACACAGCGAGTATAGACTACTGCCTGATCTCTGGACACATGTACACAAAACATTCACCAAGCCTCAAGGCTCCATGTATATGCAAGAATATGCATATTTCAAATGGCTTCAGCTCACGTATGTAGCAACATTTTTTCCAACGGGATGAAATGGAGAATCTACACCATAAGAAATCTTTCATCTGTACAAGCAGACATGTTCAGTTAACTTTATGGCGATGGCAGAACAACATGCCTTTCTACACATCGCAGTTGCCATACATAGTATGACACTTTGATGGAAATACTGTAAACTCCACTGCAGCTACTATCATGTAACTTGACTGTACAGCGAATATGATCTATGGTTTGACAACTTGGTTGGCTCGCTGGGTCAGACAACAAATAATATGGATGCTCCCAATGATCTCATCCAAACAAACAACCATCACATTTCACCTATCCAAGTACTTTTCAACAGTGGCTACAAGTGTTGCTTTTGAAACAGCACCAACTATTGCATCTTTCTTCTCACCCTTTTTTAAAATTAAGACAGTCGGAATGCTACGAATGCCATACTCAGTAGCTTTGTTAGGGCTCTCATCAATATTCCGCTTAAGGCAACGCACCCTTCCTGCATAAAGCTTTGTGAGTTCATCCACCAACGGTGCAATCATTCGACATGGACCACACCAAGGAGCCCAGAAATCCACCAGCACTGGAATGTCATAGTCCAAGACAAGTTCCTTCCATGTTGCTTCATTTACAGCCCCCACTTCAAATCACAGAACTTGGAATCAAGATTTTTGGGATTCGTTTTGGGATACTGATGCACGAGATGTAGCAAGAACCAGAATATTAAGCCCAGTTCTTCTATCAAAAAGTAGGATTCACATCACCGCAGCATGTAGCAACAACAAAAAGAGAAAGATATCTAATCGAACGCAATCCTACTTCTCACGCCTAACCTTCAGAAATGTAAGCGACAGGGTTGGCCGCAGACATTCCAACCCACTAACAATTGACAGCCATCTACTAAGTACGCTCTAACATAAATATATCGCCTTGTTTGACCTACCTTTTAGCGATAGTCTTTGATGATTATGAACCCTTGTGATGAGAACCTTACATGGACAAGGACCGACCTTTTCAGCGGTACAACAGAAGAAGATATTGTATACATCACATAAAAACTCATTCAAAGGTTCCCTTCATGATTGTCATCTATATTTTGAGACATGCGCTAATATGCAAGTAAAGATCGTAGCAGCCTGTGTCTTAAGTCATCGACAGTGCCAACGCAAATATGAATTATAATTTTAAGAAAAGGGATGCGATATGTTTCACATGATTCTGACACACCTTTAATCAAAGTTTTTCTTTCCTTGCTTTCATGCATTTTCTGAAGCCTGTGACGAGCAAATACTTGAGCTCCCTCTCAACTTCGCCTTGAGTATTCGAAAATGCTTACGAGATGGTTAATTATTCATCAAGAAAGAACACCATATCTGTCTGTGATGAAGATGAAGATCCAGTAACCCACGATTCATACCTTCTCCTCGACACCTGCACACGGAAGGAGAGAGAAATTCCACATCTGCCCTCCTCTCTACGCGTTCTCTCCCGGTTCCAGTATGCTGGACGTTATCTACAGCTGCCAGAACGATACTAGAGGCTACAAATTCCTGAGTGCATCGATCTTTGCTTTGTTGTCCCCGTTGTTCTTCTGCCAGGAGCCTTTCCCTTCCTCTGGGTTCGAGAGGATCATCCCCTCCTTCTGAATTAGTGGATCAGCCCTTGAGTTCTTCTTGCCACCCGCAGAAGAAAGCACAACCCTCCCTCTCAGATACCTGACGCCCTCGAATCCCCTTCTCCTCTCTTCGTGCCTACTTTTTCAGATTAGCCCCCTCGTTAAGAGCTGCGCGCCCCTCCTCTTGACACCCGACAGATCAAAGGAGGACCCCCCCCTAGTCGTTGTTGCTTGCCAACCAGAGAGAACACGCTCCATCCCCCTTTTCGGTTTCTCTTGTCAGAGGAAAAAAACGGACCTGCCCCCTATAATTGAATGCACAATACCACATTTGGCATACATCTCAATCAAACTGCTTCCTACTGAGATGTCAGATTCAAGCCCATGAGTAACAATCTGATCATGTACTGCTTGGCCTTCAATGAGTGCTTCTGTGTAGCCACAAACTTTCAAAATGCACAAGAACGTACATCTCCCTGGACTAACTTGCAACTCTTGCATCATATAGAAAAGTTCAAGGGTTCTTTCATAGAATCCATGCATGACATGCCCCGAAATCAGAGCATGCCAAGCATAGACGTTAGATTCAGCTACCCATCTTTTCCATTGAACTAGGTGAATTACTTGCATTGTTTTCCAACAATCCATTTGCTTGCTCAATGATACCCCTGTTTTCCTTTACCAATACCTCCACATGCTTCTCATCAATCATCAAACCCACTCTTCAAGTACCTGAAATCAAGCGTATTTTCCTGCCAAATAGAACCACATTAGTGCATTAAAACCAACCATTTTTTGAGCTAACATACTCCCCTCTTCTTATTTGCGAATTCGTCCTCGACGAGCCATTCCTGCCAAATAAAATCCAAACAGCCATAACCATAACAGTTTACAACTTGTTTGCATACCTTTCCTTCGAGTCACTACTCCAACGGAACCTGCGCTCATTGAAGCTATTAGTGCTAAAGAATCACTCATGAATACATACAAATTAGTCACTTCCAAGATCCAACAACATGCATATATATGCAACTCCCATTCCACATGCATCAAATTGCTCATGCATTCCATTATGAAAATTGTCTCAACCAAAATAACACATGCATACCTTTCCATGTTTACGCATGCAACTATCATTACGAACGAATAGAAACGGAAATACCGAAATAAACAACAACAACTGAAATGAATCCAACAGGAGATGCTACATACCCAAAATGCATAACCCATTATTGCATCTACTATTCGCTATGTACAATCATTCCATGACTAGACACTTCCGAAGAATCCCCATCGTCGTCCTACAAAAGCCATCGAAACTCGAGTGCAAGTGAAGACATACATCAGAACCCTAGAGTGTCACACACACTGGAAAATCCTCGGATAAAGCACACAAGTTATAAAGCAAGACCGTTGCATTACCTCGCTAAAGCCTCATCCATAAGTACATATAGAATATCCGTGCCTTCAAGAATGTTGATTCAAAGTGAGCTGATCTGTCACAAGTCACCACATACCAATCACACAAGCAAATAATGTTCCCTTCCAGGCGATCATCGCCCTCTCCTCTCTCTCTCTCCCCCTCAGGAATGGGGAATAATTTCGTACGTAAATTTTGTTTATATCCACACTTTGGCCTACATTGACATTGGATGCGATTCGTGGACCTGACCACCCGATCAGGTTGATTCCACCCATCTACCAATGCAATGCAGCGCACAACACACAAACACACAATGATAGACACGTAACATATCTCAGCTAGCCCATAACGAAGCTGGATACGGCTCGTGGTCGTGACTACCCAGCCACGATGGCTCCACCTACCTACCAAACCGTTATGGCGCGTAGCTAAGACACAAACATATATATCCCAAGCCTATGGCGAAACTAGCTGCGGCTCGTGGTCCTAACCACCCGGCTAGGATAAATCCACCCACCTACTAGCCCACCATAGCGCATCGGTACAATC
Source organism: Ceratopteris richardii (assembly GCA_020310875.1). Lineage (NCBI taxonomy): Eukaryota > Viridiplantae > Streptophyta > Polypodiopsida > Polypodiales > Pteridaceae > Ceratopteris > Ceratopteris richardii. The sequence continues at coordinate 26,759,241 of CM035413.1, forward strand.
ACAACAACACACGCACACTTTTTCTTTTCTTTCTCTTCGTTTTTTCATAGTTAATTAATTCACCCAAGTCCTGAGAATTAGGGAGAGGAAGAAAGGGATTTTCCCCACTTTTCCCACACATGCATGCAAAACATATACACACTAGCCTTTGACAGATCAACCACCTCTTCACTCCATTCTCTCAATTACAGACACTACATATGTATTCATTGATTTGACTTTTCACTTGATAACTACAGCCGACTATGCCTTAGTCCCTCGTATACCTATCCTTAGATGTTCTAGAATGTGAGTCTCCGGGATGTCTCATGTAGCCTCACATCGTACTCGCATCCCAACAACTTCCCTAGGGCGAGTCAGGCTCAACTTCAGGAGCTCCGTCATCACTTCCTATCGTTAGCATATCTGCCCAAGCCCACGTGATATCGTTTTCCTCGTTAGGCATTTCCCTCGAAGGATCGAAATAGTAATATCGATCTCCCGCCCATCCTACATGTCGAGTCAGGTATTCCTCAAAACACTCAATGTAAAATGCAACACCCAAACCCTGGTTTATAAAGCATACCAGCCAATGCGCTTCCTCAACATCGTATTCCGTCTCAAAGTCGTCGACATCTATGTCCATGCGGGCGAATGTTTGGTCCGAGAAATATATCCTTAGCTCGTACAAGTAGAGTTGCGTTATTTGATCTGCCATTTTGTTACTTAGCTCCTAATAGTCTCTGCATAACACAAAAAATATTAGAAGTCCAAAAATTCTTGAGCTAGCACATGATAATATTTATGACACACAAATCATAGCTTACATATGCGCATATATATATATATATAACTATACATGTATGTACAAGGAGTCTACTACGTCCTTCCGTTGGATCTCATCTAGCTTCTCCCGTCCTAATGTCACTTGAAATATGGTTTAACTCGAAGCGCGTTAATCTTCACGGGAGCATATTCTTCTCCTAAATCTTGAATTTGCATGGAACCATTGGAATTGAGTTCCACCACCTTAAACGGTCCTGCCCATCTTGTCTGTAGCTTCCCCGGGAATTTATAATATTTACTATCATAAACTAGCACCAAATCCCCTTCTTGAATCACATAGGTCTTGAGATTCTTATCATGCCTCTCCTTACGTCTTCTCTGAATAGCTTCCAAACTTTGTTGTGCAATGAGTCTCTTTTCTTCCAGCTTGACCAGTTGTATGTACCTCTCCTCTAATGACTCTTCCTCTCCCATCCTGGCCTCAATGGCCACTCTTAATGTTGGAACTTCTTTTTCGATGGGAAAGATGGCTTCCTCGCCGTATACTAGGGAGAACGGAGTGCTCTTTGTCATCACTCGGTAGGATGTTCTATACGCCCACAAAGCTTCCAAAAGTCTCTCATCCCAGTCTCGCCTATGCACAGCTACTGTCTTTGTCAGAATCTGTTCCAGCACCTTGTTGGTGACCTCCACTTGTCCATTTGCCCTCGGGTAATATGGAGTGCTTTTTCTATGTTTGATCTTATATAATTCCATTAATTCTTCGATCATTTCGTTGACAAAATGGGTTCCTCTATCACTTACTATTTCCAACGGGCATCCAAATCGGGTGATGATTTGTTCGTACAAAAATTTAGCAACATCAACGGCTCGGTCAGTCTTCAGAGCTTTGGCTTCTACCCACTTGGTAACATAGTCAGTACAGACCAAGATATACCTATTGGATCTTCGTCGTGAGGGAGGATCAATAGGCCCCACAAAATCAATTCCCCACTTCTCAAAGGGCTTAAGAGCAAGCACCGGCGTGAGAGGAGCAGCATGTGCTAATGTGGGTTTGCCCATTCATTGGCATTTGTCACATTTCTTACAGTATGTGTGCGAGTCTTTGAACAACGTTGGCCACCAATACCCTGCCAATAAAATCTTTCTTGCCGTCAATTCACCAGCAAAATGTCCACCGCAGGGTTCGTCATGCAAAGCCCTCAACACTAGGCTTGCTTCTTCTTCCTCGAGACACCTCCGATAAATGCTCTCATGAACAAAATATCGATAGAGTTGCCCCCCAATGATGCTATGGTGCTTCACCAATGCTAACAGTTTTTGCTTCTCTCTCTTGCTTGCTCCTGGCGGATATTTAGTAGTGCACAAGAAATTCACCAAGTCGGCATACCAAGGTACTTTAGCATCAACCTGGAATAGATGCCCATCAGGAGCATCATCGGGCACACCAGAGATTGGCTCCTCATTAACAATTCGAGATAAATGGTCAGCCAATACATGCGCTTTGCCTGGTTTGGTTACCACTGTGAACTGAAATTCTTGGAGGAGTAGCATCCACCTCATCAATCGCCCTGATAGCTCGGGTTTGTTAATGATATACTTTAGGGCTTCATGATCCACATAAAACGTGAAATGCTTTCCCATCAGGTAATGCCGATACTTGTTCACCGCAAAGATCATCGATAGGCATTCCTTCTCTGTAGTCGTGTAGTTCCTCTCAGTGCTATTCAAATTGCGACTTGCGTAATAAATAGGGTGGTCCAACTTCTTTTCATCGGCTTGGCATAGTACTGCTCCAACTGCAGTATGAGAAGCGTCGGTATGCACATGGAATTCTTTCGTCCAGTTGGGTGCTACCAAAATCGGTGCATTTATCAATCTCTCCTTGATCGAGTCGAATGCAACTTGACACTCTTCAGTCCATTGGTATTGTTGGTCTTTCCTCAAAAGATTCATCAGTGGTGCCGCTATGGATGCAAAATTTAATATAAATCGTCGATAATAATTAGCATGGCCCAAGAATCCTCTGAGTTGCCGCAAGTTTTGAGGCGGTGGAAGTTGTCCAATTTTTTCTACTTTATCCTCGTCGATCGCGATTCCTTTTTCGGAAATAACATGTCCCAGAAGCAATCCTCTTCGTACTCCAAATGTACACTTTTCAGGATTTAATGCGATGCCCTTTTCAATGCTTCTTCTTAAAATCGCTTCGATCCTCTCCATCATGTTTTCATCGTCGCCTCTGATCGCAAAGTCATCGAGAAATATCTCCATCCAATCCTGCAAGTAGTCTTGATATGCAGCTATCATTGCTCTCTGGAATGTGGCTGGTGCATTGCATAATCCAAATGGCATCACACGATATGCATACGTACCCCATTCTGTAGTGAAAGTAGTTTTTGATTGATCCTCTTCATGGATTTGGATCTGGTTGTACCCACTAAAACCATCCAAAAATGAGTACAATTTATGGCCAGCCACTCTGTCCAGGATTTGATCAGTAAACGGCAATGGGAAATGATCCTTCTTCGTGCGCTCGTTCAACTTTCGATAATCTATGCAAATACGGATTTTCTTATTTTTCTTCGGAACAACTACAATTGGTGATACCCATTCGCTGGATGCGATCGGATATATGAATCCTGCTTCCAATAATTTAGTCAATTCCAACTTGATCAATTCCAAGTAGACTGGATTTGTCCGCCTAAGTCATTGACATATTGGTTGTGTACCTTCTTCCAAGTCTATATAATGTTGGCAGATTCGGGGATCAATTCCTCTCAGATCACTGTATGACCATGCAAAGGCTTTGCTGAAAATTTTGAGTGCCAACTTAATACAATCTCGTACTTCATCCGGTAGCTCTGACCCCACACTCAAGAACTTTTCTGGAAAAACTTCCCATTTTTCCAACTGAGCTTCTCGCGAATATTCCTTATTCCTTGATGACACTGTGATTGGAACGTGCTCTCCAATCACGCGTGCATGGTTGGCCAGTAAATCATTGTTTTGTTCTTTTTCAACCACACCCAATTTCTTAAGTTCGGCTTTGGCAATGGCTTCCCGCACTTTAGTTTTACTTTCCGCTTCCTTTTCTGATTCTCGACTTCTCTTTAGAATCTCTGCTTATAGCGCTCTAACCCTTTCTCTCAACTGTTGCACTTCCATTGTCGGAGCTAACTCTAGTTTCAGCTCTTCTTTTGAAGCTCCCTTTTTCTGGGATTGAGTAGTTTTGTTTTTACTTGCGTCTATACTCAACATGTAGCACTCAAATTCTCTTGTATGTGTCAACCAACCTAGCAACTCCTGATCGGAATCGTCGTTATAAAGCAATGGATTTTGATACTCTCCCATCTTCGTGTCTTGATTCTTAAAGAGTTGCAAGTTGAACCCGTCTTGAAGCAGATTCTTGTAGGTGTCCATGTTCAAAGAAAACCTAGCTCGTGCAATCTCGTGCCTTGCTTTCTCCTTCTTTTTCTTTTCCATCTCATCGACTATTATTGTCTTCTTCTTGTTGCTCGAGGGTGGGGATACTTGCAATTGAATCCGATCAGACTTTGGCCCTATTGAAATAAAACATGTGCGCCAGTCATGCACACATTCGGCTTGCACCAGCCATGGCCGCCCAAGTAGGATCGAGAAGGTAGCCTCTGAGGTCCTTGGTCTTACTATCAGATAATCAACTTTAAACTCTAAACCGCCCACAAATGTGCTTACATTCTTCAAAAGACCCGCAAGCTTCACTTGTGTTTGATCTTCCATTCTCAAGGACATCGGAGTTTCTTCCATGTGGTTGAGGCCCAAAGCTTTCATCATGAACTCAGTCATTAAGTTGACTGTGGCTCCACTATCTAACTGAGCACCGGGGACTGCATACCCTTTAATCTCGACCGTCACAGCTAGAGCATTCGAATCGATTTGCGTCGTAATACTTTGAATGATTCCTTGGACATCCTTATCTTGTCTCTTTTTATCTCGAGCTTTCCTCGGTTTCTTAATATATTCATTGTAGAATTGTTTCCTATAAGCAGGTGAATATTTTAGCAATGTGCCAATATCCAGCGTGACTTCCGTGTCAGCAAGCAACTTTACAATATCTACTACTTCCGAACTTTGTCTTTCCTTTCTACTCTTAGGAGCTTTCAATCTTTCAGGGAATGGTGCTATGCCCGGCACAAACTCCTTGGTCACTGGTGGAAGAATCTCAATCTCTTCCCCATCCTCAAACCCTTGCTGCTCAGCAAATCCTCCAACTTGGTTTTCTACCTCTTCACGCTCAACGATCTTCTCTTGACTCCCTTCTTCACCTTCGCCTCCTGGATTCTTCTTCGAATACTCTTGAGTCCTTGTGACTACTGCCACAGTTGGCTCTTTATGTGGTTTCTTGGCCTCGTAAGCATCCACAAAGTGCATTGACGAGCTAGAGCCTTCTTGAGGGTTCGGTGTCTTGAACACTACTCCGATCGTAGGAACTTGCTCTTGAGCTCTCGATGTGGAATGCATCTGAGTATCAACATAATTCGAGGACCCTACTGGTCCTCTTTCCTTGCCGGCGGCAGCTCTTCGTTTTGGACAATCTTCATCAAAGTGGCCCTCTCCACTACAGTACCTACATAGTGGGGTATAGTCAATTGGTTTCTTTTCGTTTGGACATCTAGATTGAGTATGGCCAAAGCCATGACATCTCCAGCACTGGATTGGACCATCTCTTCTTTGATCACGCGCGGCTCCTCTTGGATAGTCTCCTCCTTGACCCTGAGCACCATATCCATAAGTCGGTCTGTTTTCCCAACGAGATGTAGGTGGGACACTTTGAGCGGGCAATCCCGTGTAAGGTCTCTGTCTTGTATCTCCTGATTTCATGGTCCTCTTGTTAGCCCACAAAATGGTTGGTTTTTATGCACTAATATGTTTGTATTTGGCAGAAGAAGATGTTTGATTACAGGTACTTGAAGAGTCATCAAATGTTTGAAGGGAAGTATTTGCAACTACATGACGCCATGATGATCAGAATGGATCGGGAACTTGGTACTGCTGTTGGAAATGCATTGATAGACATGTATGTCAAGTGTGGCTTGATCAGAAAAGCACACGAAGTCTTCAATAGGCTTCTGAATCAAGATGCTGTGTCATGGACTGCCTTAATTGCAGGATATGCCAAACATGGGGATGCCATGTTTGCTCTCAATTGTCTTGATGAAATGCAACTCAAAGGATATGCACAGCATGGCTATGGAAAAGAAGCAATACGCTGTTTTGAGTTGATGCAGAAACAAGGAGAGCTTCCATAATCATCATATGAGAGGAATAGCTAATGTGGTTGCAACTCATAAAAGCTTGAAAGGTGTGACTGCTAATTCAAAGACTGAAAAGTTAGAGGCAAATACTATGCTAGTCTCAGATTCAGAAAGAGCCGGCCAAGAAGCTCTATGGAAGAACATGGGAACTGTGATAGCCATGTACATTTACTGCATATGGGGGTTACATACTATGGCCTACTCTGAGATATTTTCCTGGTGGGCTGTTAGCCCTAAAAGTTATGGTGGGCTAGAATTCTCAACAAATGAAGTTGCTGATGTGCTCACAATAGCTGGAGTGGCATTATTTGTTTTCCAATTCTTTGTCACTGCACACCTCACCAAGTTGTTTGGAGCTGTACGAGTAGTTCAAATTCCTGCAATTCTCACAGTGATTCTGACAGCAGTTCATCCTCTTATTGCGAAACTGGACGAGGTTCCACTTTGGAGCGCCATAATTTTGTCACAAATATTGAAGCGACTCCTTTCAGCATGTGTGACTGTGGGCTCATCGGTGCTTATGAACAATTCCGTGGCCAGTGGACAACGAGGGGCTGTAAATGGAATTTCGACAAGTATTATGTCACTATTTAAAGCCATTGGACCAACAATAGCAGGATTTATATTCTCATCGGGTCAAGCGAGGATTAATTCCTCTTTTCTTCTAGGAATGTGGATGGTTTTTGGAGTTCTAAGCATTTTCGCTCTGGTTGCTGTCATACCTTCCTTTGAACCACTATTGCCAAAGTCTCTTGAGAAGTCGCAACTAGGAATTAGTCGGAAGTTTGCATCGGTACTAGGAATTAAATCGTTTAAACTTCAGAAAATGCGACCTTCCCCGGATGTATAATATATTCCTCCTAGGCCCTCATATAACGCGATATATTAATTCATCTTTCATGGGGAGTCTTCTTATCATGAAGGGCGCCTCTTCTTATCTTATCCACGGAGGGGTTCGCTGTACGGTGGGGATTGTTTTTGGTTTTTTTTGTGGTTTTGTGTGCAGATATATCGAAGAAGGAACTCAGGGAGGGGCCGCATGGACAAAGAAGAGGTTGCGCTGCGCATTCTAGAGAGAGGACTGTTATGAACTCAGGAGTCGAAGCCAAAGGGGGAGCGCTGGACAAGGGGGGCAATCAGGAGGTTTCCAGCCACGATGGAGGAAGATGGGAGCGCACATGTGATAGGGTGGAGGAAACTATTGCAGAAGGAACATGGAGGAGCTCGTGAAGGGAGAAGATTTGTCCAGTTCTGTGTACCGAGGGGCGTATAAATCCGAGCTTGAAGGGGCGGCAGCTGGGCATGCTCTGAGCAAATCGTGGACCCCGTCTAGGAAAGACTCACAGGGCTGCGGAGGGATGAAGGTCGAAATCTGGAGGCCTGAAGTTGTATCGATTCGATGGAGTGGGGGATAATGAGTCCATGCAGTTATAACGGAGACGAGCGGAGCTAGGATCAACTCTCTGGATCGAGAAAGAGGCATCAACACTACATATGATAAAGATTCAATGTTTTGAGTGGAGAATACCCAAACCCAAGCTGCGTCTGTTAATCGATTCTATCGATGGCTCTTTGCTGCTTGATTGCTCGAGATCATGTGCAAACTGTTTCAGCGATGGCGTTTGATGTGAGTTTTCTCTGATTGATTCAGCGCAACTTTTATATGCAGCACAAATTTTATATCAAGACGCATGTCATTTGTTCTTGCACTACGTATCCATTTCGCTGTTTGAAGTAGTCATCATGCATGTGCTTTAGTACATATTAAAAAGTTGTTCCAACAAGATTTTAGAGAAGAAACATACATGCAAATTGACGTTTCTGCAGTACCCACCCTTGTGTCTAAGATGGGTTTGGAGAGATGTGTTTTTGTTGTCTCCCGTGAGCATGGATCATTTAACTCAATCAATGATGCCTTCAGTTGGGACAAAAATTTCCACCATTGTTTTATAATCAGCTTTTCAAGTTCTAAAGACTAAACAATTCACGTTCAAACTGTATGCCGAAAAGTCCGAGTCCTGAGACAGCCTTAGTGGCTTCGCTTTCTTTACTGCCTGGGTTTCAAGTTGGAGCATCAGGGTTGGAATTCCAAAAGGGAAGCGAGTTTTGTCTGAACTATCCCTCGAAGTGAAAGGGGTTTAACACAAGAGCCTATATCTTGCTCAGCTGGTCTTCCCCTTCCCAAGAGCTCTTGTGTGTTTGCAACCCAAGTGTATAAAACTTGTCAAAGGGTTCAGTTTCCTTCCGATAACAAATATGAGCTGTACACGATGGGCTCGGTGAGGCGGATTGTGCTTGTATTGAATGATTATTTCAGTTTGTGGGTGGAAAGTGCATGAGAAAGAGAGCAAACAGGGGTTTATAAGAGGGTGCAACCGGGAAAAGAGAGGGAACTGAGTGTGCATAAGGATGGTAAAAGTGGAGATTTGGGAGTGAGACAAAAGAACGTGTGGATGTGAGTGCATGTGTGGATGGAGAAGAGGGTATGAGTGTGCGGGTGTATTTGAATACATATGTGTGAGCGGGTATGGGAAAGGGAGAGAAAAAGTGAGTAGGTGAGCAGAGAGTGTGTAATTACTGGGGTGTGTGTGTGAGAGCTCACAGGTGGGTGAACGTGTGCACGTGAAGTGTTGACAGTGCGTGAAGATGTTTCGTACGTTCTTGTGTGTATGTGAGAGGAAGAGTATGGAAGGGTAAAGAAGTACATGTGAGAGTAAGTGGGAGAGAGAGAGAGAGAGGCTAAGAGCAAGAGTAAGAGAGAAGAGGGGAATCGGGAATTAAGTAGTACAGAAGTATGTGAGCAAGAAGACACTTGGGCGTACATCCACATACAATTTAGTGATTTGAAGGAAGGTAAGTGAAGTAATTTTGGGAAGTTGGAGCAAAACATAAGCGCGTATATGCATCTTTCCCTTAGACTGAGAGTGCTAACATTTTGGTGCGTTTGCCGGGAATTTATGAGCTAGTGCATAGACATAGGAAGAATCCATTGCGAGATAATTGTGGGCTCTAGGTAATCCAAGTAGATCGATTCTGAGGGATTCGAACACAAATAAAACCTCGTATAATCATCTTTTCCTTGGACTTAAGAGCTCTTCATTTTGGTGCGTTTGCCGGGAAACATATGAGCTAGTGCATAGACATAGAAAAAAAATCCATTGCGAGATAATTGTGGGTTCTAGTGGACCGATTGCGAAGGGTTTGAACAAAATAAAGTCTCGCATAATCACTTTTTCCCTTGGGCTTAAGAGCTCTTCATTTTGGTGCGTTTGCCGGGAATTGGCTTAGCACATCTCATCGAGAGTGCTACGAGTTTGCTTGGTGCCCCAATCGTGTGGCACAGCCAAGTCGATCCCAAATCTGCTTTGACCTTCATGAAAGAAATGGCCCAACAAGAGCAAGCATGTGGTTTTGAGAAGGCCAACATGAGGCAACCGAATTTTGGACAAAATAGATGGATAGGTTCTTGTCCGACCATGAGACATCATGTGAACCGAGGGTGCCAATTTGGCCCGATATCAAATTATGTGAGATGCTGGTGTTGCGAGCAGATTGGGCATATAGCCAAATATTGCCCTCGCGTATGCACCCCGCTGGATTTTGTCCCCACATGTGCGGACTGCGGGAAAAAGAGACTATGTGAGCACGTGTGTGGCTCAAAAGAGGTGACTGGCGTAAAGGTCACAATGAATCAGTCTGATAGGTGTTTATCCTCCTTGTATGTGGAAGTTGACAAGGGTGGAGTTACTTCGTCGACGGAGACTGCGAGAGCAAGTGAAAGCAAGGACACTGGATCTCATGATTGAGACTTGGTAGAACTTGTGAAGAGCTTGGAATGTCAAGTCAATTGGTTGCATGTGGAGCGAGATAACGAGAGGATCAAAATAGAGAAATTAGAGGAAAATCAAGTGAAAATGGCCGAGGTCCTAGAAACTTGGGAAAAGCAAGTACAAGTGTTGAAAAGCGAAAACAAGGAGTGGAAAAGAGTAAACAAAAGCTGTAGGCAAGATCTTGTGAGACCTGAGAGTGAAAACGTGGTCTTGGACTTGAGATCCGGCTTGATGGTAGGTAACTGCTTTGGAGTTGCGATCGAAGAAGAGCTCTCAAGAGACGAGGATGACCTAATGAGGAGAGTCGAAGGAATGGAGCATGAAATCGAGAAGGTACAAAGCATAATCCGTCGATACAGTGATCAAGCGGGTAAGGCATGTGACGAGTTCCACCTAGAGTTAGAAAGAATGAAGAGTGCCCAAGCAGAGAGCGATGAGAAAATGAGACGGGTAGAAAAAGAGAATGCAAAGCTGAGTAGCAAGCTCGGTAGGTGGATGAATCGGAAAGACGGTGAGATGCGAGGACAGGAAGAGGATCCGAGAACGAGGAAAACGGAGGAAGAGCTGAAAGCAGTGTTGGATAGGTTGGATGCGTTCGGAACAGAGTTAGAAAGGACGAAGAATGAATTGTCGAAGAAGGTAGATGACCTAGATGAAGAAAATATGAGTAGGATTTGGGAGGAAAGATCGATTAGAGAGGAGGTCGAGAAGTTGACCGTTCGAGTTGAGAAGAGGGAGGATATTCCCCTCGGATCTGCAAAAAGGGTGAGAGAGGATAAAGAGATGGAGCAAATATGGAATCGGTTCCGAGGCATCGACTGTGACCTGTTCCAATATCAGAATGATATTGAGCACAACAAACAAGGATTAAGGGACTTAGCGGCGAGGCTTGAGGCACTAAGAGGTATAACGGCTAATGATAGTTTTCAAGGTCATCTATCAGGTCAAGTGGAATCTCTGCGAGGCAGAGGTTGGAGATGAAAAAGAGATAGACGAGGCAGTTGGTGAGGATGGCTTGAGTCTGATTAGGGTTTGCTTTGTGGATTGCGAGTCAAAGATGTGAGGACGGGTGGACCAAGTGTGTTGTACACTTAGGAACTAAAGTGACACTTTTTGAGGTTTCAGGTCGACAAGATAGTTAGTATGTGCGGGTTTTGCGAGGACGGGTTGACCATGGCATTAGTGGCTGGATTTTGGCTTGAGTGGCAGCAGAGAGGAGATATGTCTCATCGGGATGTCCACGGGGGGATATATGTGTGTGTGTCGTGATTGGTTGGGTTGGGAAAAAGTCCTTTCTTTTGTCTCCTAACTCTCGAGATGCGGGAATGAAAAGAAAATAAAAAATATATGTTTGTGTATGTGTGCATGTGGCTACGTGCCTATGTGGGCTGATAGGTGGGTGGACCCACTTTGGCCGGGTGGTCAAAGCCACGAACCGACGTCGGTTTCGCATAGGGCTAGCTGTCTGTGTGTCGCGCGCTACGTTGGGTTGGTAGATGGGTGGAACAAACTCGATCGGGTGGTCGAGTCCACGAGTCGCATCCAGCTTCGGCGTAGGCCGGCAAGTGTGAGTAAATATGTGAAAAATAAATGATGAAAAAAGAGAAAAAAAAAAGTGGAAAAAATGAATGAGAAGAATTCCTCGCTCGAGGGGGGACATAAGAGAGGTGAGAGAGCATGATGCTCGGATGGGAATATATGTGTTTGTGTTGTGGGGATTTGGGTTATGTGTGGGCTCCCGATGAAACATGTCAAATTGAAGCTTAAGCTCGGCTAGGGTTTTGGTTGCGATGTGTCTATGGAAAGCTTGGACTTGAGGAATCCAATCGTGCTAGTTGCATTGTTTGTCTGCAAACCTTCCAGAAGTGTTCAGTTTGGCTCTTAGGTGGTATGACAACTTGAAAAGTCCTGAATCGCGTTGATGATGAGTGGTCCTGTCGAGGTGAGCTCGTGTTAGGCTTGAGTGGTCTTTGTCGTGTGTCCATCAATTTAGGAGAGGTGGTGGCGACCAAGCATAGGATCTGATTGATGAACAAAAGAGCACAGAGTAGATGAAAAGGTAAGTGGGAATAGAAAACCCTAGGTGGAAAGGAAATGGGAAATCGGCGAGAGAACTCGGTTAGAAACGAGAAAAAGCAATTAGGAAAGCGATCGTGTGACTGGGAAGAGTATCGAAACGGAACTCGGAAATGGTTTTTGATGGTGTGTGGAAAGTGTGTTGAGTACGCATGTGGAACAAAGATTTGTGACGTGTTGAATGAGTAGTCGAGAAGAGTGACGAGAGCGAATGTGGACATGTCTTCTGTTTGCATATATGTAGGTTGTGTGTGACGAGAATGCATGTGTGATGCGGGATCATGATGTGTATGCCGAGTATATATGTGTGATGTGGATGAAGGATATAATTGTCTTTTCATTTTGGTTGTACATATTGTGATTGATGAAGAAAGATTCTAATGTTTGATGAAGTTTGCAGACAGGTGGACATGTCAATGAAGATGCGAGAAGATGGACAAAGATGGTAAGTGAAATGATTGGATTTTGGTACTAACCAATGATTGTATGAGTATGATTTCAGGTGCTACATTGAGGAAGAAGAGAGTAGGCATGCAAGGTAAAGATTTGTATTTGATTGAGTGATGATCACATGTTGGAACTGGAGTGCAGGTAGCATATCGCTCGTCGAGGACGACTTCGCAATTAAGAAGAGGGGAGTATGTTAGCCCACAAAATGGTTGGTTTTTATGCACTAATATGTTTGTATTTGGCAGAAGAAGATGTTTGATTACAGGTACTTGAAGAGTGATCAAATGTTTGAAGGGAAGTATTTGCAACTACATGACGCCATCATGATCAGAATGGATCGGGAACTTGGTAGTGCTGTTGGAAATGCATTGATAGACATGTATGTCAAGTGTGGCTTGATCAAAAAAGCACACGAAGTCTTCAATAGGCTTCCGAATCAAGATGCTGTGTCATGGACTACCTTAATTGCAGGATATGCCAAATATGGGGATGCCATGTTTGCTCTCAATTGTCTTGATGAAATGCAACTCAAAGGATATGCACAGCATGGCTATGGAAAAGAAGCAATACGCTGTTTTGAGTTGATGCAGAAACAAGGAGAGCTTCCATAATCATCATATGAGAGGAATAGCTAATGTGGTTGCAACTCATAAAAGCTTGAAAGGTGTGACTGCTAATTCAAAGATTGAAAAGTTAGAGGCAAATACTATGCTAGTCTCAGATTCAGAAAGAGCCGGCCAAGAAGCTCTATGGAAGAACATGGGAACTGTGATAGCCATGTACATTTACTGCATATGGGGGTTACATACTATGGCCTACTCCGAGATATTTTCCTGGTGGGCTGTTAGCCCTAAAAATTATGGTGGGCTAGAATTCTCAACAAATGAAGTTGCTGATGTGCTCACAATAGCTGGAGTGGCATTATTTGTTTTCCAATTCTTTGTCACTGCACGCCTCACCAAGTTGTTTGGAGCTGTACGAGTAGTTCAAATTCTTGCAATTCTCACAGTGATTCTGACAGCAGTTCATCCTCTTATTGCGAAACTGGACGATGTTCCACTTTGGAGCGCCATAATTTTGTCACAAATATTGAAGCGACTCCTTTCAGCATGTGTGACTGTGGACTCATCGGTGCTTATGAACAATTCTGTGGCCAGTGGACAACGAGGGGCTGTAAATGGAATTTTGACAACTAATATGTCACTATTTAAAGCCATTGGACCAACAATAGCAGGATTTATATTCTCATCGGGTCAAGCGAGGATTAATTCCTCTTTTCTTCCAGGAATGTGGATGGTTTTTGGAGTTCTAAGCATTTTCGCTTTGGTTGCTGTCATACCTTCCTTTGAACCACTATTGCCAAAGTCTCTTGAGAAGTCGCAACCCGAAGATTTGTTATAGGAACTAGTCGGAAGTTTGCATCGGTACTAGGAATTAAATCGTTTAAACTTCAGAAAATGCGACCTTCCCCGGATGTATAATATATTCCTCCTGGGCCCTCATATAACGCGATATATTAATTCATCTTTCATGGGGAGTCTTCTTATCATGAAGGGCGCCTCTTCTTATCTTATCCACGGAGGGGTTCGCTGTACGGTGGGGATTGTTTTTGGTTTTTTTTGTGGTTTTGTGTGCAGATATATCGAAGAAGGAACTCAGGGAGGGGCCGCATGGACAAAGAAGAGGTTGCGCTGCGCATTCTAGAGAGAGGACTGTTATGAACTCAGGAGTCGAAGCCAAAGGGGGAGCGCTGGACAAGGGGGGCAATCAGGAGGTTTCCAGCCACGATGGAGGAAGATGGGAGCGCACATGTGACAGGGTGGAGGAAACTATTGCAGAAGGAACATGGAGGAGCTCGTGAAGGGAGAAGATTTGTCCAGTTCTGTGTACCGAGGGGCGTGTAAATCCGAGCTTGAAGGGGCGGCAGCTGGGCATGCTCTGAGCAAATCGTGGACCCCGTCTAGGAAAGACTCACAGGGCTGCGGAGGGATGAAGGTCGAAATCTGGAGGCCTGAAGTTGTATCGATTCGATGGAGTGGGGGATAATGAGTCCATGCAGTTATAACGGAGACGAGCGGAGCTAGGATCAACTCTCTGGATCGAGAAAGAGGCATCAACACTACATATGATAAAGATTCAATGTTTTGAGTGGAGAATACCCAAACCCAAGCTGCGTCTGTTAATCGATTCTATCGATGGCTCTTTGCTGCTTGATTGCTCGAGATCATGTGCAAACTGTTTCAGCGATGGCGTTTGATGTGAGTTTTCTCTGATTGATTCAGCGCAACTTTTATATGCAGCACAAATTTTATATCAAGACGCATGTCATTTGTTCTTGCACTACGTATCCATTTCGCTGTTTGAAGTAGTCATCATGCATGTGCTTTAGTACATATTAAAAAGTTGTTCCAACAAGATTTTAGAGAAGAAACATACATGCAAATTGACGTTTCTGCAGTACCCACCCTTGTGTCTAAGATGGGTTTGGAGAGATGTGTTTTTGTTGTCTCCCGTGAGCATGGATCATTTAACTCAATCAATGATGCCTTCAGTTGGGACAAAAATTTCCACCATTGTTTTATAATCGGCTTTTCAAGTTCTAAAGACTAAACAATTCACGTTCAAACTGTATGCCGAAAAGTCCGAGTCCTGAGACAGCCTTAGTGGCTTCGCTTTCTTTACTGCCTGGGTTTCAAGTTGGAGCATCAGGGTTGGAATTCCAAAAGGGAAGCGAGTTTTGTCTGAACTATCCCTCGAAGTGAAAGGGGTTTAACACAAGAGCCTATATCTTGCTCAGCTGGTCTTCCCCTTCCCAAGAGCTCTTGTGTGTTTGCAACCCAAGTGTATAAAACTTGTCAAAGGGTTCAGTTTCCTTCCGATAACAAATATGAGCTGTACACGATGGGCTCGGTGAGGTGGATTGTGGTTGTATTGAATGATTATTTCAGTTTGTGGGTGGAAAGTGCATGAGAAAGAGAGCAAACAGGGGTTTATAAGAGGGTGCAACCGGGAAAAGAGAGGGAACTGAGTGTGCATAAGGATGGTAAAAGTGGAGATTTGGGAGTGAGACAAAAGAACGTGTGGATGTGAGTGCATGTGTGGATGGAGAAGAGGGTATGAGTGTGCGGGTGTATTTGAATACATATGTGTGAGCGGGTATGGGAAAGGGAGAGAAAAAGTGAGTAGGTGAGCAGAGAGTGTGTAATTACTGGGGTGTGTGTGTGAGAGCTCACAGGTGGGTGAACGTGTGCACGTGAAGTGTTGACAGTGCGTGAAGATGTTTCGTACGTTCTTGTGTGTATGTGAGAGGAAGAGTATGGAAGGGTAAAGAAGTACATGTGAGAGTAAGTGGGAGAGAGAGAGAGAGAGGCTAAGAGCAAGAGTAAGAGAGAAGAGGGGAATCGGGAATTAAGTAGTACAGAAGTATGTGAGCAAGAAGACACTTGGGCGTACATCCACATACAATTTAGAGATTTGAAGGAAGGTAAGTGAAGTAATTTTGGGAAGTTGGAGCAAAACATAAGCGCGTATATGCATCTTTCCCTTAGACTGAGAGTGCTAACATTTTGGTGCGTTTGCCGGGAATTTATGAGCTAGTGCATAGACATAGGAAGAATCCATTGCGAGATAATTGTGGGCTCTAGGTAATCCAAGTAGACCGATTCTGAGGGATTCGAACACAAATAAAACCTCGTATAATCATCTTTTCCTTGGACTTAAGAGCTCTTCATTTTGGTGCGTTTGCCGGGAAACATATGAGCTAGTGCATAGACATAGAAAAAAAATCCATTGCGAGATAATTGTGGGTTCTAGTGGACCGATTGCAAAGGGTTTGAACAAAATAAAGTCTCGCATAATCACTTTTTCCCTTGGGCTTAAGAGCTCTTCATTTTGGTGCGTTTGCCGGGAATTGGCTTAGCACATCTCATCGAGAGTGCTACGAGTTTGCTTGGTGCCCCAATCGTGTGGCACAGCCAAGTCGATCCCAAATCTGCTTTGACCTTCATGAAAGAAATGGCCCAACAAGAGCAAGCATGTGGTTTTGAGAAGGCCAACATGAGGCAACCGAATTTTGGACAAAATAGATGGATAGGTTCTTGTCCGACCATGAGACATCATGTGAACCGAGGGTGGCGATTTGGCCCGATATCAAATTATGTGAGATGCTGGTGTTGCGAGCAGATTGGGCATATAGCCAAATATTGCCCTCGCGTATGCACCCCGCTGGATTTTGTCCCCACATGTGCGGACTGCGGGAAAAAGAGACTATGCGAGCACGTGTGTGGCTCAAAAGAGGTGACTGGCGTAAAGGTCACAATGAATCAGTCTGATAGGTGTTTATCCTCCTTGTATGTGGAAGTTGACAAGGGTGGAGTTACTTCGTCGACGGAGACTGCGAGAGCAAGTGAAAGCAAGGACACTGGATCTCATGATTGAGACTTGGTAGAACTTGTGAAGAGCTTGGAATGTCAAGTCAATTGGTTGCATGTGGAGCGAGATAACGAGAGGATCAAAATAGAGAAATTAGAGGAAAATCAAGTGAAAATGGCCGAGGTCCTAGAAACTTGGGAAAAGCAAGTACAAGTGTTGAAAAGCGAAAACAAGGAGTGGAAAAGAGTAAACAAAAGCTGTAGGCAAGATCTTGTGAGACCTGAGAGTGAAAACGTGGTCTTGGACTTGAGATCCGGCTTGATGGTAGGTAACTGCTTTGGAGTTGCGATCGAAGAAGAGCTCTCAAGAGACGAGGATGACCTAATGAGGAGAGTCGAAGGAATGGAGCATGAAATCGAGAAGGTACAAAGCATAATCCGTCGATACAGTGATCAAGCGGGTAAGGCATGTGACGAGTTCCACCTAGAGTTAGAAAGAATGAAGAGTGCCCAAGCAGAGAGCGATGAGAAAATGAGACGGGTAGAAAAAGAGAATGCAAAGCTGAGTAGCAAGCTCGGTAGGTGGATGAATCGGAAAGACGGTGAGATGCGAGGACAGGAAGAGGATCCGAGAACGAGGAAAACGGAGGAAGAGCTGAAAGCAGTGTTGGATAGGTTGGATGCGTTCGGAACAGAGTTAGAAAGGACGAAGAATGAATTGTCGAAGAAGGTAGATGACCTAGATGAAGAAAATATGAGTAGGATTTGGGAGGAAAGATCGATTAGAGAGGAGGTCGAGAAGTTGACCGTTCGAGTTGAGAAGAGGGAGGATATTCCCCTCGGATCTGCAAAAAGGGTGAGAGAGGATAAAGAGATGGAGCAAATATGGAATCGGTTCCGAGGCATCGACTGTGACCTGTTCCAATATCAGAATGATATTGAGCACAACAAACAAGGATTAAGGGACTTAGCGGCGAGGCTTGAGGCACTAAGAGGTATAACGGCTAATGATAGTTTTCAAGGTCATCTATCAGGTCAAGTGGAATCTCTGCGAGGCAGAGGTTGGAGATGAAAAAGAGATAGACGAGGCAGTTGGTGAGGATGGCTTGAGTCTGATTAGGGTTTGCTTTGTGGATTGCGAGTCAAAGATGTGAGGACGGGTGGACCAAGTGTGTTGTACACTTAGGAACTAAAGTGACACTTTTTGAGGTTTCAGGTCGACAAGATAGTTAGTATGTGCGGGTTTTGCGAGGACGGGTTGACCATGGCATTAGTGGCTGGATTTTGGCTTGAGTGGCAGCAGAGAGGAGATATGTCTCATCGGGATGTCCACGGGGGGATATATGTGTGTGTGTCGTGATTGGTTGGGTTGGGAAAAAGTCCTTTCTTTTGTCTCCTAACTCTCGAGATGCGGGAATGAAAAGAAAATAAAAAATATATGTTTGTGTATGTGTGCATGTGGCTACGTGCCTATGTGGGCTGATAGGTGGGTGGACCCACTTTGGCCGGGTGGTCAAAGCCACGAACCGACGTCGGTTTCGCATAGGGCTAGCTGTCTGTGTGTCGCGCGCTACGTTGGGTTGGTAGATGGGTGGAACAAACTCGATCGGGTGGTCGAGTCCACGAGTCGCATCCAGCTTCGGCGTAGGCCGGCAAGTGTGAGTAAATATGTGAAAAATAAATGATGAAAAAAGAGAAAAAAAAAAGTGGAAAAAATGAATGAGAAGAATTCCTCGCTCGAGGGGGGACATAAGAGAGGTGAGAGAGCATGATGCTCGGATGGGAATATATGTGTTTGTGTTGTGGGGATTTGGGTTATGTGTGGGCTCCCGATGAAACATGTCAAATTGAAGCTTAAGCTCGGCTAGGGTTTTGGTTGCGATGTGTCTATGGAAAGCTTGGACTTGAGGAATCCAATCGTGCTAGTTGCATTGTTTGTCTGCAAACCTTCCAGAAGTGTTCAGTTTGGCTCTTAGGTGGTATGACAACTTGAAAAGTCCTGAATCGCGTTGATGATGAGTGGTCCTGTCGAGGTGAGCTCGTGTTAGGCTTGAGTGGTCTTTGTCGTGTGTCCATCAATTTAGGAGAGGTGGTGGCGACCAAGCATAGGATCTGATTGATGAACAAAAGAGCACAGAGTAGATGAAAAGGTAAGTGGGAATAGAAAACCCTAGGTGGAAAGGAAATGGGAAATCGGCGAGAGAACTCGGTTAGAAACGAGAAAAAGCAATTAGGAAAGCGATCGTGTGACTGGGAAGAGTATCGAAACGGAACTCGGAAATGGTTTTTGATGGTGTGTGGAAAGTGTGTTGAGTACGCATGTGGAACAAAGATTTGTGACGTGTTGAATGAGTAGTCGAGAAGAGTGACGAGAGCGAATGTGGACATGTCTTCTGTTTGCATATATGTAGGTTGTGTGTGACGAGAATGCATGTGTGATGCGGGATCATGATGTGTATGCCGAGTATATATGTGTGATGTGGATGAAGGATATAATTGTCTTTTCATTTTGGTTGTACATATTGTGATTGATGAAGAAAGATTCTAATGTTTGATGAAGTTTGCAGACAGGTGGACATGTCAATGAAGATGCGAGAAGATGGACAAAGATGGTAAGTGAAATGATTGGATTTTGGTACTAACCAATGATTGTATGAGTATGATTTCAGGTGCTACATTGAGGAAGAAGAGAGTAGGCATGCAAGGTAAAGATTTGTATTTGATTGAGTGATGATCACATGTTGGAACTGGAGTGCAGGTAGCATATCGCTCGTCGAGGACGACTTCGCAATTAAGAAGAGGGGAGTATGTTAGCCCACAAAATGGTTGGTTTTTATGCACTAATATGTTTGTATTTGGCAGAAGAAGATGTTTGATTACAGGTACTTGAAGAGTGATCAAATGTTTGAAGGGAAGTATTTGCAACTACATGACGCCATCATGATCAGAATGGATCGGGAACTTGGTAGTGCTGTTGGAAATGCATTGATAGACATGTATGTCAAGTGTGGCTTGATCAAAAAAGCACACGAAGTCTTCAATAGGCTTCCGAATCAAGATGCTGTGTCATGGACTACCTTAATTGCAGGATATGCCAAATATGGGGATGCCATGTTTGCTCTCAATTGTCTTGATGAAATGCAACTCAAAGGATATGCACAGCATGGCTATGGAAAAGAAGCAATACGCTGTTTTGAGTTGATGCAGAAACAAGGAGAGCTTCCATAATCATCATATGAGAGGAATAGCTAATGTGGTTGCAACTCATAAAAGCTTGAAAGGTGTGACTGCTAATTCAAAGATTGAAAAGTTAGAGGCAAATACTATGCTAGTCTCAGATTCAGAAAGAGCCGGCCAAGAAGCTCTATGGAAGAACATGGGAACTGTGATAGCCATGTACATTTACTGCATATGGGGGTTACATACTATGGCCTACTCCGAGATATTTTCCTGGTGGGCTGTTAGCCCTAAAAATTATGGTGGGCTAGAATTCTCAACAAATGAAGTTGCTGATGTGCTCACAATAGCTGGAGTGGCATTATTTGTTTTCCAATTCTTTGTCACTGCACGCCTCACCAAGTTGTTTGGAGCTGTACGAGTAGTTCAAATTCTTGCAATTCTCACAGTGATTCTGACAGCAGTTCATCCTCTTATTGCGAAACTGGACGATGTTCCACTTTGGAGCGCCATAATTTTGTCACAAATATTGAAGCGACTCCTTTCAGCATGTGTGACTGTGGACTCATCGGTGCTTATGAACAATTCTGTGGCCAGTGGACAACGAGGGGCTGTAAATGGAATTTTGACAACTAATATGTCACTATTTAAAGCCATTGGACCAACAATAGCAGGATTTATATTCTCATCGGGTCAAGCGAGGATTAATTCCTCTTTTCTTCCAGGAATGTGGATGGTTTTTGGAGTTCTAAGCATTTTCGCTTTGGTTGCTGTCATACCTTCCTTTGAACCACTATTGCCAAAGTCTCTTGAGAAGTCGCAACCCGAAGATTTGTTATAGGAACTAGTCGGAAGTTTGCATCGGTACTAGGAATTAAATCGTTTAAACTTCAGAAAATGCGACCTTCCCCGGATGTATAATATATTCCTCCTGGGCCCTCATATAACGCGATATATTAATTCATCTTTCATGGGGAGTCTTCTTATCATGAAGGGCGCCTCTTCTTATCTTATCCACGGAGGGGTTCGCTGTACGGTGGGGATTGTTTTTGGTTTTTTTTGTGGTTTTGTGTGCAGATATATCGAAGAAGGAACTCAGGGAGGGGCCGCATGGACAAAGAAGAGGTTGCGCTGCGCATTCTAGAGAGAGGACTGTTATGAACTCAGGAGTCGAAGCCAAAGGGGGAGCGCTGGACAAGGGGGGCAATCAGGAGGTTTCCAGCCACGATGGAGGAAGATGGGAGCGCACATGTGACAGGGTGGAGGAAACTATTGCAGAAGGAACATGGAGGAGCTCGTGAAGGGAGAAGATTTGTCCAGTTCTGTGTACCGAGGGGCGTGTAAATCCGAGCTTGAAGGGGCGGCAGCTGGGCATGCTCTGAGCAAATCGTGGACCCCGTCTAGGAAAGACTCACAGGGCTGCGGAGGGATGAAGGTCGAAATCTGGAGGCCTGAAGTTGTATCGATTCGATGGAGTGGGGGATAATGAGTCCATGCAGTTATAACGGAGACGAGCGGAGCTAGGATCAACTCTCTGGATCGAGAAAGAGGCATCAACACTACATATGATAAAGATTCAATGTTTTGAGTGGAGAATACCCAAACCCAAGCTGCGTCTGTTAATCGATTCTATCGATGGCTCTTTGCTGCTTGATTGCTCGAGATCATGTGCAAACTGTTTCAGCGATGGCGTTTGATGTGAGTTTTCTCTGATTGATTCAGCGCAACTTTTATATGCAGCACAAATTTTATATCAAGACGCATGTCATTTGTTCTTGCACTACGTATCCATTTCGCTGTTTGAAGTAGTCATCATGCATGTGCTTTAGTACATATTAAAAAGTTGTTCCAACAAGATTTTAGAGAAGAAACATACATGCAAATTGACGTTTCTGCAGTACCCACCCTTGTGTCTAAGATGGGTTTGGAGAGATGTGTTTTTGTTGTCTCCCGTGAGCATGGATCATTTAACTCAATCAATGATGCCTTCAGTTGGGACAAAAATTTCCACCATTGTTTTATAATCGGCTTTTCAAGTTCTAAAGACTAAACAATTCACGTTCAAACTGTATGCCGAAAAGTCCGAGTCCTGAGACAGCCTTAGTGGCTTCGCTTTCTTTACTGCCTGGGTTTCAAGTTGGAGCATCAGGGTTGGAATTCCAAAAGGGAAGCGAGTTTTGTCTGAACTATCCCTCGAAGTGAAAGGGGTTTAACACAAGAGCCTATATCTTGCTCAGCTGGTCTTCCCCTTCCCAAGAGCTCTTGTGTGTTTGCAACCCAAGTGTATAAAACTTGTCAAAGGGTTCAGTTTCCTTCCGATAACAAATATGAGCTGTACACGATGGGCTCGGTGAGGTGGATTGTGGTTGTATTGAATGATTATTTCAGTTTGTGGGTGGAAAGTGCATGAGAAAGAGAGCAAACAGGGGTTTATAAGAGGGTGCAACCGGGAAAAGAGAGGGAACTGAGTGTGCATAAGGATGGTAAAAGTGGAGATTTGGGAGTGAGACAAAAGAACGTGTGGATGTGAGTGCATGTGTGGATGGAGAAGAGGGTATGAGTGTGCGGGTGTATTTGAATACATATGTGTGAGCGGGTATGGGAAAGGGAGAGAAAAAGTGAGTAGGTGAGCAGAGAGTGTGTAATTACTGGGGTGTGTGTGTGAGAGCTCACAGGTGGGTGAACGTGTGCACGTGAAGTGTTGACAGTGCGTGAAGATGTTTCGTACGTTCTTGTGTGTATGTGAGAGGAAGAGTATGGAAGGGTAAAGAAGTACATGTGAGAGTAAGTGGGAGAGAGAGAGAGAGAGGCTAAGAGCAAGAGTAAGAGAGAAGAGGGGAATCGGGAATTAAGTAGTACAGAAGTATGTGAGCAAGAAGACACTTGGGCGTACATCCACATACAATTTAGAGATTTGAAGGAAGGTAAGTGAAGTAATTTTGGGAAGTTGGAGCAAAACATAAGCGCGTATATGCATCTTTCCCTTAGACTGAGAGTGCTAACATTTTGGTGCGTTTGCCGGGAATTTATGAGCTAGTGCATAGACATAGGAAGAATCCATTGCGAGATAATTGTGGGCTCTAGGTAATCCAAGTAGACCGATTCTGAGGGATTCGAACACAAATAAAACCTCGTATAATCATCTTTTCCTTGGACTTAAGAGCTCTTCATTTTGGTGCGTTTGCCGGGAAACATATGAGCTAGTGCATAGACATAGAAAAAAAATCCATTGCGAGATAATTGTGGGTTCTAGTGGACCGATTGCAAAGGGTTTGAACAAAATAAAGTCTCGCATAATCACTTTTTCCCTTGGGCTTAAGAGCTCTTCATTTTGGTGCGTTTGCCGGGAATTGGCTTAGCACATCTCATCGAGAGTGCTACGAGTTTGCTTGGTGCCCCAATCGTGTGGCACAGCCAAGTCGATCCCAAATCTGCTTTGACCTTCATGAAAGAAATGGCCCAACAAGAGCAAGCATGTGGTTTTGAGAAGGCCAACATGAGGCAACCGAATTTTGGACAAAATAGATGGATAGGTTCTTGTCCGACCATGAGACATCATGTGAACCGAGGGTGGCGATTTGGCCCGATATCAAATTATGTGAGATGCTGGTGTTGCGAGCAGATTGGGCATATAGCCAAATATTGCCCTCGCGTATGCACCCCGCTGGATTTTGTCCCCACATGTGCGGACTGCGGGAAAAAGAGACTATGCGAGCACGTGTGTGGCTCAAAAGAGGTGACTGGCGTAAAGGTCACAATGAATCAGTCTGATAGGTGTTTATCCTCCTTGTATGTGGAAGTTGACAAGGGTGGAGTTACTTCGTCGACGGAGACTGCGAGAGCAAGTGAAAGCAAGGACACTGGATCTCATGATTGAGACTTGGTAGAACTTGTGAAGAGCTTGGAATGTCAAGTCAATTGGTTGCATGTGGAGCGAGATAACGAGAGGATCAAAATAGAGAAATTAGAGGAAAATCAAGTGAAAATGGCCGAGGTCCTAGAAACTTGGGAAAAGCAAGTACAAGTGTTGAAAAGCGAAAACAAGGAGTGGAAAAGAGTAAACAAAAGCTGTAGGCAAGATCTTGTGAGACCTGAGAGTGAAAACGTGGTCTTGGACTTGAGATCCGGCTTGATGGTAGGTAACTGCTTTGGAGTTGCGATCGAAGAAGAGCTCTCAAGAGACGAGGATGACCTAATGAGGAGAGTCGAAGGAATGGAGCATGAAATCGAGAAGGTACAAAGCATAATCCGTCGATACAGTGATCAAGCGGGTAAGGCATGTGACGAGTTCCACCTAGAGTTAGAAAGAATGAAGAGTGCCCAAGCAGAGAGCGATGAGAAAATGAGACGGGTAGAAAAAGAGAATGCAAAGCTGAGTAGCAAGCTCGGTAGGTGGATGAATCGGAAAGACGGTGAGATGCGAGGACAGGAAGAGGATCCGAGAACGAGGAAAACGGAGGAAGAGCTGAAAGCAGTGTTGGATAGGTTGGATGCGTTCGGAACAGAGTTAGAAAGGACGAAGAATGAATTGTCGAAGAAGGTAGATGACCTAGATGAAGAAAATATGAGTAGGATTTGGGAGGAAAGATCGATTAGAGAGGAGGTCGAGAAGTTGACCGTTCGAGTTGAGAAGAGGGAGGATATTCCCCTCGGATCTGCAAAAAGGGTGAGAGAGGATAAAGAGATGGAGCAAATATGGAATCGGTTCCGAGGCATCGACTGTGACCTGTTCCAATATCAGAATGATATTGAGCACAACAAACAAGGATTAAGGGACTTAGCGGCGAGGCTTGAGGCACTAAGAGGTATAACGGCTAATGATAGTTTTCAAGGTCATCTATCAGGTCAAGTGGAATCTCTGCGAGGCAGAGGTTGGAGATGAAAAAGAGATAGACGAGGCAGTTGGTGAGGATGGCTTGAGTCTGATTAGGGTTTGCTTTGTGGATTGCGAGTCAAAGATGTGAGGACGGGTGGACCAAGTGTGTTGTACACTTAGGAACTAAAGTGACACTTTTTGAGGTTTCAGGTCGACAAGATAGTTAGTATGTGCGGGTTTTGCGAGGACGGGTTGACCATGGCATTAGTGGCTGGATTTTGGCTTGAGTGGCAGCAGAGAGGAGATATGTCTCATCGGGATGTCCACGGGGGGATATATGTGTGTGTGTCGTGATTGGTTGGGTTGGGAAAAAGTCCTTTCTTTTGTCTCCTAACTCTCGAGATGCGGGAATGAAAAGAAAATAAAAAATATATGTTTGTGTATGTGTGCATGTGGCTACGTGCCTATGTGGGCTGATAGGTGGGTGGACCCACTTTGGCCGGGTGGTCAAAGCCACGAACCGACGTCGGTTTCGCATAGGGCTAGCTGTCTGTGTGTCGCGCGCTACGTTGGGTTGGTAGATGGGTGGAACAAACTCGATCGGGTGGTCGAGTCCACGAGTCGCATCCAGCTTCGGCGTAGGCCGGCAAGTGTGAGTAAGTATGTGAAAAATAAATGATGAAAAAAGAGAAAAAAAAAAGTGGAAAAAATGAATGAGAAGAATTCCTCGCTCGAGGGGGGACATAAGAGAGGTGAGAGAGCATGATGCTCGGATGGGAATATATGTGTTTGTGTTGTGGGGATTTGGGTTATGTGTGGGCTCCCGATGAAACATGTCAAATTGAAGCTTAAGCTCGGCTAGGGTTTTGGTTGCGATGTGTCTATGGAAAGCTTGGACTTGAGGAATCCAATCGTGCTAGTTGCATTGTTTGTCTGCAAACCTTCCAGAAGTGTTCAGTTTGGCTCTTAGGTGGTATGACAACTTGAAAAGTCCTGAATCGCGTTGATGATGAGTGGTCCTGTCGAGGTGAGCTCGTGTTAGGCTTGAGTGGTCTTTGTCGTGTGTCCATCAATTTAGGAGAGGTGGTGGCGACCAAGCATAGGATCTGATTGATGAACAAAAGAGCACAGAGTAGATGAAAAGGTAAGTGGGAATAGAAAACCCTAGGTGGAAAGGAAATGGGAAATCGGCGAGAGAACTCGGTTAGAAACGAGAAAAAGCAATTAGGAAAGCGATCGTGTGACTGGGAAGAGTATCGAAACGGAACTCGGAAATGGTTTTTGATGGTGTGTGGAAAGTGTGTTGAGTACGCATGTGGAACAAAGATTTGTGACGTGTTGAATGAGTAGTCGAGAAGAGTGACGAGAGCGAATGTGGACATGTCTTCTGTTTGCATATATGTAGGTTGTGTGTGACAAGAATGCATGTGTGATGCGGGATCATGATGTGTATGCCGAGTATATATGTGTGATGTGGATGAAGGATATAATTGTCTTTTCATTTTGGTTGTACATATTGTGATTGATGAAGAAAGATTCTAATGTTTGATGAAGTTTGCAGACAGGTGGACATGTCAATGAAGATGCGAGAAGATGGACAAAGATGGTAAGTGAAATGATTGGATTTTGGTACTAACCAATGATTGTATGAGTATGATTTCAGGTGCTACATTGAGGAAGAAGAGAGTAGGCATGCAAGGTAAAGATTTGTATTTGATTGAGTGATGATCACATGTTGGAACTGGAGTGCAGGTAGCATATCGCTCGTCGAGGACGACTTCGCAATTAAGAAGAGGGGAGTATGTTAGCCCACAAAATGGTTGGTTTTTATGCACTAATATGTTTGTATTTGGCAGAAGAAGATGTTTGATTATAGGTACTTGAAGAGTGATCAAATGTTTGAAGGGAAGTATTTGCAACTACATGACGCCATCATGATCAGAATGGATCGGGAACTTGGTACTGCTGTTGGAAATGCATTGATAGACATGTATGTCAAGTGTGGCTTGATCAAAAAAGCACACGAAGTCTTCAATAGGCTTCCGAATCAAGATGCTGTGTCATGGACTGCCTTAATTGCAGGATATGCCAAATATGGGGATGCCATGTTTGCTCTCAATTGTCTTGATGAAATGCAACTCAAAGGATATGCACAGCATGGCTATGGAAAAGAAGCAATACGCTGTTTTGAGTTGATGCAGAAACAAGGAGAGCTTCCATAATCATCATATGAGAGGAATAGCTAATGTGGTTGCAACTCATAAAAGCTTGAAAGGTGTGACTGCTAATTCAAAGATTGAAAAGTTAGAGGCAAATACTATACTAGTCTCAGATTCAGAAAGAGCCGGCCAAGAAGCTCTATGGAAGAACATGGGAACTGTGATAGCCATGTACATTTACTGCATATGGGGGTTACATACTATGGCCTACTCCGAGATATTTTCCTGGTGGGCTGTTAGCCCTAAAAGTTATGGTGGGCTAGAATTCTCAACAAATGAAGTTGCTGATGTGCTCACAATAGCTGGAGTGGCATTATTTGTTTTCCAATTCTTTGTCACTGAACGCCTCACCAAGTTGTTTGGAGCTGTACGAGTAGTTCAAATTCTTGCAATTCTCACAGTGATTCTGACAGCAGTTCATCCTCTTATTGCGAAACTGGACGATGTTCCACTTTGGAGCGCCATAATTTTGTCACAAATATTGAAGCGACTCCTTTCAGCATGTGTGACTGTGGACTCATCGGTGCTTATGAACAATTCCGTGGCCAGTGGACAACGAGGGGCTGTAAATGGAATTTTGACAACTAATATGTCACTATTTAAAGCCATTGGACCAACAATAGCAGGATTTATATTCTCATCGGGTCAAGCGAGGATTAATTCCTCTTTTCTTCCAGGAATGTGGATGGTTTTTGGAGTTCTAAGCATTTTCGCTTTGGTTGCTGTCATACCTTCCTTTGAACCACTATTGCCAAAGTCTCTTGAGAAGTCGCAACCCGAAGATTTGTTATAGGAATTAGTCGGAAGTTTGCATCGGTACTAGGAATTAAATCGTTTAAACTTCAGAAAATGCGACCTTCCCCGGATGTATAATATATTCCTCCTGGGCCCTCATATAACGCGATATATTAATTCATCTTTCATGGGGAGTCTTCTTATCATGAAGGGCGCCTCTTCTTATCTTATCCACGGAGGGGTTCGCTGTACGGTGGGGATTGTTTTTGGTTTTTTTTGTGGTTTTGTGTGCAGATATATCGAAGAAGGAACTCAGGGAGGGGCCGCATGGACAAAGAAGAGGTTGCGCTGCGCATTCTAGAGAGAGGACTGTTATGAACTCAGGAGTCGAAGCCAAAGGGGGAGCGCTGGACAAGGGGGGCAATCAGGAGGTTTCCAGCCACGATGGAGGAAGATGGGAGCGCACATGTGACAGGGTGGAGGAAACTATTGCAGAAGGAACATGGAGGAGCTCGTGAAGGGAGAAGATTTGTCCAGTTATGTGTACCGAGGGGCGTGTAAATCCGAGCTTGAAGGGGCGGCAGCTGGGCATGCTCTGAGCAGATCGTGGACCCCGTCTAGGAAAGACTCACAGGGCTGCGGAGGGATGAAGGTCGAAATCTGGAGGCCTGAAGTTGTATCCATTCGATGGAGTGGGGGATAATGAGTCCATGCAGTTATAACGGAGACGAGCGGAGCTAGGATCAACTCTCTGGATCGAGAAAGAGGCATCAACACTACATATGATAAAGATTCAATGTTTTGAGTGGAGAATACCCAAACCCAAGCTGCGTCTGTTAATCGATTCTATCGATGGCTCTTTGCTGCTTGATTGCTCGAGATCATGTGCAAACTGTTTCAGCGATGGCGTTTGATGTGAGTTTTCTCTGATTGATTCAGCGCAACTTTTATATGCAGCACAAATTTTATATCAAGGCGCATGTCATTTGTTCTTGCACTACGTATCCATTTCGTTGTTTGAAGTAGTCATCATGCATGTGCTTTAGTACATATTGAAAAGTTGTTCCAACAAGATTTTAGAGAAGAAACATACATGCAAATTGACGTTTCTGCAGTACCCACCCTTGTGTCTAAGATGGGTTTGGAGAGATGTGTTTTTGTTGTCTCCCGTGAGCATGGATTTAGATTATGCATTTAACTCAATCAATGATGCCTTCAGTTGGGACAAAAATTTCCACCATTGTTTTATAATCGGCTTTTCAAGTTCTAAAGACTAAACAATTCACGTTCAAACTGTATGCCGAAAAGTCCGAGTCCTGAGACAGCCTTAGTGGCTTCGCTTTCTTTACTGCCTGGGTTTCAAGTTGGAGCATCAGGGTTGGAAGTCCAAAAGGGAAGCGAGCTTTGTCTGAACTATCCCTCGAAGTGAAAGGGGTTTAACACAAGAGCCTATATCTTGCTCAGCTGGTCTTCCCCTTCCCAAGAGCTCTTGTGTGTTTGCAACCCAAGTGTATAAAACTTGTCAAAGGGTTTAGTTTCCTTCCGATAACAAATATGAGCTGTACACGATGGGCTCGGTGAGGCGGATTGTGGTTGTATTGAATGATTATTTCAGTTTGTGGGTGGAAAGTGCATGAGAAAGAGAGCAAACAGGGGTTTATAAGAGGGTGCAACCGGGAAAAGAGAGGGAACTGAGTGTGCATAAGGATGGTAAAAGTGGAGATTTGGGAGTGAGACAAAAGAACGTGTGGATGTGAGTGCATGTGTGGATGGAGAAGAGGGTATGAGTGTGCGGGTGTATTTGAATACATGTGTGTGAGCGGGTATGGGAAAGGGAGAGAAAAAGTGAGTAGGTGAGCAGAGTGTGTGTAATTACTGGGGTGTGTGTGTGAGAGCTCACAAGTGGGTGAACGTGTGCACGTGAAGTGTTGACCGTGCGTGAAGATGTTTCGTACGTTCTTGTGTGTATGTGAGAGGAAGAGTATGGAAGGGTAAAGAAGTACATGTGAGAGTAAGTGGGAGAGAGAGAGAGAGAGGCTAAGAGCAAGAGTAAGAGAGAAGAGGGGAATCGGGAATTAAGTAGTACGGAAGTATGTGAGCAAGAAGACACTTGGGCGTACATCCACATACAATTTAGTGATTTGAAGGAAGGTAAGTGAAGTAATTTTGGGAAGTTGGAGCAAAACATAAGCGCGTATATGCATCTTTCCCTTAGACTGAGAGTGCTAACATTTTGGTGCGTTTGCCGGGAATTTATGAGCTAGTGCATAGACATAGGAAGAATCCATTGCGAGATAATTGTGGGCTCTAGGTAATCCAAGTAGACCGATTCTGAGGGATTCGAACACAAATAAAACCTCGTATAATCATCTTTTCCTTGGACTTAAGAGCTCTTCACCTCTCTTCATAGGCTCTCTTGTTGTAACATCAGTCCTCTGTGTGATTTGTTCTTCCGCAAAAAGTGCAACGCATCCTAGGTGGTGATCTATCTGTGAATACTCTCGAGACTGTAGGGCATTCTGAAGCCAAATGGCCGTAACCATGACACTTTTCGCACCATGTGTTCGATCTAAACACTTGATTTGGGTTTGTAGTTACTTCTGGTTTTACTGTGTATGTCTCCTGAGTCATTGTGGAAGCTTTTATAGCTTGCGTGACCAATTCCAATATTCGTTCTTCAGTTAGCACAGGCTTTACCTCGCCTGGCGTGCTAGTGGCAGCTACAAAAGCTGGAGTCGTCAATGCGGGACTTCCTTGACCAGGATCTTTCATCGGTATATTTCCTGGGCCTCCCATTGGCTCGTATAAGAGTTCCATCTTCCTTTGTTGGCATAATTGTACTTCCTCCCAGAGCCTTGCTTGTTCCTTAGCATCCATTAAAGTTGCAGGTCTTGTCAGGCTGATATGTTGCTGTGCCGTAGGATCTCTCAATCCCGAAATGAATCTTCTTTTCAATGTCTCATCGTTCGGGGCATTCGCGCCCATCTTTCTTACCAACGTTTCCATTATCTGAATGTAGTTATCGATGCTCTCATTGACTCCTTGTCGCAAATAATCCATTTGTTGGGCCAGTCTATCTTGGAATCCTTGTCGTCGAAACTTTGCCAAGAAGGCTTCCTTGAGCATTTGATAAGTTCCACGCTCTTGTGGTGTCAGATTCCCATACCAATTGGCTGCCTCATCACGGAGAATAGCCGGAAAAATTCTCAACCTTTGATCCTGGTCAACTACATCATTGGCCTCACAAGTAACCTCAAACAGTTGGATAAAACTATCCGGATCACCTGAAAACTTGGTGAAGTCCCCCAAGTGAACCGAAATCCGCTGAGCCATTTCGAACAGAGGTGTGATATCAATATCACTTCGATCCCAAAAATTTAGCAAACGCGGCCTCAGGATCCCTCCTTCAAACTTTCGCACTTGATTCGTGACTCTCCTACGGGAGTACACGTTTTTGGCTGATTTCTTCGAGCCAATCGAGGTCCACTCACCTGGCGGTTCCCACCTTCTCCTTTCTCTTTCAAGGGCTCTTCTCTGAGCGCGTTCCTCTCTTTGAGTTTGTGTTGCTCCTGACGATGAGCTCCCCTCGCTCATGTACTAGATCTTGGGGTCCGCAAGCTCGGCCAACCTGTGGCGCTAGGCGAACCTATGGCACTCTCTTATAGAGACGTACCAAGCTATTCCGGCAGACGCACCAAAATGATAGGCTCCTAACGCCCCAGGAAAAAGTGATTATACAAGACTTTATGTTGTTCAAAACCCCTCGGAATCGGTCCAATTGGATCACCTAGAGCCCACAATTATCTCGCAATGGATTCTTCATATGTCTATGCACTAGCTCATATGTTCCCGGCAAATGCACCAAAATGTTTAGCTTCTAAACCCTAAGGGGAGATGTCAATCTATGCTTACAATTCACGACTGTGACTAGACATGTGTTAAGACCCAAGCCGTATTCACAATAACATCCCTCCCATCGTGCTTAGGACTGGCTAGCTAATAGAAGCTTTTTACTGTCCACATTACCAGCATATATTATCTGCTGTTCATGGAACTGTGGCCAGCTACATTTAAGCTTTTACCATCTGCAGTAATCTTCATACCTCTATCCCTGCTTTATTTGAGGACTGCCATGAGATTGATACACAGCGAGTATAGACTACTGCCTGACCTCTGGACACATGTACACAAAACATTCACCAAGCCTCAAGGCTCCATGTATATGCAAGAATATGCATATTTCAAATGGCTTCAGCTCACGTATGTAGCAACATTTTTTCCAACGGGATGAAATGGAGAATCTACACCATAAGAAATCTTTCATCTGTACAAGCAGACATGTTCAGTTAACTTTATGGCGATGGCAGAACAACATGCCTTTCTACACATCGCAGTTGACATACATAGTACGACACTTTGATGGAAATACTGTAAACTCCACTGCAGCTACTATCATGTAACTTGACTGTACAACGAATATGATCTATGGTTTGACAACTTGGTTGGCTGGCTGGGTCAGACAACAAATAATATGGATGCTCCCAATGATCTCATCCAAACAAACAACCATCACATTTCACCTATCCAAGTACTTTTCAACAGTGGCTACAAGTGTTGCTTTTGAAACAGCACCAACTATTGCATCTTTCTTCTCACCCTTTTTTAAAATTAAGACAGTCGGAATGCTACGAATGCCATACTCAGTAGCTTTGTTAGGGCTCTCATCAGTATTCCGCTTAAGGCAACGCACCCTTCCTGCATAAAGCTTTGCGAGTTCATCCACCAACGGTGCAATCATTCGACATGGACCACACCAAGGAGCCCAGAAATCCACCAGCACTGGAATGTCACAGTCCAAGACAAGTTCCTTCCATGTTGCTTCATTTACAGCCCCCACTTCAAATCACAGAACTTGGAATCAAGATTTTTGGGATTCGTTTTGGGATACTGATGCACGAGATGTAGCAAGAACCAGAATATTAAGCCCAGTTCTTCTATCAAAAAGTAGGATTCACATCACCGCAGCATGTAGCAACAACAAAAAGAGAAAGATATCTAATCGAACGCAATCCTACTTCTCACGCCTAACCTTCAGAAATGTAAGCAAAAGGGTTGGCCGCAGACATTCCAACCCATTAACAATTGACAGCCATCTACTAAGTACGCTCTAACATAAATATATCGCCTTGTTTGACCTACCTTTTAGCGATAGTCTTTGATGATTATGAACCCTTGTGATGAGAACCTTACATGGACAAGGACCGACCTTTTCAGCGGTACAACAGAAGAAGATATTGTATACATCACATAAAAACTCGTTCAAAGGTTCCCTTCATGATTGTCATCTATATTCTGAGACATGCACTAATATGCAAGTAAAGATCGTAGCAGCCTGTGTCTTAAGTCATCGACAGTGCCAACGCAAATATGAATTATAATTTTAAGAAAAGGGATGCGATATGTTTCACATGATTCTGACACACCTTTAATCAAAGTTTTTCTTTCCTTGCTTTCATGCATTTTCTGAAGCCTGTGATGAGCAAATACTTGAGCTCCCTCTCAACTTCGCCTTGAGTATTCGAAAATGCTTACGAGATGGTTAATTATTCATCAAGAAAGAACACCATATCTGTCTGTGATGAAGATGAAGATCCAGTAACCCACGATTCATACCTTCTCCTCGACACCTGCACACAGAAGGAGAGAGAAATTCCACATCTGCCCTCCTCTCTACGCGTTCTCTCCCGGTTCTAGTATGCTGGACGTTATCCACAGCTGCCAGAACGATACTAGAGGCTGCAAATTCCTGAGCGCATCGATCTTTGCTTTGTTGTCCCCGTTGTTCTTCTGCCAGGAGCCTTTCCCTTCCTCTGGGTTCGAGAGGATCATCCCCTCCTTCTGAATTAGTGGATCAGCCCTTGAGTTCTTCTTGCCACCCGCAGAAGAAAGCACAACCCTCCCTCTCAGATACCTGACGCCCTCGAATCCCCTTCTCCTCTCTTCGTGCCTACTTTTTCAGATTAGCCCCCTCGTTAAGAGCTGCGCGCCCCTCCTCTTGACACCCGACAGATCAAAGGAGGACCCCCCCCTAGTCGTTGTTGCTTGCCAACCAGAGAGAACACGCTCCATCCCCCTTTTCGGTTTCTCTTGTCAGAGGAAAAAAACGGACCTGCCCCCTATAATTGAATGCACAATACCACATTTGGCATACATCTCAATCAAACTGCTTCCTACTGAGATGTCAGATTCAAGCCCATGAGTAACAATCTGATCATGTACTGCTTGGCCTTCAATGAGTGCTTCTGTGTAGCCACAAACTTTCAAAATGCACAAGAACGTACATCTCCCTGGACTAACTTGCAACTCTTGCATCATATAGAAAAGTTCAAGGGTTCTTTCATAGAATCCATGCATGACATGCCCCGAAATCAGAGCATGCCAAGCATAGATGTTAGGTTCAGCTACCCGTCTTTTCCATTGAACTAGGTGAATTACTTGCATTGTTTTCCAACAATCCATTTGCTTGCTCAATGATACCCCTGTTTTCCTTTACCAATACCTCCACATGCTTCTCATCAATCATCAAATCCACTCTTCAAGTACCTGAAATCAAGCGTATTTTCCTGCCAAATAGAACCACATTAGTGCATTAAAACCAACCATTTTTTGAGCTAACAGATAGTAATTTGTATGCAGAGATTGAGTGTTAAAGTACTACGACGTAAATGCGTTAATTGGGGAAAATTAAGTCATAGGGC
Organism: Ceratopteris richardii; assembly: GCA_020310875.1. Classification (NCBI taxonomy): domain Eukaryota; kingdom Viridiplantae; phylum Streptophyta; class Polypodiopsida; order Polypodiales; family Pteridaceae; genus Ceratopteris; species Ceratopteris richardii. The sequence continues at coordinate 26,793,731 of CM035413.1, forward strand.
CTCTGGTTAATAGACCCCTACCACTCCCAAGAACCCGAAAGAGTTTAAACATGCCTATGACGGCAATGCGCGTTTAACAAATTTTTAGTTCTTTCTTTCTGCTTTCCAAATCTTTTGGATTTGACTCAGATACGATATCTGATTCTTTTTACAAAAGTTCAAGGTTAGCCAGTTAGAAGCAGGCACCTAAATTAAACATCCTAGATAGATGTTCTATACAAGAAAATATTCAATTTTCAAAAGATGTTAAATCTAAGTTGACTTATCCATTTGAGTTTGCTTCCAGTTCTTTAGTGTAAATCTAATAGAGAAGTTAGGAATCGCTCATCAGATTGATGATTCCTAAGAACTTTTAGCTACACTCTTTCGAGAAAAGTGTCCTAAGTTGGATAACTTTCATTTTGGATCTTTTTTGGTCAAGTTAAGGTATATTTGGCCAAAAGAAATGGCAAACCTCCTCCTACATTCTACATAGGATTTTTAAGCCCATTAGGACAAAGTAGTCCTCCAACCGGGTGAAAAATCAAGTAATTGTTGGTTGGGAGTAAAGCATTGTACATACATCCAAGTCAGATGTTTAGGCCAACCAAACTTCAAGTTTTAAAAATAAAATCCAAGTGAATCAAGAGTTCTCAAAGTCTTGATAGGGATAAGAATACCGCCTTAGGTCCTAAGTCCATGCACTAGTTATGCCCATAAATGGACTAGTAATTGGAATCCACCCATTTCACATGTTTGTGCCTAGATCGCACATCGAGAAATAAATGAATTGGGCATGGATATTATTACATCCACCCTTATTATTCATTCACTACTTTGTACTTTGACCAATTTATCAAAGTACAAAGCTAGATGGTGTTTTCAATCATTTGGGTAGGGATCCCACCACAGAGATGAGACATGTTCTTCCAGTTTTAGAACATGAGGCTCAGGGGTTGCCCATAGTATTTATATAGCTCTATTTTCAAGGAAAAATGTAATAAAGTAAGTCTATGATCTAAGGTCCAACGAGTTCAAATAGATCTAAAATCAAACATCATTTGGTCACTAGCATGTATGAACAAAGATCTCAATACTAGCACTAGAGAGAGTTATTTTGAGGTTGCATAGGCTGATTAGGTCTAAAACCCTGGTTTTATTTAGGATAAAAATTGGTTTATGCTCACCTTCACACTATTTTCAATGTCTATTTTGATTAGACCACTCATTGCCTTCTTTGACCATGATGGGTGATTGGATTTCCTTTCCAATTTGTTTGCTAAATCATCAAGAGATGAGTTTTTTTTTACTAATTCTAGGTTATCCTCCAAATCAATACATTTTTTATGCATTCATTTACTATAGATGGCCTCTTGATGGATATTAACTTTCTTATCTCATTATTAGTTAGCCCATCAATGAAAAGAGACACCATCTTCTCTTTTAAAGGCATTTCCTCATTGGGACATCTAGAGATCTATTGTTTAAACCTTCATGTCACTAATCTCACAGATTCCAAACCTAATTGTTTGAAACTTTGGATCAAAGAGGAGATCTCATGTTTGAATCCTTGCATAGAAAACTCTCCAAAGAATTCATCTATTAATGTGTTCAAGTTATCAAAGTTCTCAATCTGTAAGGATTGGAACCATATTAGAGTAGAATCTTTGAGGTGGAGCACAAAGGCTTCGTATTGAATCACAAACTCATCTAATTGTTTTGGTCAAAGAATTTGTCTAAATTTTGCAACATGATCATGTGGATATCCATGTCCCTCTTATAAATCACTCATGCAATTGGCAAATTGTGTAATCCATAACCTCCTATTGAAATTAGGTCTTCTGATTGGCATTTGTGGTTGTGGAGAATGTCAATTTTGCATAGATCTAGCACCTTATATGTTGGCATTTTTACCTTGATTGAATCTAGGATCCTCTTGTCCTTGATGAGTTCTAGATTGATGATTAGTGAACATAGGAGTGATTGTTTTGTGCCTAGGAACACCATTCATAGATACACGCTTTGTGTACCTAAGTCGTGAAGCCTTAGGGACTTGTGTCGATGAGACTAGATCTCAATCGCCCCACAAGTACATATAGTGGTGGACCGATACACATTTAATTATCAATCTAAAGAACCACATGAACCAAGTGTATGAGGATGCATGCGCACATGATGGAAAGTGAAGTGGCTGAGCTACCATGTATGTGAAAAGACTTAACTAGCTCTCCAACTCACTAAATCTCTAAAAATGCATGCCACAATACCACTTACAGTAGTACGCACAAATTTGAATGTTTCTCCCAGCTTCGAACTCCGAATATATCCAATACTGGTTTGTTTTTGAAGCTCTCAGTGAGACGCATCTATTGGTGTATTTTTCACTCGAATCTGACAAACACTCTTCTAGTTATGTGCAAAATAGTGAATGGCAAGAAACACCAACACGTGCTATACAACTCGTGGGGGCTCACACACACACTAGAGTGGTTCAAATGTGGCGAGAAGGGGTAGCTAACAGTCCTACACACACATTCCAAGCATCATACACACACAAAAGATCATAGAGAAGGTGGAAATTAGTAGGAAAGAAGCAAATTCGAATTTCAGCTCTCCTTCTTCACAATGGCAAAAAGTGTTTACAAAGATTCATCAAGTGACTTATATACATGTGCCCTAAAAAATGGTCCTTTCACACAAGAGACCGGCACTTTATTGACTAATCTCTAGTTTCCTACCATTTTACAAGAATTATGTTACAAGAATTTGTGGTTTATGCATCTAGAGGACTCCTCTAGTTCATTTACATAGTTTCGAGGGAATTTCTAATTTGAAAATTTTGGGGCTCCCCTTTTGTGCCTCTTTTCTCTGCAAAACTCACCCCCTCTTTGTCTCTGTCGTCCCTTGACAGGCTTTGTTTTTTGTCTGTAGCTTGTCTATAGCTCCTGAATACATGCACCCAGTGGTCAAAGAAGCGATAAGGATTGTCAGATAATTTGTTACTTTATCTAAATTAAATCCTTTGCTTCTATTATCCCCTTGGTATTCCGTACATTCATGAATATGGGTTGTTGTATTAAGTCGGGCTATCGTGCACACAACCAGTGAAGATGGACTACAATAACTTTGTAGTCTAATTTTCCAATCGCCTCTTTTATCTACACTGCAAGCACCATACGAAAGGTATGAAGGTTTGGATATATGGCCTTTGATTTGGACCTTCCAAAGATCAAGAGGTTGAAGCACCTTCCTAGGGTTTAGGATCTACCGGATATCTTCTTGCACTTCTTCATGGATAATTGCTGGCCTTGATCCATCCTTGCTTGTGGCGTGCTTCCCATTGTTGTGTTTTTTGGAGCCTATTTACTTCTTTTCATTGCACACCTTACTTTGCACGCCTTTTCTCTCTTCTAATTTAGCATTACATTTTTAAGGTTCTGTTCTTAAATCTTCTTTGTCATCCTCTGGGACCTGATACCTTTCTTTGCCTATTCATTTCTTTCCACCGCATGCACCTGGTGGATGAGGAAGCTGTGTGCAACCTCCCATGAAGAGTCATGGTTGTTATCTTTCTTTATTTCCATTCCTCAAGACCTAGTTCTTTGGTGTTGTCGCCTGATGCGTGCCCCTGCGGGGGCTTTGGGTAGAGGGTTGTTCTTTTCTTATTGAGCTTTTTCTTCATTGAGCCCTTTTGTTCTTTGATCTTCTTCTTCTTCTCTTTTTTCTCGATTCTCCTGCCACACATCCCTCCTCTTGAACTTTGTCATCTGCAACAGGCTTTTTGTGGCGATGTGCATATGTTTGTATGACTTTCTACTCTCTATGGTTAAGCGAATTTGCTTGACATATCATTAGTTCCTTCCATTGGCTCGAGTTTACTCTGTCATCTAGGGCCTTTCTATGGTTTTCAAAGAAGCTTAATTCGTAGGCCACCAGTCTTCCATTTAGGTTAGAAGATATTTTGACAAATATTTATGAGTCCATTTCAAAAAATCCTATAAAGAATGCTTCTTCTAATGTTTGCATGTATGGACTCGACAAGAACATAAGTCTTGAGTATATGGCCATGAGCGTCAAGCGACTAAGGATAGTAGATAAATTAAAAACGAGTGCATCTGATCCCTGGTTAATTCTGATGAAATTCAAAAAGGTATATTTCGCGTGCTAAAATACCTTCAATACTGTGAGTAGCATACTCAAGATTTTTTTGTCATCTTAATGGCTAAATCCAGTATTGTGGCTTACCTGGCGATTCAAAACTCAATAGTCTTCACCATGTATTCTTCCGTTGGTAAGTAGTCTCGTGGTGGACTCGATAATAGTGGATAATTTAGCCATTGATTATTTAAACTTCCCTGACACTGTGCTTCCCAAAATTGCATCCAGGAGCATCTTCTAGAAATTGGGCAAAAGATGGATTGATTTGAAGCACATACGGTGTCGATTCCCATTGTACTCGTAACATAGGGTTCTATTCCAAAAACTTGCATCTCCAAATAGAATCTGCTTTATCAAATTCCTCTTGTGTATAAGTAAATGTCTACAAGTTGAATTGCAGACCGCTATCTGGTTCTTTATTGGTGGTCCTGTTTATATACTGGTGTGTCTCTTCTTTAAGTAATACGTAGGGTATATTGAAAGGTTTCAAAATTTGTTCTAAGCTCTTGCTCTCAATCTTTGCCTCTTTCATTACTTTGACCACATGTTCTTCAAATTGTTCCGTAAGCTGGGACACCATTAGTGCCCGCTCATGTCAGCTTAGTTCTGCAATAGCCCGATTATGTCTTTCAGTCTGCTTCCTCCATTATTGGTGAATGATGCATGGGGGGAGAAAGAGGATGTACCTCAGTCTCCCCAATAGCCGCTATGGAGCTTGGAACTACTGGTGTCCCCTGTTGGAACATCAAGCTTACACTATGCTTGAGGTGGATTTGATCTACATCAAAGGCTATCGCGTCGAAAGAATATCCGTTGGAGAGTTCTTTTTCATATGCTCATTTATTGTATTTTTTGACAATATTTTGATGGCTCATTTACCGTTGTAAAAGCCTTGAGTTGTACACATGTAAAGGTACAAATATAGGGCCAAAATCCCACGAAATTTTGGTGGTTGAAGTTGCATTCAATCAAGCAATCAATCACCTAAAAGTAGATCAATCAAGATCTTCACTTTTCCTAGATTGTAGGGAAGTGAATTGATTCCCTCCAACAACCATTCCCACCTTCATTTGAATTCAAATTCAAGTTGTAAAAGTCGTGGAACACTCCTAGAGGCTATATAAGGAGTTGAAATCACTTGTAAAATACATGGAAGCAATATACATACACTTGTGACCATCATTGTCTTGCTCCTTCAATTTTCTGCATCATCTTCTTCGCCAACTGTAATCTTGCAGAGGCTGCTGCTCTCTCTTCAGAGCTCCAAATTGAGTGCAAGAGGACTCATTGGAAAGGTATCAGTGTCTAGTTTATGCCTGTAAATTTTCAAAGCATTTGGTTCAGCAGATTTGGATAAATCTCAGTTTTTCTGCCTCGGGGTCAATCTCTGCGTATTCCTGAAAAATAGGAAGTACCACCGGTGAATGTCGCATTCATTCCTATAGCATATTTTGCTTATTCCTTATACTTTTGTGCATTCCATACACTCAACCCTATGTGTATCACTCCCATAAAAGTATTTTTTCTAATTGTAATCACGCTGGTCGCTATGGGCATTTGAAGTTCATTGTCTCTTCCATAGATAGTAAGTTTTTTGAGCTAGTCGACCCGCGAACCTATCTGTTTTGTATCGACTCATTCTCCTTGATGCTCCAAGGTACATAGTGTGTTTCTTTGCACTTATAGCATGCCTATAAGGTCTATTTGAGTCTCCAAAAGCTCAAGGGCTGGTCTTGTGCCGGTTGGCTTGACCAAACTTCATCGCTTCGAAACGCACTTTTCTACCTTCGACAAGCTTCTCCAAGTTCTTTCAGTGGTATCAGAGCTAGTTCAAGATGGGTGACGGCTTTCCCTCAATGATCGAGAAGCTTGATCGACACAACTATGCGGCTTGGCAAATCAGAATGGAGGCCTATTTGCAAGGTAGAAATCTTTATGGAATTGTAGCAGGTGATGAAGCTATGCCTATTCCAAGATCCAAAGGAGGACCTACACAGGAGGAGACAGATAAGCTCACACTTTGGTGCACAAGGGATGCTCAAGCAAGATCGTACATACTAAACTCTATCTCTGACTTTCTATTACCACATATTAGAGGATGCAAGACATCTCAAGAGACTTGGGATGCCCTGGAGACTTTCTTTTCTGCTAGTACCAAAGCAAGAAAGAATCATCTTTGGAACGAGTTCAACCAAATGAAGAAGACACCTAAACAAACCATCACAGAGTTTGTTACCAAGGTCAAAGAGGTTGCCGATCAGTTAGCATCCATTGGAGAGCTGATTGAAGAAGAGGTCATCATGAGGAAAATTCTCAACGGCATTCGAAGTGATAAGCAATGGCAATCCTTCACGACGGCCTATGATCTCATCATGGATGTGCAGACTCCAGACTTCAACATCTTTCTTGGACAACTCTTCAATCAAGAAGCCAATAATAGCATAAAGGAAGGTAACTCTTATCATGGTAATTCAACTAGTGCTCTATATGCAGATAAAAAGGATAAGAAGCAGAAAGGCAAGAAGAAGGAAGAAGATGAAGAAGAGACTTCCCAAGCCAACTTCGCAAGCAAGAGCAAGTGGAAAGGGAAGAAGAAAGGACCAAAGCAAGACAAAGCCAAAGGTCAGAATGTTCAACCTTGTGCCATATGCGATAAGACCAACCACACCACTCAGAATTGCTGGTTCAATGGGAAGACCCAGAAAGGAAGTGGAAGAGGTGGATATGGCGGCAATAGAGGCAGAGGTGGACACAACTTCAACAACAACAATAGAAGCTATAATAGAAGGGACTACAACAATTATTCAGAAGATCAACCACATGAAGACTCATTACTTCTTATGAATCTAAGTCACAAAGAAGGTAAAGAAGATGATCATTTGTTCTACATAGATTCAGGATGTTCGAATCATGTTGCAGGCAACATTGCTCTTCTATCTGACTTGGAAAGTCCAAAGCATAGACATGAAGTGCAAACAGGGGATGACACGAAGCACAATGTGGAGAAGATTGGTAATGTCAAAGCTTCCAATGGCAGGACAAACATTCTGAGTAAGGTTCTCTATGTACCCACTATCACTAAAAACCTAATCAGTGTAGGCCAAATAGTTGAAAAAGGCTTGCAAGTTAGGTTCACCCAACATGGAGCTTTTGTGGAAGATCCATGTCAAGGCTTCAAGAAGATAGCCCGAGGTGAGAAGCATGGTAGGCTCTTTACTTTTGAAGTAGGAGATACCAGGAACATAGCTCTATTCAACTTTGGGTCTCAAACCCTAAGTGAGCTTGAAGTGTGGCATAAGAGACTTGCTCATGTGAATGAAAGAACCTTGAAGGATATATGCAGGGATCAAAGTGTTCTAGGACTGCGGAACATATCAAAGCAACACATGATCAACAGGTGTGATGCATGTCAGATTGGGAAGGCACAAAGACAACCATTCAACCACAAAGGCTACATCCACAACAACTTATTGGACTTAGTACACACAGATGTATGGGGACCAAGTCAAGAACCTTCATTGGCAGGATCAAGGTATTATGTCTCATTTATTGACGACCATAGTAGATGGACTGTTCTATACTTTATCAAGAGTAAGAATGAAGTATTTGATTGCTTCAAGAAGTATCTTGCACATGTGGAGAATCATACAGGTAGATCACTAAAGAAGCTCAGATCTGATGGAGGGGGAGAATACTTCTCCAAAGAGTTTGATGAGTTCTTGCAGGACAAAGGTATCAAAAGGGAAGTGACTACTAGGTACTCTCCTCAACTAAATGGAATTGCAGAGAGGAGAAACAAGACATTGGTTGGATCAGCCCGAACAATGCTTGAAGAGAAGAAGTTGCCACATTATCTTTGGGCAGAAGCTATTTCAACTGCAGTGTACCTTGTCAATCGACTACCATCCAAATCACTTCAAGGTATGACTCCTTATGAAGCATGGCATGGAAGAAAACCTAGTCTTGGACATTGCAAGGTTTTTGGTTGTTTAGCTTATGTTCATGTACCATCACAAATAAGAGGTAAGCTAGATGAAAGGGCAACAAAGGCAGTGTTTATTGGATATGATTCAACTCAGATGGGTTACAGGTTCTTCAATCCTTCAACCAAGCAATTCACTACAAGTAGAGATGTGTTTGAAGAACACAGGTCTTGGTATGATGAAGACAAACAAAAGGTAACACTACCATATGATCTTGATTATGACTCTCATCAATTAGGAAGCAAGCATGATACACAGGTCCAGGATCCAAGAAGTGATACAGACGATGACCAAGATGAAAGAGAAAGGGATTACAAGCTATGGAAGTCAAGAGGCAAAGCAAAGATGCAAGAGGTTGGAGAATGCTCCAAACAAGCACCTAGAAGATCAGCAAGAGAGAAGAAACAACCAGAAAGGTATGGATATGATTCCACATTTGTTACAAAGCATTCAATCTACTTGGCAAAAGACTCTATTTCAGAGGAACCCTCAACCTATGAAGAGGCAAAGGGAAACCCTAATTGGGAAAAGGCCATGAATGAAGAGATAGATGCATTGAAGGAAATGGACACTTGGGATTTGGTTCCGATGTCACCGAATCAAAAGGTAATTGGTTGCAGATGGGTATATAAAGTTAAAAGAAATTCAGATGGATCAGTTTGCAGGTACAAGGCAAGATTAGTTGCCAAAGGATGCTCACAAACTCATGGTATAGACTATGAGGAAACATTCTCACCAGTTGCAAAGATGACTACAATCAGGACATTGATAAGTATAGCTGCTGCAAGGAATTGGAGACTCCTCCAACTTGATGTGAAAAATGCATTCTTAAATGGTTGGATAAGTGAAGAGGTATACATGTCACAACCACCAGGTTTTGAAAACCCTAATCATCCATCTTATGTTTGCAGACTTAAGAAAGCATTGTATGGATTGAAACAAGCTCCAAGAGCTTGGAATTACAGGTTGGTTACATATCTTCAAGACCAAGGGTTCAAAGCTAGCAGCTCCGATCCTTCTCTATTCATCAAAAGGGATCACAATGAGGTTATCTATCTATGTGTATATGTAGATGATATTATTGTGACAGGTGATGATCTAAATGGCATTCAAAGGATCAAGAGACACATGCAAGAGGAGTTCAAAATCAGTGACCTAGGTGAGCTCACATATTTCCTAGGTATGCAGGTGATATATACAGATGAAGGAATGTATTTGACTCAAAGAAGATACATTCAGGATCTTCTTCTCAAGTTCAAAATGGAGAACACTAAACCTGCAGGTACACCTTTGGAGATGAATCATAAACTTAGTGTTTATGAAGGTGAGAAAATTGAAGACATTAAAGAGTATCAAAGCTTGGTAGGTAGCTTGATATATGCTACTCACACAAGGGCGGACATCTCATATAGTGTGGGAGTGCTTAGTCAGTTCATGCACTCACCAAGAAGACCACACATGGATGCGGCTAAGAGAGTACTTAAGTATCTCAAAGGTACAATCAACGAAGGTATATTCTATCCTTACTCTTCCGATTTGGATATCAAAATCTACTCAGATGCAGATTGGGCAGGAGCTAAGGATGATAGAAAAAGTACATCTGGTTACTTAGCATTTGCAGGTTCAAAGCTAGTGTCATGGAGTTCCAAGAAGCAACCAACAGTTGCTTTATCTTCAACTGAAGCAGAGTACAGAGGCTTGACCATAGCAACTCAAGAGGCAATATGGTTAAAAGCATTGTATACAGATTTGGGACTTGTGAGTTCCAAACCTCACATATTTGGAGATAATGTAAGTTCCATGCATCTAGCGGCAAATCCTATTTTTCATGCGAGAACCAAGCACATAGAAGTCCATTACCACTTCATCAGGGAGAAGCTCATGGCAAAGGAGATCGACATTTCTTTTGTTCCGACTGAAAAGCAAGTAGCAGATATGATGACGAAGGCACTTGATGGAATAAAGCTTTGTAGATTCAAAGCTATGGCAGGTATTCAACCTATCAGAGAATGAAGACTCAAGCATACTTTAGCTTGAGGGGGAGCTGTTGGAACATCAAGCTTACACTATGCTTGAGGTGGATTTGATCTACATCAAAGGCTATCGCGTCGAAAGAATATCCGTTGGAGAGTTCTTTTTCATATGCTCATTTATTGTATTTTTTGACAATATTTTGATGGCTCATTTACCGTTGTAAAAGCCTTGAGTTGTACACATGTAAAGGTACAAATATAGGGCCAAAATCCCACGAAATTTTGGTGGTTGAAGTTGCATTCAATCAAGCAATCAATCACCTAAAAGTAGATCAATCAAGATCTTCACTTTTCCTAGATTGTAGGGAAGTGAATTGATTCCCTCCAACAACCATTCCCACCTTCATTTGAATTCAAATTCAAGTTGTAAAAGTCGTGGAACACTCCTAGAGGCTATATAAGGAGTTGAAATCACTTGTAAAATACATGGAAGCAATATACATACACTTGTGACCATCATTGTCTTGCTCCTTCAATTTTCTGCATCATCTTCTTCGCCAACTGTAATCTTGCAGAGGCTGCTGCTCTCTCTTCAGAGCTCCAAATTGAGTGCAAGAGGACTCATTGGAAAGGTATCAGTGTCTAGTTTATGCCTGTAAATTTTCAAAGCATTTGGTTCAGCAGATTTGGATAAATCTCAGTTTTTCTGCCTCGGGGTCAATCTCTGCGTATTCCTGAAAAATAGGAAGTACCACCGGTGAATGTCGCATTCATTCCTATAGCATATTTTGCTTATTCCTTATACTTTTGTGCATTCCATACACTCAACCCTATGTGTATCACTCCCATAAAAGTATTTTTTCTAATTGTAATCACGCTGGTCGCTATGGGCATTTGAAGTTCATTGTCTCTTCCATAGATAGTAAGTTTTTTGAGCTAGTCGACCCGCGAACCTATCTGTTTTGTATCGACTCATTCTCCTTGATGCTCCAAGGTACATAGTGTGTTTCTTTGCACTTATAGCATGCCTATAAGGTCTATTTGAGTCTCCAAAAGCTCAAGGGCTGGTCTTGTGCCGGTTGGCTTGACCAAACTTCATCGCTTCGAAACGCACTTTTCTACCTTCGACAAGCTTCTCCAAGTTCTTTCATCCCCGCTGTTACCTGTTGTTCTATTTGAGCTTTTAATTTTGCAATGAGTTCTTCCTTTGCTTTTATTTCTTCGGTGGCTCATGTGATTGCATCCTTGTTCTTCAAGAGTTCTTCTCCTATGGCAGCCAGTTGATTAGCGTCTTCATTGCATTCTGCAAGGAATTTATTCTCTGCCATCTTCCGTTTTCTCCTAAGTTCATTAGTGTCTTCCATATATCTCTTCTCCCATTCTTCTATGATGGCTTGCTCTTTTTTCAGTTGATCTTCATACTTTGCGATTTGATCCTCCAATGCTTTTGTGCTTCTTGTGGTCCTCTTCTGCTTCTATGGGTTGATTGCATAGTATGAGAGTCATAAGCTCTTTATTTCTATTTTGTAAACTATCTGCTTCCTCCATATATACTTTGATTTGACTTTTGAGAAATTTACTTCTTGCATTCATTCTTGCTTTCTCTACTTCATCAGCTTCATATTTTCTTTGCAGTTCTCTTATTTGATCTTCCAGCTTCTTGTTTTCAGTTTCTAGCATGTTACATTTTTCCTTGGCTTCTTTGGCTTTTGATTCCTTGGCTGAGAGTGCCTTTTGAGCTTAAATTAATTGTACAGATAAATTTTCACTTATTACCTGGAATTGGCTTCTCTCGCTCATAGCCTTGTTGTAGTCTGCATCGCTTCAAGCATTAGCTGTTGAGATTCCATAGCCGTTTGTATCATTTGGTTGACGACCGGCTTTAATTGAGCTACATCCACATTTAGCCATGTTTTGGGATGCTTGGTTCTTCTCCTATTTGCACATCTCTTCCTTGTTCCACGTGCTAGTTTCGTTGTGTGGTTGTCTTATCTGAAGGTGTACTTCTCTCTCTCTTTCCTCTTCTTCATGTGTGGTCGATTTTGTAGCGCTGCCTTGAAAAGTGATATCCAAGGAAGAGGGCGCTGCTACCACCCTGATTGGTGTGAAGGGCTCGGGCCCCTCCACTATTTCCTTTATTTTTTCTTCCTTTGGATTCTTGACCAATACTTCTCTACCTAAGTGAGTCTCCGTGATTTGAATGTTCGTTGCTTCATTCATTTTGAATATATGAATTCCTTCTTTAGGTGATTCCTGCCTTGTTGTGCCGTTGATAGTGTCATCAAGAATCTGATCTATCTTTGTACCTTCCACTCCAAAGTCATTGGTTACTTGATTCAATTCCTCCCAATGGCCATCATCTTTTGAGTCACTTTTAATATCCACATTCAGCATAGATGGTTCTTGCTCTTCTAGCGTATCGGACGATGAACTAGAGTTGGCCAATCCCAACTCTCTATATCGATGAACCTTATTCAGCCCCTTTCTTTGTTCATTGTCTATATGAGACTGTTGGTAATGATGTCCTTGTACAAGCAGGTTTATCTAACCTTCCATGTATTGATGAGTTACTTCCATGGCTTTGGTTAGTTCCTCTTCTGTGATGGGCATTTTGTCTTCTAACCTTGTCCTTGGAAGTACATGTATCCTCTTGGAAGCGAGAAGGGTTTCTTCTACCTTCATCATTTCTCGCAGTCTCTTGGTGCCTCTCATTGTTGGTTGTGAGCTGGTCTCAGCTTCATCCACAATTTTCACTCCCTTATTCTTCCTTGGAACCGTGGCTAACTTAGCATACTTAGCCATCTCTGAAGATGAGGGGTCTCTTTCAAATGTTCTCGAATTCCTAGTGCATGATAGATAAGTATTGTTAGAGAGAAACTTCCATTCAAGAACTTTTTATGGTTCCACTGTTTCTTCGCTTCAAAAAGGCATTCTTGAATATACGACATCATGTTCACTTGATTCCCTATCTGTTTGATGGCATGAGATAGCATGTGCGCTATGATTTTCTATGGTGTGGTATATCCGTGCATGTTTGGAAAGCAGAAGTGTTGATGAATCATTCTGACTTCTTCTTCTATATTGACATGATTGATATTCGTGAATGTTCATGTCTTAGTCCCTCGGCTCTCATCTTTCAAAACTATGTTCCCATCCTTTTCCCAACTGAAAGCTACTTTGATTAAGTCATGGGTGAATTGGATGATTACCCACTCTCCTCCCACATCTAGAACTCTTGCTTCTGGCACTAATGGATCATGTAAAGCCAGTTGTAGGGTATTCATCACCTGAGTACATCGCTAGATGTCCGGTTTGTAGATTGGCAATTCAAAGTACTTCTGAATGCCTACCTTCTTCATTATGTCTATAGTTGACGGAAGTTCATGCATGACTTTGAAGTCTTGAGACATTACTGGGAACTGATGATCAGTGTCCATAATTTTTATTGTTACTAAGAAAAGATAATCCCCAATGGCTTGATCCTCTCGAAACCAATGACCTTTTGCTTTTGTCACACTCTGTAAGGGGAATTCTAGCACCTCTTCTTGAATAGTCGCTTCAAAGTCCTCATATGCCATCTGCACTTGTAATAGAGAGAACATCACCTTCTTATAGAAGCCAAGTCGTGTGTTACGTGTGTCTCAGTGACATGTTGCTTATTGCATCACTCTGTTTCCCTTTGCTCAAGTAAGTAAGGTCTCTTACCATACTTCTTTTTATTTATATTCCTGAAAGAAAACAAAAGTTAGTTTTGGCCAAAGCATTTATTTATTTACACTGTAGGTTCATTCCTATGGAAGTAGAATGTAAGAACTTTTCCCAAGTTGGAAATGTGCACCACTAGTTTCATTGAAAAGATTATGTGCCGAATGCATGGCCTCATAATGCAGCCTTGGCATGCATATCCTAGGTGCAATAGACTTTTCATGAGTGTAAGTGGAATCCTGTTGATTCGATTGTTCCTGTCCTTGCAGCCTCTTGGGTCTCCACATCCATTTTGTAGTTTGTATTTGAGGCCTTTTCTTCTCTTGGTTTTGTCGTGTTTTAGACCTTTTCTCTGTCTTCTTTGAAGTTTGATTGGTTGATGTCGTGTTCATCTTGCACCTTCGGTGGCTCCTTTTGGACCACTTTGTTTTACCTTGTTGGTAGGATATCTCCTTGAGTTTGTCTAGCTCTTGGGTTGCAGTTTGTCTAACCTATTTTGGAATCCACATATGTTGTGTTTTCTGAGCTTCTACTAATGATTTTGGAAGCCAGACTTTTAGAAGCCTTTTTGGTTCTGATTGTAATGAATAGGAATTGTCATTTCTCCTTTCCTTCATGTGGTGAGTGACCTACTTTGGTGTTGGCTTCTCTGATTCCCTCATTTGATCCTTGTGAACCCAGTATAGATTAGTGTTTCCTAACTGTGGTAATCGAGTAGTAGACTTCCATGTGGATATTCTTCCCTTGTTGTGGGTAATTTTAGGATCATTGTCTTCACATTCTCTCTTGGATTCATCTTTCATGGGGAATGAAGGCACATCATCAAGTGACACATTTGGATTTGCAGGCAATCTCAGCTTAGGGTACTCTTTGGGTATGCTCTCAATTGATTCGTTTTCTAACTCCTCTACTAGGGTTTCTTTTTCCAACGTGATAACATCATGCACGTGTGGAAATCTTTCTTCTAATAGGCTAAAGATTTCCTTATGCCCTATTTTGGTTAAGATGTATCCTTGTGCTAGACGAATGCTCACTTCATTCTCGATAATCCAATCTTGCCCTAGGATCAGGTTTTCTATTAAGTCCTCATCCTTGCATACCAAAACTTGTAGCTCCATAGTGGAATTCCCTAGGTGGAGGGATATTAGGGTTTCTCCAACACATTCTATGACTTGGCCCCCAATGCCTATCATGCGTGCTATAGTTGGGTTTATGGTCATTTGAAGATGCGTAATAATCATCATTTGTATGCAGCTTAGTGTTGCTCCTGAGTCAGTCAAGGCATCTATCAACTGTTATTCTGTAGTTCCAATCCCTAGGTTCAAATATGGTTGAGATATGCTGCGGTTCTTTGTGTCGGCTTGCTGAACTTGGTAATTGGCCATGGGAATTGGTTCTTCCCCTTGTAAATATCGTTCATCCCTTTGCCTTATCCACTCTTTTCATTTCTTGATATGCTCTAGGGCTTCTTGCCTTACTTCTTCTCTAATTCTCTCTTCTTCTTTTTTTTTTTATTTTGTGCTCCTACGAGTCGTGCTAACATCTGATCCGTCAATGGTTCCATATATCGCTTTACTCAACAACCACTTATGTAATTAGGAAGTATATCTCCATCCAATGTGGCTAGGTTGACTACTCCGCTCGTTGAGATCCTATTGATCAATAGGGGTCCATATCCGCATTTCTGCAGCTTCTTGGCATGTTGCTTCAAAGTATACACCAGGACTTAATCTCCTTCTTTTAGGCCTTTATCTTTGATGTGTGCATCATAATATGCTTTTTGTCTCCTTTTCGCTGCAGAAATTTTGGCAATAGCTTGTAGTCTTGTTTCATGTAACTTCTCAATCAGCTCGAGTTGCTTGGACAACTCATGTCCTGTCCACTCATATTGTTGTGCTACTCTTAAAGTAGGCTCCAAAAAATCGATTGATAGGATTGCATTTTGTCCATACATTAGGTTAAAAGGAGTAGTTCCAATGGTTGTTTTGTAAGCCACACGAAAGTCCCAAATTGCATGATGCAATTGTTTGTCCCAATCTGACCTTCCACTATTGACTATCTTTGTCAATACAGTACACAACATTTTATTGGAACTTTCTGCTTGATCGTTGGCTTGAGGGTGATAAGGGGCTGATTTTTTGTGAATTACTAGGAATTCATTCATCAGGACTCTATTACTTTGTTAATGAAGTGCGTTCCTTGATCACTTACTATCTCTATAGGTAGTCCAAAGTGAGTAAAGATGTACTCAAAAAGAAACTTAACTGTGGTCTGAGCATCATTTTATTTGTAGCTTTTGCTTTTACCCATTTAGTTAAATAATCTGTTGCCACTATTATATACTCAGTGTGTGATCCTTTGGCTAGTGGATTAATCAGTCCTATGAAATCAATACCCCATTTTGAAAAGGCTCTTGCACAAACCATAGGTCTCAAAGGCATGTCATTTCATCTAATAGGGTACTTAGCTCTTTGGCATACCTCATAACTTCGTACGTAGGTGTCTGCATCCATATGTAGAGTTGGCCACCACAAGCCTGCAAAGAGAATCGTTTTTATAGGTCTTTTGGCTGAGAAATGTCCTCCTTCAGCACCTGCATGTGCCATTTCTAATATGGGTAAGTACTCTCCTTCATGCACACATAGTTGTAGCTGATTGTCTTTTCCTCTTTTGAATAAATGTCTCCCCAAGATAACATAGTCCTTACTCATTTCTTCTAGACATACTTCCAAATTGAACAGGTAAGCGTCTAGTAAATCATCTGATACTCCGTTAGGTGGTTCTCCATGTGTTAACCTAGATAGATGATCAGCTCTTACGTCGGTATTTTCTTTTTTTACTATCACTTTGAAGTCGAACTCCATTAGTAACAAAAACCATCTTACTAGCCTTCCCGTGTTACAAGGCTTATTGACTAAGTACAATAAGGCTTGATGATCTATGAAGAACTTGAACTTGTTGGCTAGAAGGTAGTGTCTGAATTTCTTTACTACGTACACCATCCCTAAACCTTCTCGTTCCATAGTTGTATAGTTCCTTTCACCTTGATTCAGTTGTCTACTAGCATAGGCAATAGGATGGTCCAATTTTCCTTCATCTGTCGATTGAGCTAGAATGCATCCGATTGTGTAGTTGGAGGCATCTACATGAATATGAAAAGGCTTGTTCCAATTGGATGTTTTCAAGATAGGTGCTGTGCTGAGTCGTTTTTTTAGTTCATTAAAAGCTTTTTTGCATTCATCTATCCACGTGAATTGGGTCAACAATCCATATAATGGCTTGGCAATTATGGCATACATGTGAATAAATATATGATAGTATCCACAATGACCCATAAACGCTTGCACTTCCTTTGCATTTTTCGATCTTGGAAGTTCCAGGATTACTTTGATCTTGTCTTCATCAGTGGATATTCCATTTCTAGATACAATGTGTCCCAGGATTTTTCCTTGTCTCACCATAAAAACACACTTCTCAGGATTCAAGCCCCAAACTCTATATTGCTGACATTTTTCAAATATTCTTCGCAACTCTAGAATATGTTCCTGTCTTGGATCTGAATATGTGCATAAGTCGTCTACGTATAGTTCCATACTCTTCCTTAGGAATTCTTTGAAAATGTGACACATCAAAATTTGGAAAGTAGTAGGGGCATTTGTGCGATCGCGTAGTTTTTTAGCGAAGGAGCTTTAAGTTGTGCTTTTCATTGGAGTACTTGTAAGCTATATAAAGAGAGCCTTGCTCATTGTTGAGACATCACTCATCAAGCAAAGAGGAGGTGATCAATCCAGCTCTTGGTGTTCTGAAGCTTTGGAGGTGGAGCTTTGGTGAAGGAGAGGCTACTCTCTTGGAGGAAGAAGTCTTCTACAAGGTGGTGGTAACTATCTTTTGTGAGTTAACCGTATATTTTGTTTTTAGGGTTTCTCTACCCTAATCTCAAAATTAGGGTTGGTTGATTTACAATTTTCTTACACTATTTTGTGAGAATAAGGTTAGCTTCATTGCTCATTCACTTCACACACACTTAGGTTATTTCAACATAATCTAAATTTTGTATCATCATCTTCTTGGATATCTTTCATTAGTGAGTGCACCACTTTATATGGTTGAGTAGTACTCTCATGTTGTAATTTGGACATCTATTTTTTAGTGAGTAAGCATCCAGCTTACGTTCCCTAATCTTGTCTCAGAATCTCTTTCTTTCTCTATCTCACATATCATCTTGTCAATTAAGTTGTGTATGCTCAAAAGGTTTTAGTATTGGAACAATCTTGGGGCCCCAAATTCCAATAGAAGGGGGGGCCTCCTCCATGCTTGATTGCTCACGTAGTTTGTCCTCAACACCATAGGGAAGTCTTGGTGGATTGTAATGTTTTCTTTTGCAAAATTTATGGCCTTTGGTTGAGGCTCATTCTTCTCCTTAACAAAGCCCCTAGTGACAAGGTTGGGGAGTTCCATGGGTGTAGGTTCGGGCTCCTCATTGATGATAAAATATGTTGTTGCAATGTAGGAAAGGTACTTTGTACCCATCCTCTTCTTTTTGTTAAGTTTCTTTACTAATGGCATATATTCATCTAATAAGTGCCCTGCATGTTTAGCAATTGCCATTGACCTTTGAATTGAGTTGATTCCAAGAACTCATTCAAGAGTTCTCGAGGACGTTTGGGTTGCAGGATATTGAAGGTTGAGGCAGCCATTGCACGTGATACTAACTTGTGTGCGTGCTCTAGAGTGCTTCTAGCTCTTCTTAGTTGCAAAAGTGAGAAATGAGAGAATAATTGTTGCTTTTATAGTAATTTCAAAATTTTAAAGTGAGTGGGATCCATTTTAAAACTAAAACTGATACCTTCAAATAAAATAATCATGCACATAACTCTCAAAAAAAAAACTTTGGCTCATAAGAAAGATTGAACAGAATCATTAACCATAAGAAAATACACCGCATCTACACAATAGAAAAAATAAATTCTTAGAACTTTAAAATTATAATAAATTGCCATTGGAAAAATCAAAGATTTGGCAAATTGTACATCATATTGAGATAAAAAAAAATTACATGCTACATGTCTTGCATGTTAAATACATTGTGGCAGAGGAAGGATAATAAATGGAACATAGGTTGTGTGTACACTCTAGCACTCAAATATTTCTTGAGCTATGATAATGAAAGTTGAGTTCCATCTACACTCCATTCAGGAAGGACTTTAATTTTATCCTATTGAAATATTTAGGTAGTGATGTGTGTGAACACACTAGGACTGCCGGGGCACTTTTTTCCCTCTTTAGGAGGTTTTTTTCCCCCGACTTGTATATACGCCTATTACCCTAATGGGCTACTTATCTTTGTACATTCTCTAGTAATACATTTAGTATTGTGTGTTGTGCACCAAGCTTCTTCTTCTTCCTTGTGTTGTTCGCGTGCTTCCGCAGACCTCTAACTCCAACAATTGGTATCAGAGCAGGTCGTCGCTTCATCTAGGGCGCCATCGACACTCCTCCAGTTACAGTCTCAGAATCGCACGAATTTTGGTGAGCATACTCAACGTGTTTCCGAGATCAAAACAGCTTTGCTATGTGGTGTCAAAATAGCGATATGAGCTCGTTTCGGCCTTTGAACACACTATCGTAGTGCTTATGCAAGCTATTTTGTCTTTTTGTGCCAAAGGTATATACCAGTTTTTGTTCACTAGTATAAGCATCTCGAAGTCTGCTACAGGTCTAGCAGAATTCATCTGGGCAGTTCTGTTCAAGTTTTTGTGATACATTCAATTTTCTGCATCAAGGTATTTTTTAGTCACCGGCCATGGCTGAAAGCAGTGATGTATTCCGTATGTTGGCTGTTGAGGATAAGTTGGATGGTACCAACTATCGGTTATGGGCTTATATGATGCAACATGTGTTGGTTGCAAAAGGACTGTGGAACATTGTGCAGGGTGTCGAAAAACGTCCTATCACACTTGCAACTGTTACAACTGCAGGTACTGAAGCTTATGCACAAGGTGTTGAAGATGGTGATATTTTGCATATTCCTGTTTGTGCTGCAGTTTCTGCTGCACCTATTGCAGAGCAGATTTGCTAGGATGGCAGAGATGCCCAGGCACATGCATTGATAGCTTTGTCTGTCAAATGTGCCATTATTCCTCACATTCGCTCTTGTCGAATAACTAAGGATGTTTGGGATACACTTACCACATTGTACCAAGCTAGGAATGAGGCTCGTGTTGCTTACCTCCGAAAACAGTTGGAGAGTGAGCACATGAACGAAGGTGATTCTATGGACAGTTTCCTAACAAAGATCAAAGACTTGAAGGAACAATTGAATTCTACTGATGAGGTTATACCAGATAGCTCACTTGTGCAAACCGTTCTGAATGGTCTTCTTGATTCATATCAGAGTTTTGCTTCTACTCTTCGGTTGATGATGAAAGGTAATCCAAATGTCTTATCATTTGAGGAGTTAGTCTTTGTTCTGTTGCAGGAAGATCAGTCTAGGCAGAAGAGGTCCATTATGTGAGTTGCAAATCAAGCTTTCCTGGCTAGTCAGAAGGGCAAAGGAAAATGGAGCTCTTCAAGTAGTAAGCAAAAATCTGCTAATTCTGCATATTCAAAGAAGGAAGATAAAGATGAGAAGAAATCAGAAAAGCAGAAATTGTTTTGTAAGTACTATAAAGGGAATGATCATATCATAAAGAACTGTCCAAAACTGGATGCTAAAGAGGCAAAGAAGAAAGAGGCTGGAATGGTTGTTGTAGAGGCCTCTACACCAAAAACAGAGTCTACTAATCTTGTGCAAGAAGAAGAATGGGCGTTTACTACTATCTGCATTTTTTACCCATCTTCTCATAAGCAGTGCATGTCTGCAGAAGACTCAGATGTTGGGTATTTTGACAGTGGGGCGACCAAACATATTACCTCGCAGCGCAGTTTCTTCTCTTCACTCGAGCCTGCCCCTACTAGGAATACTGTTACATGCGCCAACAACTCCTCTTATCATGTTATGGGAGTTGGTAAGATCATTTTGACTATTGTTGATGGTAGTTCTTTCACTTTGTCAGATGCTTTATTTATGCCAGCGATCAAGAAGAACCTGTTATCAATTTCTACATTAGCCAAGATTGGCTTGGTTGTGAAATTTGTTGATGACAGGTGTACAGTTCATGATCTGTCAAATGGCGATGTGATTATTGCTTCTGGCATTTTATGTCGTGGGTTGTATAAGCTCATAGACTATGAAAGATCTGTAAATGATTTGGCATGTGTAGTAAATGATTCTCAGGCTATGTCAGATGTAAAGCTTTGGCATGCACGCTTTGGTCATCTGAAATTTGCTAGTTTGCTACGCCTGCAAAAATATGAAATGGTGTCCTCTTTGCCCAAACTTAAGGCACCTGGAAAACATGTTTGTGAAGGCTGTATTTTGGGTAAAATGCAGCGTTCGTCATTTCCAAAAGATGGTTTAGTTCGGGCTACTCAGAAATTGTAGCTTGTACATAGTGATGTCTATGGTCCTATGCAGACACCTTCTTTTGGGAATTATCTTTACTTCGTGACTTTCATCGATGATTTTTCCAGGCATGGATGGGTATATCCATTGAATGCAAAGTCCGAAGTGTTCATGTGCTTCAAACAGTTTTTGGTTTTGGCTGAAAATCTGTCAGCATGTAAAATGGGCACCCTCCATTCTGATCGAGGGGAGGAATATATGTATTCTAATTTTAATGCATTCTTGGATGAACGTGGGATAAAACACCAGTGTATAGTGCCGTATACACCTCAACAGAATGGAGTTGTTGAACGAAAGAACAGGTCACTCATGCAGATGGTGAGGTGCATGGTCAAGAGTCAAGCTTTACCACATAGTTTCTGGTTTGAGGTTGTCATGTGTGCAGCATATGTACTGAACAGGTGTCCCACTAAAGCGCTGCAGTCTATCACTCCATATGAGGCTTGGCATGATTGCAAGCCATCTGTTGCACATCTGCGTGTTTTTGGTTGTTTGGCATATGCATTAGTGTCTGAACAACATCGTAGAAAATTGGATGATAAAGCAGTAAAATGTATTTTTGTTGGGTACAGTTCTGGAAGTAAAGGCTATCGTCTGTATCGTCCACAGACTAAACGCATTCTGGTTAGCCGTGATGTTGTTTTTGTGGAAGATGTTATTCAGCCATTGCTTTCATGTACTAAGGAGACATATGTTAGCTCCAAAGACATGCACGATACTTTGCTGCCTCTTTTTACAAGTGGACAGTCGTGTTGGTCCTAATGAGGCAACTTCTCAGCCTTTGCAGGTTTCATGTGATGATGCAGATAATTCCATTTCTGATGCAGATGTACATGATGCACTTATTGATGAGAGAGTTGATATTGAGCAGGCAAGAAGTATGCCAAAATGGCTGGTGCAGACCTTGTGTGACAGCAAATTAGATGCATCTCTATCATATCTTACTCATTCAGGCTCTCCTAGTGCCTCTTTTGCATCAGATTGCTATGCTATGGCTACATCTAGTCTTTGTGATGAGAATGAGCCTATTTCGTTTGATGAAGCACAAAATTCAGAAAATTGGATGGTTGCTATGCAATCTGAATATGATGCTATAATGAGGAATGGTACTTGGTCTTTATGTGACTTGCCTCCTTGCAAGAAGGCCATTGGCACTAAGTGGGTATACAAGCTGAAGCGTAAACCCGATGGTACAATTGACAGGTATAAGGCTAGGCTTGTTGCAAAGGGTTATGCACAGGAAAGAGGCATTGATTTTGATGAGACCTTTGCACCTACATGCCGTATGACTACTGTTCGGAGCATTTGTGCACTTGCAGCTCATCATGGTTGGAATGTACATCAGTTGGACATTAAAACAACATTTCTGAATGGTGACTTGCATGAAGAAGTGTATGTTTTTCAGCCCTATGGCTTTGTGCAGAAAGGGCATGAAAACCAGGTGTGCAGGTTAAAGAAGGCATTATATGGTTTAAAGCAAGCACCACGTGCTTGGTATGAGAAGATACATGCTTATCTGATTGCACGTGGTTTTGAGAACAGTCCAACTGAAAGCACCTTATATATTAAGCGTGCTGATGATGTGCTTCTGATCATTGTTGTCTATGTTGACGACATGCTACTCATTGGTCCTATTGAGAAGCATATTGCTGATTTTAAGGCTGATTTGCATGCCTCATTTGAGATGTCTGATTTGGGGCATTTGCATCACTATTTAGGCATTCAGTTTATGCAAGTTGATGGTGGAATGGCTTTGTGTCAAACGAAATATATTGACACATTATTGTAGCATTTTGGCCTTGAAGACTATAAGCCTATTGCCACTCCTATGGAGACAGGTTTATGATTGAGTCTTCATGATGCTGGAGATGCATTTGATGTTGTTCTCTATCAGCAGGCTGTTGGATGCTTGATTTACTTATGCATTACTCGGCAAGATATTCAGTTTGTTATCTCACAGATGAGCAGGTTTATGCAGTGCCCAAGAGTCCAACATTGGCAGGCAGTTAAGCACATCTTTTGTTATTTGAGTGGTACTCGGCTACTTGGGTTGTTTTATCCTAAGGGGGGGTCACTACCGCCAGATTTGCATGCTTTTTCTGACTCAGATTGGGATGGTTGCTATGACACTCATGTGTCCACTAGTGGCTTTTGCTTCATGCTTGGTAGCTCATGTATATCTTGGTTGAGCAAGAAGCAGCCTACTGTGGCCACTTCCAGTTGTGAAGCTGAGTATAGGGCAGCTTTCACAACGACCGTTGAGTGTGTGTGGCTCAGATGCCTTATGGCTGATTTGGGTGTTGGTCAGACTTCTGCCACCACCATCTTCAATGACAGTCCGAGCGCATTGGAAGTTGCGAGGAACCCTGTGTTCCATCCTCGCACTAAGCACATTGAGGTGCATTATCACTATGTCAGGGAGAGGTTCTCTGTTGGGGAGATCCGCTTGGCATATGTGCCCACGCAGGAGAACATTGCAGACCTTTTCACGAAGGCTTTGCCATAGGGAGAAGTTTGAAGCTTTCCGTAAAGCTTTGGGCTTACTTCCTTTTGTGGAGTGATTTCCACATAGCTTGGCACTTCCTTATACATGAGTGTCAGCTCCTTGTTCACCGCATCACTCCCAGGGGGGATTTGTTGATATATTTAGGTAGTGATGTGTGTGAACACACTAGGACCGCCAGGGCACTTTTTTCTCTCTTTAGGAGGTTTTTTTTCCCCAACTTGTATATATGCCTATTACCCTAATGGGCTACTTATCTTTGTACATTCTCTAGTAATACATTCAGTATTGTGTGTTGTGCTCCAAGCTTCTTCTTCTTCCTTGTGCTATTCGCGTGCTTCCGCAGACATCTAACTCCAACATATCCTCAACCTCTTACCAATGTGCAGACAAATAGAAAACTTTAAAATAACATATTTGAATATAAAAATTTGTATAAACACAAGAAAAAATACCATATGCTATTTACCTTATGCCCTTGTATTCTGAACTTTGATTGATCCAGATCCTCAAATCCCATTATTATTAGATGTTCTCTCACGTTGGCAAGAGTCTAATGATGATTTACTGAAATAACTTCCATTTCGTTGTTGGGTAGATTTATCTTAATTTCAAATGAAATTAAAACACCCTCAGAACCTTGTAATGGTATCCATTCACCAAGTTTACACATCCAACAATCATAATATAATCTAATGTACAATTAAGTATGATGTTTCAAGTATCAAAATCCTATGACTGTTGCACCAATTTCACGAAGGTATCTATCCCCTTTGGTGCATCCTTCTACAAATCCCCAATTTTCACCTAGTAAATCCTCTACCTGCTCATACGTCATATCTTTTAACATGGACATTGTTAAGTCTCTAGAATTATGAATATCTAAAATAAATGTACAAAACAATGAACAGGAACACACCAATGTAATCCTATAGATCTTGAAACTCTTGTAAATTTCAAAGAGTTGTGTATGTCCATCACCATCTTATGCTTCAAAGATGTTAATGTCCATATATCATATTGTGGCCGCTCGAGCTTTAAAAGAGAATCTACCTTAATAATTTCTAACTTGCCAAAATCATTTGATGAAGAGGGTACAACATATGTATGTGTGTAAAAGAAAACTCTCTCACGTAATAACTAAGCAGGACAGGCTTGTGGAAAGACTATCGACCCAACATCTGCATGCAATGCTTGGAAAGTACCTGTAAGACTATGAAGTAGTTGTTCTTCCACCAAGGTAGAAGGAAATATGTCTAGAACAAAAAACTACACAACTTAGCTAGGTATATTATGAAATTTGGACAAAAGTCAATTAGTAATACTTACAATTGCTAGGATATCTCATTTTGTTTGAGCTTTCCAGTTTCATGCTTGACATGTGAAAACATGTTGTATAATGGCAACAGTTTCACCATTTTTGAACTTTTTCAAGCCTAATAACTTCCCTTTCCAATGAAGGTCCAAGTTTCCACAATCTCTTACACGATGAGGACCAACACCAGAGGGTTGCATGTACACCCATGCACCTTTGCAGAACTCATGTCTTAACCAAGTTCCTTCTATAGCCTTGATATTGTGACATTTTATCGTGATAACGTCATCTTTTGGACGTCTATGAGATTTAGGTTTCTCCATTGGAGTTCAGGCTATGGAAGTGACAGTAGGAATTCAAAGAAGAAGATGCATAGAGAAAGAAATGGAGACTCAGGAGCTACAATGGTATGCTACGGAGAGAAAGTAGTGGAAAAATATGACTTTTTGGGACCTAGGTATGAAAATGTGAGGTTTTGGAGAGAGAAAGTTATATTTTGAGTTATTTTTGAAAAAGTCACTTTTTTCAGGTTAGTTCATGCACGGATTTTGATTTAGGACTAAAAAATAACACTTTTAATCCTAAAAAGTGGTTGGGGGACCATTAAATGATGTTATGATGAGTTTTATAACTTTTTGAAAATTTTGAATTTTGAGCTCAGGTAAGTTACGAGATTCCTTTCTCTCTCTAGAGGCAAAACCTGAACATTGGGGAATCTTGTCCCCTGATCCCCCTTCAACCTAGTGATTTAAATGCTATAGACTGTGTCCACCACTCTCCTCTCATTGGTCCATCACTAATCACTCCTTAATCCAAAAGACCCATGCAGCGTTCATTTTTTTCCCTAATGATGTAATGTTGAGATTGCTTATCTTTGGATTCTAGCCAACAGGAATAGTCTCATCTATGGGATTTGGTCGAATAGTTATCTGTTTCGGTGGATTGATACCAGTGATAGCACAAGTCATCATCCAGGCCAAAGGAGACCATCGATCTTATAGTGGTTGTAATTCCATGACTCCCAAAGATAATAAGTCAAAGTTTGCTCATAAGAAGTCACCCTTTTTGTCATCAGTCAGCCCATCCATCATGTGTACAGGTTCTACCATGTGTGTGAGTGCATGTACTTCAATCCATTTCATGGTTTCCAAAGGTACTCTTTATTCCTGTTGTTTATATTTAACGATGAGTTCCTTTTTGGAGCAATCTTGCAGAACTTTGGATTGTTTGAGCCAAGGATGACCAAATAGGAGATTGCAATCATATGTGTTATCTAGGATATCTAAGACTACAAAAGTCATGGAAAAGATTGCTACTTGAAGTGTAATAGGGATGTCCCTCACTAATCCCACGGGATGAGCATGTGATTGATCCACCATACGTATAAAAAACTGCACAAGTTCAAAATTAATTACATAGTAGTACTTGATCTATATGATGGTTCTTATACCATACTATTATAAGATGAATAGCATGATCTACGATCTCTTTAGTTGCCTGCATAGTAGCCACACAAGGGTCTTTTTGTTCAGATGATGTACATAGATGATTCTCGAATTGCTCGCAAACCTTTGGAACCAAAGACAACAATTGCCAATTTGCAATGAAAGTTTTTCAGCTCTGTGGCATAGATGGTTGTTGGACTTGAGTGACTGATTCTAGTGGAGGAAATACCATTGGTTTTTCTACTGCCCATTTCTATGCTATATTCACCATTCTTGCTTGTTCTTTGAACCCTGGTTCATACACTCTAGCAGTTGGTTGCAATAGTCGATCAGAACGTGTCTGTAGGGTTGCTGCTCGAGTATCTAGTTCTGCAATAATGACCAGGTCCGTCATAGGTGTTGCTCTCTCTTTCTTGTGTTTATCATATTGTGCTTCTTTGCAGTTTCTATGGATATGTCCTAATTCTCCGTAGAAATAGCACCTTGCCGATCCCCTTTGTACGTAATTTGATGTTCCTGGCTATGCCTTGGTTGGCTTTTGTATTAACCCTTGTTGTGAGTTGGTTTGGTTGTACCTTGGATATCTGGTATTTCACAGATGTGGAGGTACATAAGTGTTGTGTGGTATTGATTCAGTGATAGTAGCATTGATCATGACCCAGTTCTAGGCCTCTGCATTATACACACAATAGGTATCATGGGTATTCATGTTGCACATTGCTAAGTGTTGTTGATTTAAACCATAGTTTGCAGCAATGTGTCCCAAGTTCTTACATT
The DNA here is from genome assembly GCA_020310875.1 of Ceratopteris richardii. Lineage (NCBI taxonomy): Eukaryota > Viridiplantae > Streptophyta > Polypodiopsida > Polypodiales > Pteridaceae > Ceratopteris > Ceratopteris richardii. The sequence goes on from CM035413.1 coordinate 26,821,073, forward strand.
TTACACAAAAGATTTGCTTAGCTGCATTTTTACCTTTATCATTTGTGGCTCCAATCCATTCCAGGTCTTCAGTGAAGCCTCCCACCTTGTTTTCCAGCTACATAGCTTGGTCAATGATAGTATCCAAGGGTGAGCCACCCGTAATCCAAATGATCATAACTTGTTTCAACTGAAGGTTCAAACCGTTAATGAACCATTGTGTGATCACATCTTTAGGCAACTTACTTTCAACTAGCAGTTGCCTCAAATGCATCATGAAGATGGTGATGTAATCCTGAATTGTCTGATTGGGATTCTGTTTGTTATTTTGCAAAAAGTTAAAAATTTGGGTTGGATTTTTCTTCGAGCAAAATCTTTGTAGGAAAGCTTTCTTGATGGCTTCATAAGTAGTAAAATGTTTTATGTCATATTCTACGAGCCACTTTGCATATTCGTTTACCATGATGGTTTAGAAAATCCTGGCCTTATCTTCACTATCTACCATAGGGTTAGCCATGCTTTCAATTACATCCAGATTCACTTCCAAAGCTCACATGTGGGCATCTGGGTCATCTCTACGAAATCCCCCAAACTTGGTATACGAAATGCCCATTGGGTAATATCCTCTTTGTGCTTCGTCTGCCATTCCTCTATTACTATATCTGGTCATCGTAACGATGGGCTTCCTGGTATGGGTTTTGGTTAGGATGGGCTCTTTTGTCTTGGTTTCGATTAATATTGTAAAATCAACTCAATCAAATAATTCCTCATTATTTTTACCTTTGTATGCTAACAATTCCTTAGTGTCTAGGGCATGTCGTAAGCCTAGGTAGTTGTCTCCTTCAAATATTAATTCGTATGTTCTTTTTGATTTACTTCCGGTCATCTCTTGGTCCTTTCCGTCGCTCTCCCATCGTTTCTTCTTCTCAAAAATTTCACCAAAATTTGCTCCAGATGGGGGTACTCGTATGGGTACTTTGTCTTGACGGTACCACGAGGATGCCAGAGCATAGGATTGGCATGCACTACTCTTACTTGTCTACACTTTTTGATCACCACTCCTCAATAGGGTTGCCAATGTTAACCTTTTGTTATCTAGAATGACTAAAGTAGGGGTTCTTGGGTGGTAGTTCACAGACTTAATCTTCAAACTGTTAACTTTTCCCACTTTGGTCTTCACACAAAATTATTCCAACACAATCTTCCACAAACCTTCCACTTTAATCTTATACTACACATACAGACATTGATTTCTGCAACCATCTCACTACTCTGATCCCTTCACTAATTTATTTTACTAGTTATCACTTAAATCTTATCACCACTCACCCGTACTCCAAATGATCATAACTTGTTTCAGTTGTGGGTTCAAACCGTTAATGAACCATTGCATGATCACATCTTCGGGCAACTTACTTTTAGCTAGCAGTTGCCTCAAATGCATCATGAAGATGGTGATGGAATCTTGAACAGTCTGATTGGGCTTCTGTATGTTATTTTGTAGAAAGTCAAAAATTTGGGCTGGATTTTTCTTTGAGCAAAATCTTTGTATTCTTTGATGGCTTCATAAGTAGTAAAATTTTTTATGTCATATCCGATGAGCCACTTTGCAGATTCGTTTACCATGGTGGTCTAGAAAATCCTAACCTTATCATCATTATTTGCCATAAGGCTAGCCATGCTTTCAATTACATCTAGATTCACTTCAAAAGCTCACACGTGGGCATCTGCCTCGTCTCTAGGAAATCCCCCAAACTTGGTATACGAAATGCCCATTGGGTAATATCCTCTTTGTGCTTCATCTGCCATTCCTCTGTTACTATGTCTAGTCATCGTAAGGATGGGCTCCCTGGTATGGGTTTCAATTAGGATGGGCTCTTTTGTCTTGGTTTCGGTTAAATATGATATTCATTAGGATATGATACTCAATCGAATAATTTTGTCATATGATATTCATTAGGATATGATACTCATCAGGTAGTTCATGCCACCTAGCATATTGTGGATATCATTACATATCATTGGTAGAATAAAGAGTATGTACTCTCTCTAGTAGAGGGTATTCAAGACTCTGTAGAACTCGGCGGTCGGGAGAAGAACAAAAACAATAATCTCTGTGTGATAGGCTTTGTAGAAGGATTGCAAAAGGACTTAAAATTGGTCTCCGATCCGCAAAGGGGAGTTTCGCAAAGCGATGAGTGTGGGATTTGAGCCCTCGCCACCTCTATGTCAAGACACAAGTCTATCCAAGGCGCCAAGCCTTCTTGGTGGACAAAACTATACGGGAAACAGTAGAAGTAACGTATCAAAAAGCGCAGATGAGCTCGTCAGGCCAACTTCTCCTTGAGTATGTTCTCTATGAGTTCAAATGATAGCTAAAAAACAGTTGATGAAACATGGGTATATACTCTCATGTATAATCAAAGAACTCCATAGATTTTGGAGAGGAAGAGAAGCAAAGAAGGAAAGCTTTCAGTAATCTCTTCCACAAATGAACGTGTACGGGGCAGGACTGTTAATAAGATGAGAAGTACCATGAGAAGATGACCCCTCCATGACATCCTACATCTTTTAGCAAGGAGGAGGAGTACGGCTTCAAGTTCCAGGTTTGAGTATTTTTGAATTCCAGTAAGAATTTTCATTTTTGAAAATGATAATGAAGCATTAGGGGGCCAAGATTTTGGAGGGAAATCACATGTATGGAGAGTATGAGGTATATGCTCTCATTTGGGATCAAGGATTACCTCAAAAATACAAGAAGGACAAGTTTAGAGTATCTCCAAAATACCTTACTTTCATGATTCACACATAAATTTCAGGGGTTATTTTTTATAAATAGCCATTTTGGGAAGGGGAAAAGAGAAGGTATTTTTCATAGATTTATGGAAAAAACCATGCACACTTATATTCTAGTGTATTGACTTCCATATAAGATTAAGAAATCGAAAAGATACCTCAGTTTGATGGGAGTTTGAAGCTCCACAAAACCCCCTTCCATCACAGTTTGAGGAAAAATTTCAGCACCCGAATCTAAGAAATTCCCATTTTGGAAGAGGAAAAAAGAGGTGCGATAGCTATGGATGGATGGGAAAAAGTATATATACTGAGAGTATGGTGTATGGAATTCTTAGGCGAATCATTAGATTCTTCAAAAGGATAAGTTAAGGAGGAATTTTACTTCCTCAAAGACCCCCTTCCCACACTTTTTGGAAAACTTTAGATGTTAGCTTTTGCCAAACTCCACTTTTGGGATTAAGAATTAAGATCATTTAAGAGGCTTCTCATGGATTATTGTATAAAATCCAAGAGAAATCCACATTTAGAGTGGATTAGAAGCTTGCTAAGAGCTCCCAGTTAAGTTTTGGTGTGAAACTAAAAATCTTGATTTAGGCCTCTTGGGAGCGAATTAGCATGCACGAAGGGAGGGTTTGGAAAGGTGAAAATAGGCCCAAGCATCTTCATATACCAGTCTCTGAGGTTATGGAGAGAATTTTAGCATTTGCTTGATGGAAGAATGCTTTTGGGCACCCCAAAAATCACATTTCCACACTTTTTCCAACCCCTCCAACAGTCCACTAGTTTGGCATGTCCCGCTTGGAATGGCCATATCTTGGGCTAGGAAACTCCAAATTGGATGTGCTATGGCTCGTTTCGAAGAGCACAAGGTCTACTTTCAGTTTATGAAAAAAAAATTTGGAAAGTAAGCATTTTTGCAGGTCTGAACAGGTCTGCAAAGTCTGAACAGTTTTTTGCGACTACCTTCCGGGAGCCTTATCTCTCAAACCGGGAAGACGATTTGAGTAATTTCACTTCGATTTCTTTGCACATGCTACATATTTCAGTTTATGAATATTTGCAGGTCCTAAAGTGGTTTTTGCAGGTCTAAAGAAGGATTACTAATGCATTTTTTGACTAAATTTGCATTATTTTGGTAATCACTTGACCATATTTTATGTTTTGGGGATGTTCCGATGTTTTCGGAAACTCCAAAATTTATGTTAGGACCTGAGGAGGAAGGTGCAGAGGTCTCGAAGCTCATCGAGAAGAATTGGATGCATGCAACTCCAATACAAAATTATTCAGGGACGTATGCTTTATGCTTTCTGGCATTTTATTTATGTTATGGCATGTTCTGTATCTACATGCATGAATCGGATTGCATACATCAAATGTTGATCATTGTTTAAACTCTTAAAGTATGGATCAACATGCAGGAAGTATACTTTTGATTGTTTGTAGGAAAGAGGATTCCAGGAAATACAAGGTTATGCAACACAGATTGTGTTGCTAGCACTTTATGTTTTTGCAGGTTATGAAGTCCACATATAAGTTTATGGCGTGCATGCCATGGGCCTGTCAAGCCCTATGTTATTGGGTGGCCTATGTGCCACAGCTATTGGACATAGTTTTTTTGAGATTCCATTTCCTGGGGAAATGCTGTCAAAAAATTTCCCCCCTCATGGCGTTATATACGCACTTGCCTTTAGGTAAGAATGTTATGGCATAGGAACATGCCTTTCTGTAAACATCAATAAGTTGTAGGCATGCTTCTAAGCATGTATTTGATGGACTTAGTACCATCATAGTATTATTCATAAGGCAACTTCAGTAGCAACAGGATCCCTACATATAATCCTTTTGGAATTAAACCATAGGATTGCTAACGGAAGGAGCTACACCTTCACGATTAGTAATGTGCACAAGCAATCCTATAGGTTTTAGGAAGTTGCATAGAGCCACGGGAGATACAGTTTGATAATCTCCAAGTTAGAGAAGATTTTATCTTCACAAGAGTCTCACATGATGTATAGGAGACTATGGGGTATTATCAGGAATACCCAAAGAGTGACTAGTTTCACTCACGCATATCACTTGACCAAGTACTGAAGCATTTATGCTACACTACTAAGGAAACCAAATAGATGGGATCATAGAAATGGGTTTCATGAGAGAGCATCGACGGGTGCTGATGTGATTCGAGTGATGGTTAGGAAGGCCATAGACATGGCACTAGCTCTATGGTTTAGAGCATAGATCCCTTAGTCAGGAATAATTGGGGTACCCAATACATATATATGTATATCGGGATCTATAGAGAGGTACTTAGACCTAGTCTTGGTACCTAAGAACAAGTTGGTTTGGAACAGAAGGGGATATCCATTGTCACATTGTTGACTAGAACCAAACTAACTAGTTCGAGGATATGGGACTCATTTGAGTCCATGACACGATTTTAGGATATGGGATTCATTAGAATCCACCTACATATTCCATTATATGGAATATATATATATATATTCGATTTAGTGTAGGTATGACACTGTGAATTGGAAGAAGTTTTCACCGGTATGGGATGGTGGAAATGACTTCCCTTTGAGCACTCTTCTTCTATGGCTAGGAAGAAAAGGACTCATCATTCATGATGTCATGTCTCACTAGATCAAAGGAGAGCTCTTAGTAGACATCTCCTACTAGGATTGGGAGTTATCCTTCATAGTCTAGGGAAGATTTATTCTTCCAGTAGAGAATGTGGTAGGTGATTTTATCACCATGGATATCACATATTCATGTTGTGTTTTTCAGGAAGGATAATTCCATTAGTTGATGGGATCGTATAGATCCATGAATAGAGAATGGTTCGCAGAGATAGTTCTTTATTATGGATACACCTGTGTTTACGGTATCATGTCACATCATTGCTAACCATTTTAGTATAGGGCTTTGACCCTTATTAGGAATTTATTTTCTCCACTCTTCACTACATACACCTTCATTAGTTAGGGGAGATAAGTTCTCCATCTTCATAGCAATGTGTGTAATGAGGGATTATGCATTAGTTATGGAAGAGAGGACTAAATAAATTCATGAGTTTCTCTTTTAAGGAAAGGAGAAAGTGAGAATCAGTTCAGAGATCCATGAGAGATCTCGCTTTAGTTCAGTGGTCTCACTTTAGCTCCTGCTCTTTGGGAGAGAAAGAAAAGGAAAGGAAAATATGATTTCAAGGAGAAAGTGAGAATCAGTTCAGAGATCCATGACAGATCTCGCTTTAGTTCAGTGGTCTCACTTTAGCTCCTGCTCTTTGAGAAAGAAAGAAAAGGAAAGGAAAATATGATTTCTGCATAGGAGAAGAATAAAGCATATTTTCCTTTAGACAGAAGAGGTGTTTAGAAAACATCTCTTAGTTTATATTTTAGAAGGAATTTGTTTACTTTACTTGTCAATATAATTTCCTTCATGTGGGAGTATGATTCTCCACTATTTTGGAAGGAAAAACATGGAGAACTTATGTGCATGTTCTCAGTCATGGATGAGTAGAGCTAACGGATTCAACAGAATCTCTTTCAAAGGGAAAGGGAAAGTGGAATAGGTTCCACTGCTAGAGCTTTTTTCCTTAAAAGAGATTGAATAGAGAGAGAGAGAGTTTCACTTTCTCACTTTAGGGTTGTCTAGATAGAAGTGGCACTCTTCTACCAAAGACAAGAGGGAGATCAGGTAATCATACTGGTTAGATTGAGTCTCACTTGTAAACTCTAGAGAGAAGTAGTTATGTTGTTTTCAGTGATGGTCTTTGACTAGATGAGATAATCTAGTTATTGACATTAGTTAGACTAGGAATAGATTGATGTTACTTCTCTTTTGAGTTTCCAAGAAATAGGGATATATCTAACCTATTAAGGTACCAAACTCTTAGTTGGTGTTACATCATGAGTATGATGAGTAAACATCAGTTAGGAGGATGAGTACTTAAGGATTATCTGAATCTCAAAGGGAATGCTTTTTGCATTCATATGGCAAACTATAGGGAAGAGAATATTTTAGAGTTTGCACTAGTGCCAATAGATGCTCTTCCAATAAAACTAAGTCCAATGGTAAAGGATGACAAACCACAGGCTTCTTGGTCGGTGAATGTAGAGATTGCATTTTACTATCGAGAAATTCTTATATATGAGCTAGATGATGGAATTGCATAGTCACAAGGTAGTTTAGAGGAAACTATTACTTGTGAGCACACTCAAGGTTAGGAAGACCTGGAGTGTATGAGGGCAATCTATCATGTACTCTTAGATGGGTTTGAAGTCACTTTTTATGGGACTTTGTTCTATACTTCAGAGGATTCTATGGTTTATTATCTCCATTATGATACGGTCAAGCTTATAAGTTTGGCACTTTCACACTTGCTTTACACATTATTACTCCAAAGAGTATACATCATATGGACTTAGGTCATTTGGATGATGTTGTATATCATGGGAGTGATAATTTGGAAGTTAAGTGTACATGGGAGATAATAGGCACCAGTCAGACGGTTTCCCACCTTTGAGATGATCTCATATGAGACTTCTTAAGGGGAAGGATATGGGGAAACAACACACAGAGATGACCATGTACAAAGAGTACATGGGGTTCAGGGGAGTCCGAGTATTTTCTTCTACCATTACGGACATTTCATTTACATTTTTCGAGGACGAAAATGCTTTTAAGGGGAAGGAAATGTCATATGATATTCATTAGGATATGATACTCATCAGGTAGTTCATACCACCTAGCATATTGTGGATATCATTACATATCATTGGTATAATAAAGAGTATGTACTCTCTCTAGTAGAGGGTATTCAAGAGTCTGCAGAACTTGGCGGTCGGGAGGAAGAACAAAAACGATAATCTCTGTGTGATAAGCTTGTCGGCTACGCATGGCTATGGCGGCGCAGAAGGATTGCAAAAGGACTTAAAAAATTCCTCTTTATTTTGACCTTTGTTACAAGTCCTTAGTGTCTAGGGCATGTCTTAAGCCTAGGTAGCTGTCTCGTTCAAATATTAATTCGTATGTTCTTTCTGATTTAGTTTTGATCATCTCTTGGTCCTTTCTGTTGCTATCCGATCACTTCTTCTTCTCGGAAATTTCACCAAAATTTGCTCCAAATGGGGGTATTCGTATGGGTACTTTGTCTTGACGGTACCATGGGGATGCCAGAGTGTAGGATTGGCATACACTACCCATACTTGTCTACTCATGGTACTTTTTTATTGCTACTCAACTTTTTGATTGGCATACACTTTTTGATTGCCACTCCCAAATAGGGTCGCCAATAATAGCCTTTTGTTATCCAGAATGACTAAACTAGGGGTTCTTGGGTGGTAGTTCACAGCCTTAATCTGCAAACTGTTAACTTTTCCCACTTTGGTCTTCACACAAAATTATTCCAATACAATCTTCCACAAACCTTCCACTTTAATCTTATACTGCAGATACAAACATCGATTTCTGCAACCATCTCACTATTTTGATCCCTTCACTAATTTATTTTACTAGTTATCACTTAACTCTTATCACCACTCTGCTCTTAACGATTATAATTCACTGTTCTTTATTGTATTCAATTATCATAGATCAATAGTGCTAACAATCTTAAACTTCAAGATAACTTTGCACTGCACTGAACTAACACATCACTTAATCTCTTAACAATAATCAAATTTAAACTCATAGTAGAAGATCTTTTTAACTCAAACCTCACAACTAGGTTGGCATTGTTAAGCAAGTAGGTATGGATCCTAAGCTGGAAACTCAATTCACCCCAATACCCTTGGATAAGCTTGGAAAATATAGTGAGGGTGATAAGGGGACGTCACCACCAAAGCAATCATTGATTCAATGGAACATGTAACTATCATCATTAATTCCATGTGGATCAAATAGGGTAAACGGGCATTAAGATCAACTTGAATGAAACTTTGATTAGCAAATGAACATATGGATAAACCTTTAGGGCTACTAGAAGGTACTATGTTGAGCACGTGTGGTGTGGATTTTGAACATATTCTCACCATTTGTGACTTTGGAGAGGCAAGTAATTAGGATTTATTACTAGGAAGACCTTTCCTATGCCAATTACAAGTGGTGTAAGATTGGGTTGGCAAGTGGTGTAACCTTGACCTAGCTAGGGTCCTCAACCAAAATCAGGTAGACCAATGGTAGACCATGGAGTTCTAAGTAAATCTAACACTCTCTCCCCCTTCTAGAGATCAATGTCCTTATTGATCAAGGAAGGAAAATGTTTGCAAATTAGAGCTTCTTAGTCCCAAGTAGCATCTGTGAGTGGACGGTTGGTCCATGCTACTGAATACTCTGATATGGAGTGATTTCATAACTATCACTCTCTCTTATCAAGGACTCGTTTGGCTGAGATGTTCTATCTTCTAAAGCAACTAAACCATCTACACAATTTTCATCTCGCGAAATGTATGGTCTCAACTTGCTAACATGAAAAACTGGGGTGAACTTTGCAATCATCTGACAATGTGATTTGTATGCAATATCACTTATCTTTTTTTATCAATGTCCAAGTTCCACAAAGTCTAGGGGATAATTTGAGTAACTGACCCATTGGAAGTGAAGAATGAGATGGAACTTGTAAAAACACATGATCACCCTCGTGAAACGTTCTTGGTGTGCGATGTCGATCCACAAATTCTTTCACCCTCTCTATGGCTTGTTGAAAATTAAATTGAGCTATTTTCAAGTTAGCTTGCATATCTATAAGGAACTGTGAAGCACTCATAGATGTCCTCGATAACCCAATGGTAGCTGAACCATGTGGAATAAACCCATAAATCACCTCAAAAGGTGCTAGCTTACTAGACTTGTGCTTCCAAATATTATAAGCAAACTCAACTAATGGGAGGAAACAACCCCAATCTGTTTGTTTCTCTGAGACATATGTCTGTAGCATTTCTTCCAGTATCTGATTAACTCTTTCAGTCTAACCATATTTCTGTGGATGCTCTCCGCTACTCATCATGAGTTGAGCTTGAAGTTTATTAAACACGTCTTTCTAAAAGTTTATTGTAAACCTGGGATCCCTATCTGAAACTATGGATTCAAGTAGACCATGTAGTCTAAAAATATTCTAAATAAATAGTTCCACAACCTGCGGAGCTTCCACTGATTCCTTGGTAGGAATAAAGTGTGCCACTTTGCTCAAACAATCATCCACCACAAGTAGCATCCTTCAGTCATGGTGTCCTAGGTAAACCCATTATGAAGTCCATCAAAATACTATATCATGACGACTGCAGTATTTCCTATGGTTGTAGTAGACTTGGATCTTCGGCCACTAAAAAGTGCATCTAATAAAATGCAAAGTTTTCTATATAGAATTTCTGTGTGAAAATCTTGCATCAACTCAGCCCATCTAGCTTGCCTCCCCTATAGATCATGTTGGGAACATAAATACTTCAATGTGTGAGGTTGTGTGTATACTTTAAAACTTGCCCCATACAAATAGTATCTCCAAATTTTCAAAGGATGAACTATGGCATATAGTTCTTGTTCATGGACAGGCCAGTTTCTCTAAGCCAAAGAAAGTTTCTTGATTTCAAAAGCTATTGGTCTTCCATCCTAGATCAAAACTGCACCAACTAGGATGCCACTAGCATTGGTTTCTAATTTGAAAGGTTTTTGTGGATCTACCACTAATAAAACTAGGGCATTCAAAACTGCCTGTTTTTATGATTCAAAAGCTTGCTAGTGTGCACTAGCCCACACAAACTTTCGATTATTTTGCAACAAATTTATCAATGGCATAGCTATGTGTGAGTAGCTTGCAACAAATTTCCTATAAAAGCCAAATAATCCTAAGAATGATCACAATTAGCATTCATTCTGAGGAATCGACCAACTGCAGATCACAAAAACTTTTCGTGGATCTATTCTAATTCCATCTACAAAAATTATATGTCCCAAGTACTCAACCTCAGACAAACATAATTGTGTCTTCTTGGTTGACGTCCAAAGTATTCTCATCTAACATTTGAAAAATTGTACATAAGTGGTATTCATGTTCTTTTAAACTCTTACTGTAAACCAACAAATCATCTACAAAATCATTCATAAATTAATCAATACGAGGACAAAAAGTATCACTCATGAGCCTCATAAAAGTAGTTGGAGCATTAGTAAAGACAAAAGGCATCACAAGATACTCATAATGACCAAATCTAGTACAAAAATTTGTTTTATGCACATCATCATCCTTAACTCTAATATGGTGATAAGCACTTTTTAAGTCTATTTTAGTATATACAATACCACCTCCCAGAGCATCCTAAATATCATCGATCAAGGCGTTAATATTTGTGCTTTTTTGTAACTTGATTTAATGCTCTATAGTCCATGAATGGTCCATCCTTTTTGTGAACCAAAAGCATTGGGGCCCCAAAAGGTGAATAGTTGGATCTAATAAGTCTTTTGTTGAGATACTCTTGGATCATGTGACGTACTTCTACCTCCTCTTGCAAACTCATTCGATACAGTTATCTAGCCAGTGGATGAGCTCTTGGTACTACCTCAATCCTGTGCTCCACTTTTTTGTGAGGTGAAAGACCTAACGGTAATTCTAAAAGAAACAAGTGTTGAAATTGAGTTTTCATTCTAGAAGCTAGTTGATCTTCCAAACTAATTTCAGTCAATGTTCAAGTATAGGAAATAAAGATAAGAACACTCTACTTTTACCATCATAGAGGTAGACATTGTCTCTATTTATGAACATTAGGCTCTCCATAAATGGTGATGTGATTACCTTTATGATAAAATTGATATATATGAGTCCAAAAATCTATAAGAAGCTTCTTTCTTACATGCCACTGTTTGCTAAGAACGAAATCAAATCTAGCTAGCCTGGTGATCTCAAAATCCAACTCATCTGTGTATGTCTGAATCTAGACTAGAAATCTAACAACTCGCTGATCTCATGTCCCAGATCCCTTCCCATATACTAACTCTACTCTGTAGGTACACTCAGATGGACTAGTCTTCAACTGTAATTTCTTCGCCCCGCTTTGATACCAATTGTGGGAATTGAACTCATGACCTATCCGCTACGAGTATGATGGGCTAACCACTTGCCCCAAAAGACATGGTTGAGGATTACTTCTTAATCCTCCTCTAGGGTGCGGTTCAACATTCTCCTCCCTGTCATTTCTTGAGTCTAACACTCTCTTCCCTTTCTAGAGATCATTGTTCTCACTCGTCAATCCTTGATCTCCCCTTGAATTGATGCCATCACCCTTCCATAGTCTCTTGAATCTTTTTGTTCTCAACCTTGTTCTTTTGAACCTTGCCTTTCCACTTCTTGGCCACTTGCCTACGGACTTGCCTTACTCTCAACCTTGGTGTCTTGAGCCTTGCCTTTCTGCTTCTTGGCCACTTTCCTACAGACTTGGCTTGCTCTTAACCTTGGTCTCTTGAACATGGTTCTCACCCATGCAAGGTATCTTGGATCCTCGATCTAGTGCTTCCATTGGAAAGTTCCGAGAACTTTCCAATGCTATCTTACACGTCTAAATCTGACCTACAGATAGGGAGACACACTCTAATCTTTGATGGCCTCATCTTTGAGGATTACTTCCTAATCCTCCCTCTTAGGGTGTGGTTCAACCATCTCTTGGTTTTCATTTCTTGAGTCTAACATCAACTACACCTTGAAGATTCCCAATGAGAAAAGGCAAAGCAATGAAAGCATGCAAAGTATGCTCATATGTCTTGCTTCAAGTTATTGAAGGCCTTATCAAAAGCCCGATGAGGTCAAGCTTAGATTTGGGTTCTTAAATCTAGTATTGCACCTCATCCCAAGAGAATAACCTATCAATCGAACCCCCAAAAGGAAAAGCAATCCAAACATATTATCCCACCTAAGGGGCAACCAAAGAAGGGAACTTCACCTTAAGTTCCATTCCCTAAATCCACAAAGATTATTTGTAGAAAGAAAGATCCATCTAGAAAGTCTTAAGTTGACACATTAAAATAACAACCGATCATTGCATGATACACAATGTACAAAATCTGACACACAAATGGATTAACCTGAAGTTCCCACATAAGAATACTTCCATTCGATTGACTCCTTTGCCTATAAAAAAATTGGATTCAAAAATTATTATTTTATTCCACCTTATGGATCTATGGTTAATAGTGTGATATTTTGATGATCATGATGATACACGTGCTTAGAATCAATGAGTGAACAATTTTGATGCTAAATCTTGGACTTGAATGATAAATAATGTTTATCTTGAACAAGTTCTTGCCTCTAGATATACTAGAGATGCCATTGTGAATTATTTCTCATACACATTTGATCTTCAATTGTTTCATGATATCCCAATAGCATTGACAAGCTCCTCGAGCCATGTGGTACTGATTAAGCCACCCCCTTTTCTCAAGAAGTCCATGAAGCTAGCAATGACCCGTTGGTTCCAAGGACACACATCTAAACTATGGAACCATGGGGAATATCTCTTTTTCTATACATGTGTGCACGAAAGACAAAAAAATGTTTTTTCTCACATGAGAGTTTGAAGCCCTACGAACGAGTGATAAAGAAATCATGAAGATAAGGGAAAGCTTGGGATGCAACAATTTCATGAAGCTCTTGCTAATTAGACTTAATGGAGAGAGGTGTGAACAACTCATGGACTTGTTACACTTAGTTAATGGAAAATATATATCTAGAGTGAAAGACCTAAGAGGAGATACATTGAATTTGAACTTTCTCACAACATCATCCGTAACGCACTTCATTTTGAGAAAAGTATCATGACACCGGATAATATTGTGGTACCACAAGTGAAATGCAGTAAAACCTCCGTTACTTGGGGAGATATAAATAACACAATGAGAATAAATATTACATAAATGCCTTTGCCATTTGGTGGTAGTACTTTCATTTTCATTGTCTAGAGTCTTAAATGATTCCCCACAAGATTGTTTTGCATTGTATGTAGTATAGTGTGAAGAAAAACAAACCAATTGATATGGCACATTATGTATGGGAGCATCTCACACTTACATTTAGTACCGATAATTGGAAAAAATATTGCATCTTACATAGCACTCAAGCCACTACACACATCATATTTCATGCTTCAGGAGATAATGTTGATTTCACACGCGCTTACACCTTATGGTAGAGCTAGATCCATATGTCAAGAAACCATGTCATTCTACTTTTCCTAGGGAGAATTGTGAAGCTTTTCTCAAAGATTTGGGCTTACTTGCACATAGCTTGATGTCTATCTACATAGCTTGCAATTCCTTATACATGAGTGCCAATTCCTTATCCACTGTTGATATATTTAGGTAGTGATGTGTGTGAACACACCAGGACCGTCGGGGCACTTTTTTCCCTCTTTAGGAGGTTTTTTTCCCCCGGCTTGTATATACGCCTATTGCCCTAATGGGCTACTTATCTTTGTACATTCTCTAGTAATACATTCACTATTGTGTGTTTGTGCTCCAAGCTTCTTCTTCTTCCTTGTGCTGTTCGCGTGCTTCCGGAGACGTCTATCTCCAACAATTGGTATCAGAGCAGGTCGTTGCTTCATCTAGGGCGCCGTCAACACTCCTTCGTTTGCAGTCTCAGATTCGCATGAAATTTGGTGAGCATACTCAGGGTGTTTCAAAGATCAAAAGCGGTTCGCTCTGTCGTGCTGAAATCGCGATCTGAGCTCGTTTTGGCCTCCGAACGCACTATCACAATGCTTGTGCAGGCTATTTCATATTTCTGTGCCAAAGGTATATACCAGTTTTTGTTCGCCAGTTTAAGCGTCTCGAAGTCTGCTACAGGTCTAGCAGAATTTGTCTGGGCAGTTCCGTTCAAATTTTTGAGATACAGTCAATTTTCTGCATCAAGGTATTTTAGTCACCGGCCATGGCTGAAAGCAGTGATGTATTCCGTATGTTGGCTGTTGAGGATAAGTTGGATGGTACCAACAACCCATTATGGGCGTATATGATGCGACATGTATTGGTTGCAAAAGGATTGTGGAACATTGTGCAGGGTGTTGAAAGATGTCCTGTTACACCTCTGACTACAGGTACTGCAAATACAGGTGATGGAGCTGATGAAGATGGTGTCGAAGATGATATTCCGCAGATTCCTGTTCGTGTTGTTGTTTCTGCTGCACCTACTGCAGAGCAGATTCGCTGGGATGGCAGAGATGCCCAGGCACATGCATTGATAGCTTTGTGTGTCAAACATGCCATTATTCCTCACATTCGCTCTTGCAGAACAGCTAAGGGTGCTTGGGATACACTTAAACCACATTGTACCAAGCTAGGAATGAGGCTCGTGTTGCTTACCTCCGAAAACAGTTGGAGAGTGAGCACATGAATGAAGGTGATTCTATGGACAGTTTCCTAACGAAGATCAAAGATTTGAAGGAACAGTTGAATTCTGCTGATGAGGTTATACCAGATAGCTCACTTGTATAGACCGTTCTGAATGGTCTTCCTGACTCATATCAGAGTTTTGCTTCTACTCTTCGGTTGATGATGAAAGGCAATCCGAATGCCTTATCATTTGAGGAGTTAGTCTCTATTTTGTTGCAGGAAGATCAGTCCAGGCAGAACAGGTCCATTATGTGAGTTGCAGATCAAGCTTTCCTAGCTAGCCAGAAGGGCAAAGGAAAATGGAGCTCTTCTACTAGTAAGCAGAAATCTGCAAATGTTGCACATTCAAAGAACCAAGACAAAGATGAGAAAAAATCAGAAAAGCAGAAATTGTTTTGTAAGTACTGTAAAGGCAATGATCATATCATAAAGAACTGTCCAAAACTGGCTGCTAAGGAGGCAAAGAAGAAAGAGACTGGAATGGTTGTTGCAGAGGCCTCTACACCAAAAATAGAGTTTGCAAATCTTGTGTAGGAAGAAGAATGGGCGTTTACTACTGTTTGCAGTTTTGACCCATCTTCTCATGAGCAGTGCATGTCTACAATAGACTCAGATGTTTGGTATTTTGACAGTGGGGCGACCAAACATATTACCTCGCAGCACAGTTTCTTCTCTTCACTCGAGCCTGCCCCTACAGGGAATATTGTTACATGCGCCAACAACTCCTCTTATCCAGTTATGGGAGTTGATAAGATCATTTTGACTACTGGTGATGGTAGTTCTTTCACTTTGTCAGATCCTTTATTTGTGCCAGGGATCAAAAAGAACTTGTTATCAGTTTCTGCATTAGCCAAGATTGGCTTGGTTGTGAAATTTATTGATGACAAGTGTACAGTTCATGATCTCTCAAATGGCGATGTGATTATTACTTCTGGCATTTTATGTCGTGGGCTGTATAAGCTCATAGACTATGAAAGATCTGAAAATGATTTGGCATGTGCACTAAATGATTCTCAGGCTATGCCAGATGCAAAGCTTGGCATGCACGCTTTGGTCATCTGAATTTTGCTAGTTTGCTACGCCTGCAGAAATCTGAAATGGTGTCCTCTTTGCCCAAACTTGAGGCACCTGGAAAACATGTTTGTGAAGGCTGTATTTTAGGCAAAATGCAGCGTTCCTCCTTTCCAAAAGATGGTTCAGTTGGGGCTACACAGAAATTGCAGCTTGTACATAGTGATGCCTGTGGTCCTATGCAGACACCCTCTTTTGGAAATTACCTTTACTTCGTGACTTTCATTGATGATTTTTCCAGGCATGCATGGGTATATCCACTCAAAGCAAAGTCCTAAGTGTTCATGTGCTTTAAACAGTTTTTGGTTTTGGCTAAAAATCTGTTAGCATGTAAAATGGGCACCCTCCGTTCTGATCGAGGGGGGGAATATATGTCTTCTGATTTCAATGCATTTCTAGCTGAACGTGGGATAAAACACCAGTGTACAGTGTCGTATACACCTCAACAAAATGGAGTTGCGGAACAAAAGAACAGGTCACTCATGGAGATGGCAAGGTGAATGGTCAAGAGTCAGGCTTTACCACATAGTTTCTGGCTTGAGGCTGTCATGTGTGCAGCATATGTACTGAACAGGTGTCCCACTAAAGCGCTACAGTCTATCACTCCATATGAGGCTTGGCATGACTGCAAGCCATCTGTTGCTCATCTGCGTGTTTTTGGTTGTTTGGCATATGCACTAGTGCCTGAACAACATCGCAAAAAATTGGATGATAAAGCAGTAAAATGTATTTTTGTTGGGTACAGTTCTGAAAGTAAAGGCTATCGTCTGTATCATCCACAGACTAAATGCATTCTAGTTAGCCGTGATGTTGTCTTTGTGGAAGATGCTATTCAGCCATTGCTTTCATGTACTAAGGAGACATCTGTTAGCTCCAAAGACATGTATGATACTTTGATGCCTCTTTTTACAGGTGGACAGTCTAGTGCTGGTCCTAATGAGGCAACTTCTCAGCCTTTGCAGGTTTCATATGATGATGCAGATCATTCCATTTCTGATGCAGATTTACATGATGCACTTGTTGATGAGAGAGCTGATATTGAGCAGGCAAAAACTATGCCAAAATGGCTGGTGCAGACTTTGTGTGACAGCAAATTAGATGCACCTTTGTCATATCGTACTCGTTCAGGCTCTCATAGTGCCTCCTTTGCATCAGATTGCTATGCTATGGCTGTGTCTAGTCTCTGTGCTGAGAATGAGCCTGTTTCTTTTGATGAAGCACATAATTCAGAAATTGGATGGCTGCTATGCAATCTGAATATGATGTTATAATGAAGAATGGTACATGGTCTTTATGTGACTTGCCTCGTGGCAAGAAGGCCATTGGCACTAAGTGGGTATACAAGCTGAAGCGTAAACCTGATGGTACAGTTGACAGGTATAAGGCTAGGCTTGTTGCAAAGGGTTATGCACAGGAAAGAGGCATTGATTTTGATGAGACCTCTGCACCTACATGCCGTATGACTTCTATTCGGAGCATTTGTGCACTTGGAGCCCATCATGGTTGGAATGTACATCAGTTGGACATTAAAACAGCATTTCTGAATGGTGACTTGCATGAAGAAGTGTATGTTTTTCAGCCCCGTGGCTTTGTGCAGAAAGGGCATGAAAACCAGGTGTGTAGGTTAAAGAAGGCATTATATAGTTTAAAGCAAGCACCACGTGCTTGGTATGAGAAGATACATGCCTATCTGGTTGCACATGGTTTTGAGAATAGTCCAACTGAAAGCACCTTATATGTTAAGCGTGTTAATGATGTGCATTTAATCATTGTTGTCTATGTTGACAACATGCTTCTCACTGGTCCTATTGAGAAGCATATTGCTGATTTCAAGGATGATTTGCATGCCTCATTTGAGATGTCTGATTTGGGGCATTTGCATCACTATTTGGGCATTCAGTTTATGCAAGTTGATGGTGGAATGGCTTTGTGTCAAACGAAATATATTGACACATTATTGGAGCGTTTTGGCCTTGAAGACTATAAGCCTATTGCCACTCCTATGGAGACAGGTTTACGATTGAGTCTTCATGATGCTGGAGATGCATTTGATGCTATTCTCTATCAGCAGGTTGTTGGATGCTTGATTTACTTATGCATTACTCGGCCAGATATTCAGTTTGCTGTCTCACACATGAGCAGGTTTATGCATTGCCCAGGAGTCACGCATTGGAAGGCGGTTAAGCGCATCTTTCGCTACTTGAGTGGTACTCGGCTACTTGGGTTGTTTTATCCCAAGGGGGGATCACTACCACCAGATTTGCATGCTTTTTCTGACTCAGATTGGGCTGGTTGCTATGACACTCGCGTGTCCACTAGTGGCTTTTGCTTTATGCTTGGTAGTTCTTGTATATCTTGGTTGAGCAAGAAGCAGCCTATTGTGGCCACTTCCAGTTGTGAGGCTGAGTATAGGGAAGCTTTCACAGCTACTGTTGAGTGTGTGTGGCTCAGATGCCTTATGGCTGATTTGGGTGTTGGCCAGTCTTCTGCCACCACCATCTTTACTAACAGTCAGAGCGCATTGGCAGTTGCGAGGAACCTTGTGTTCCATGCTTGCACTAAGCACATTGAGGTGCATTATCACTATGTCAGGGAGAGGTTCTCTGCTGGGGAGATCAGCTTGGCATATGTGCCCACGCAGGAGAACGTTGGAGACCTTTTCATGAAGGCTCTACCTAGGGAGAAGTTTGAAGCTTTCCGCAAAGCTTTAGGCTTAGTTCCTTTTGTGGAGTGATTTCCACATAGCTTGGCACTTCCTTATACATGAGTGCCAGCTCCTTGTTCACCGCATCACTCCCAGGGGGGATTTGTTGATATATTTAGGTAGTGATGTGTGTGAACACACTAGGACTGCCGAGGCACTTTTTTCCCTCTTTAGGAGGTTTTTTTCCCCTGGCTTGTATATACGCCTATTGCCCTAATGGGCTACTTATCTTTGTACATTCTCTAGTAATACATTCACTATTGTGTGTTTGTGCTCCAAGCTTCTTCTTCTTCCTTGTGTTGTTCGCGTGCTTCCGCAGACGTCTATCTCCAACATCCACCGCATCACTCTTGGGGGGGATTTGTTGATATATTTTGGTAGTGATGTGTATGAGCACACTTAGGATTGTTGGGGTCTTTTTTTCCTCTGTTGGAACTCAAGGTCAAGCACAAGCATGGAGGCATATGAGAAACGTGGACACACACAAGAAGAAGGAACAATTAGGGAGCTCCAAGAAGTACATGTGAAATTTTTAGAAGAATCGCCTACAAAAATAGTGATTTACATCACTTAAAACCATTGTAAATACCATTTTCTATTTTTGTAACTCCATTTTGTTCAAGCTGAGGAGTCCTCAAGCTTGAGGAGTATTAGAAGTATCATCCTACCAATTTTCATAATTTTTAGACTTCGTTTGAGCCCTCAAATAAGCCTTCGAATCTAATTTTTAACTAGGCCAGACACTAGGTCTGGACAAGGCCAAAACTAGTCAAAAAACTATAAAAAGAGCTAGAGAGCTCATTTTTGAGGTTAGCTTGTTAGAGAATAGAGCTTTGTAAGAGAACTCTTTTGGCAATCGAAGCTTTCTATTGTTCCTCTCTTTGAACTTACCTTGTGCGCGTGTGTGTGTATGTGTGTGCATGTTTGTGTGCTTTCACTCACACACTTGTGCCTTCACTTGCTCGTGGTCTTCATATCGGTCCTCATGTCTCCGCGGATTGACAAGTAAAGGAGGTGGTGCTTATGCTTGAGCTACACCAAATTTTGGCGCCGTTGTCAAGGAGAGAGCTTCGAGGAAGAGCATTGTGATGGTAAGATCGTAGATTTGCGACGTTGGAAGGTAAAAAAACTGTCATTTTTGTTCATTTTCTGATTTTTCCTCTTCATCTTCATCATCATCACCATCTCCATCTTCTTCCATCTTCTTCTTCATAGAAATTTCTTGTTTTTTAGTGCATTTTCACCATTTTCATACCATTTTTCATGCATTATTGTGTGGGAAGGAGTAAGGAAGTGCAAGGGAGAGCAACCACCTGTGTTTTTTCACGATATTCTGCATATACGGAGCTCGCCATTGCTCGACACTCAGAAATTCGAAGTTCTCGCCCAAAAAAACACGATTTTGTGATGAAAATTACGATTCTATGAAAAATTCAATTTTTTTTTAAATCACGATTTTCTATTTCCCGGCTAAAAGCTTATGGAAAAGAACATGATTCTGGGTCATTCTCAGAATCGCAATTCTCTGGTTGTGCTTAAAATCGTGATTCTCAAAAATCACGATTTTCAGCCAAAAACATGATTTTCTGGAAACACGATTCTCTAAGGTACAAAATCGTGATTTTCAAAACACAATTCTCTAAGGTACAAAATCGCGATTTTCAAAACATGATTCTCTCTCAAAATCGCAATTCTTGGGGATTGCTCAGAATCGTGATTCTCTTGATTTCATAGCATCGCGATTTTCTTGATTTCACAGCATCGTAATTCTCTTGATTTCACAGCATCGCGATTCTCTTGATTTCACAGCATCGCGATTCTCTTGATTTCACAGCATCACGATTCTCTTGATTTCACAGCATCACGATTCTCTTGATTTCACAGCATCACGATTCTCTTGATTTTATAGCATCGTGATTCTCTTGATTTCACAGCATCACGATTCTCTTGATTTCACACAGAATTGTGATTTTTTCCAAAAGGTCCAGTTTGCCTGTTTTGACCCCCAAGAGCTTGATTTGACATAACTTTTTCATCCAAAGTCCATTTTTTGAGCTATAGCTCGTTGGAAAGCTCATTTCGAATCCTACAGGGCCTCAATTGTTTTTTATAAGAATAATGCGTTGATTTTCAGATAGACTAATTTGAAGTTGACCCTCAGGTGGGACCAAGAACCCAAGGGGACTCCAAAGGATTTTGAACCATACCCAGGGGAAATTTTGGACTCTTAACCAAAGCTTATGAACTTGAGATCTGGTAGACACCTAGGCAAGGATAGACAAAGCATTAGATCTTCTGAGGCTAGTGTCAACCATACAGCTAAGTCTTGGGCACAACAACTAAGTGGTTGTCCTTATGTACTAAACTCTGACACAAGTGACTCAGAAATGTCTTTTAGCATGGGGAAACCTGCAGGTGGCTCAAGAAATGCCCATCTACAAACACCAGAAGGTCCCTATAAGACACAGTTGGAATATATTCGGACCAACCGATTAGGTGCTCGCATCTATGAGGATGGCCTGAGGCAATCAGTGGTCCAACTCAAAAATCCAGATCAACCCATGGGACTTGAACACTCAGTAGTCAAGTTTGAAGAAGGTTCATACATTGATAAGGAAGGAACCATGTATGTGGTCACCAACCAACCAGTTAGGACTGATGAGTTTGGAAATATCGTTTCTGAGAATGAGATAGCAGACCTAGAACAAGGAAATGTAGGACAAGGACCCTAGACTCCTAGAGGCAAGTCAGTTTGACCAGAGTGATCACTCTAGATTGGATCCCTCAAGACAACAAAAGCATAGAACTATTCTTGAATAGAGAAACAAAGGAAGCCTTTTGAAGATTCAAGCCAGATCAACCTAGCCAATTGGGCATAGTCATCATCTACGCAAGATAGACCAGTTAGAGACCCAGCCTACACACCGATGATCTTTCTAGATGAGGAATTTGAGCCTCATGGCTGGCCAGAAATCTTAGCCACCATGGACATTGCTGTCAATGAAGAACAATGGACACCTCATTGTGATGAGGAGGGTTATGATATTTCAGTGTTCATGTGTCATCCCTTGCTAGAAGAATGTGACCCTAGGGATGTCATAGAAGAAGAAGAGAATGATGATGATATAGAGTCCATTGTGATGGATAGTTGCTTTACCTCGGAAAAGCACTATTTAGAAGATGTAGGAGTGTTTAACCAAAAAGAAGAAGAACCTCTCACAAGCATTAAAACGGTAATTTCAAAGGATGGAAGTGAGAGTAGTCAAAAGAAAAAGAAAAGACAAGCAGTGAAACAAGAACAGGAGGAATCATTGTCCGAGGTACCAAAAAATTTCAAGAAATATGAAGTTGATGACCGAAAAATTTTGGTATGAATGCCTAAGAGAGAGGCCATCATACAAGAAGCATATGATAATAAAGAAAAGACCAAGAATTGTAGTGACCATTGAAGAGAACGAAGAGAGATGCACGTATATAGGAGATGATCTAAGTGCAAGAGAAGAAATGGAACTCGTAGCTCTATTAAGGGAATATAGGGATGTGTTTGCATGGCACTATAGAGACTTGAAGGGGGTAGATCCAAGAATATGCTCTCATACGATCCCCATGACTGTTGATGCCAAGCCCACCAAATAGAAGCCCTACACATATAATGACACTTATGCTGCAAAGATAAAAGAGGAAATTGATAGGTTGATTGAAGCTAGATTCATCTATGAGATTGAGCATATTGAATGGGTGTCCCCCATTGTAGTGGTGCCCAAGAAGAATGGGAAGTTGCAAGTGTGTATTAACCTTAAAAAAGTTAATGCCGCTACGATCAGAGATAGCTATCCGCTTCCAATCACTGAACATCTATTGGAGCTTGTTGCAAGCAAGGAAGTTTATAGCTTTCTTGATGGATTTTCAGGTTACAACCAAGTAGCCATTGCCCCAGAAGATCAACACAAAATAGCTTTTGCCACAGAATGGGGAATCTTTGCATTTCCTGTGATGCCATTCAGGCTCACAAATGCACCTGCAACATTCCAACAGCTCATGTGTCATGTTTTCAAAGAGTTCTTGTGAAAGAGCTTAGAAGTATATGTGGATGATTTGTGTGCTCATTCCCAAGAAAGAAGATACCACATCCCTGAGCTCAGACAAATCTTCAATAAGTGTAGAGAATATCGAGTGTGTCTGAATCCAGAAAAGTGTGTATTCATGGTACGACAAGGTAAAATTTTAGGTCACATTGTTTCTAAGAATGGAATCTCAACAGATGAAGACAATCAGGCACTCAAACAATTTCATCAGTGGACCATCAACCCAGACATTCATCGACAATGTTCCATCACAAATGCCAGGTGTACAACACGAAGAGATAAACATCAGTCGAGCCTTCACCATGGTAAGTATCTTTACTTTGGCAACACCATAACCATGATAGATTAGGAAACCTCTTTGTCAGCATACCCTTGAGCACTTAGCTCAAGGCCCCCCAATTTTTGCACCATACTTCTTCCAATGCATTTTCCAAGTAAGCATGCATAGGGCTACATTACAAGGCCATGCACAAGCACATATTTTCCTCAACCCATGCACGAACACACTGACCCATCACTCAATATGGTTTATGAGTACTTGGCATGACTACTATGCACATCAACTTTGGAAGATCTAGAGGACATCAACGGAGACTCACAATGACACAGTCATGCTGGAATCCGACGAAGAAGTACATACCAAGGGACTACAACTTGCAAAGGCTCTCAGTGACAGATGAAGAACCGGACAACCAACCCTGCCACATCTAGAAGCCAGACGACTTTTGTTCATACAGAAGGGACACTCCCTCTCAAAGCACTACTTGGAACAACCACTACAACAAGGGTCTGTCAGGGATGACAGACTCGAGAGGGGGGGGAGTGTTGGAACTCAAGGTCAAGCACAAGCATGGAAGCACATCAGAAATGTGGACACACACAAGAAGAAGGAACAAGTAGGGAGCTCCAAGAAGTACATGTCAAATTTTTAGAAGAATCCCCTACAAAAATAGTGATTTCCATCACTAAAAACCATTGTAAATACCATTTTTCTATTTTTGTAACTCCATTTTGTTCAAGCCGATGAGTCCTCGAGCTTGAGGAGTATTAGAAGTATGATCCTACCAATTTTCATAATTTCTAGACTTCGTGTGAGCCCTCAAATAAGCCCTGGAACCTAATTTTTAACTAGGCCGGACACTAGGTCTGGACAGGGCCAAAACTAGTCAAAAAACTATAAAAAGAGCTAGAGAGCTCATTTTTGAGGTTAGCTTGTTAGAGAATAGAGCTTTGTAAGAGAAGTCTTTTGGCAATCGAAGCTTTCTATTGTTCCTCTCTTTGATCTTACCTTGTGTGTGTGTGTGTGTGTGTATGTGTGTGCATGTTTGTGTGCTTTCACTCACGCACTTGTGCCTTCACTTGCTTGTGGTCTTCATACCGGTCCTCACGTCTCCGCGGATTGACAAGTAAAGGAGGCGGTGTTTACGCTTGAGCTACACCCTCTCTAGGAGATTTTTGCCCCCCTGACTTGTATATATGCCTATAATCATAATGGGTCACTTATACTTGTACATTCAATCAGTAATACATTCTATAGTGTTGTGGTCCAAGCTTCTTTATCTTCTTCCTTGTGTTGTTTATGTGCTTTCGTAGACCTCGAACTCCAAGAAATTGATGGGTAATACCTTTTTCTTCTAGATATTATTTGAAATCATTAGACATGTATTCTCTACCTCTATCACTCCTTAAAAGCTTAATTTACTTCGATTTTTGTTTTCAACCATGGAGGTAATTTCTTGAATGTGTCAAAAACTTTGAGCTTTGCTTTCAAACCAAAAACCCATGAATATCTTGTAAAATAATCAATTAATGTGATGAAGTACCTATGACCATGTATAGAAATGGTCATAGGTATTTATGTGCTTCCATAGACCTCAAACTCCAAGAAGTTGATGGGTAATACCTTTTTCTTCTAGATATTATTTGAAATCATTAGACATGTATTCTCTACCTCTATCACTCCTTAAAATCTGAATTTTACTTTTATTTTAGTTTTCAACCATGGAGCTAATTTCTTGAATGTGTCAAAAGCTTTTAGCTTTGCTTTCAAACCAAAAACCCATGAATATCTTGTAAAATAATCAATGAAAGTGATGAAATACCTATGAATTTCTAGTGGATGAAAGGAATGCATGCTTCTTGAATGGTATTTTATGTAGATTTCCTTCCAAGCATCCTTCATATGAATCTGCATCATCTTGCGAAACAAAAATAGGCAAGTTTTCAAAGATACCTCTATCCTTCATATGTTTGAGAGTCATATAACTATTATGACCAAATCTTGCATGCCAAAGGTCCATGTTTCCCTTTGGAGATGTAGATGACCTAGCAAGTTTAGGATGGATGAATTTTGAAAATACAAACATGTCACTTCTATTTTCACCTTGTAATAGGCAATGCCCTTCATTAGGTGTAATGATTTGACAAGATTCCTTTTTGAAAATTACTTTATGACCATCTATAAAAAGTATTGAGACACAAAATAAATTATTCTTGATCTTTTATACATATAAAACTTAATAATCTTAAAATTATTACCTTTCTTTTTTAAGTGTGACTTCTCCCATACCAAAAACATCCAAATCATGACAATCTGCAATGGTAACTCTTCTACATGTAGAGTTACTAAGTGATGAAACTACCTTCTTGTAACTTATTATATGCTCAGTAGCTCTAGAATCAAAGATCTAGGGGTTCTCTGATATAGTGTGCAATCTTGTTTGATTAAAGACAAATCTTCTATGCCAACACATCCAAAATTATCTTCTTCAAAAGAAGATTTATCTTTTGAAGCCTCTTAAGCATTGTCACCTGATGCCCTCTTCTTTTCATTAAAAACCTTTTTCATACATTGTGCAATACAATGACGTGGTTTCTTGCAATAATTGCATATTCCATTCTTAGAAGAAGATGTGGATGAAGTAGTTTTATCCTTAGTTATAGGTGAAAAAAACTTAGAAAAAGATGAATGATTTTCTTTCTTTGATTGTGATAGAGTTTCCTTCTTCTTCTTCTTCTTCTTCTTCTTGCCTTTGGATAATGAAACCATAGCCTCATAATTCTCTTTCATACTCCTCGTCTTGAAGTAACAAGAACTACAACTCTTCAAATGTAATTTCTCTATCTCTCATAGAGAGAGAGAGGAGTGACAAAATATGTGTGTACATGGAAGTGAATTTCTAAGGGTGTTTACCATGACTTCATCAGAAATATTAACTTCAACATTGAGAAGTTGATCATGAATGCCTTTAAACATCAAAATATGTGATGAACTTACTCACCAACATTCATGTGTATGTTCATTAATATCCTCCTAAGATGAGCTTTCCTAGCAAGGTTTCTACTTTGATAGAGATTCTCCAACTCCCTTGCATGACCTGATTTGAGAAATGATATGATGCTTCATGCCCATAGCTATGAGAGAGAAATTTTATGCATCTCTTGAATCCCATTTGGATTGCTCTTCAATAGGTAATAACTTCATAGTGCTTTTAATTGTGAACGATGAGAGGACTTCTTCCTCTTCCATCGTTTATTGAGAAGAATTTAAAGCAATCAGCTTCTTGGAAGAAAATGAAACATCCTCCACTACTTGTCTTGGCCTTTGATACTTTCCATTAGAAATATTCCACACGCCTTTGTAAACGAACAACTTCATCGCCATAAAACTCCCCATAGGATAGTTAGAAATTCCATCAAGCCTATCTTCTTATTCCAATCTCTCTCTATGATCACTATTCCTGGGAATAAGATATGCATGTGCAAAAAGATCTAATACCAAGTGTTGGATTTGAGGTAGGCCCAAATGACGCAGCTCATAGAATACTCCAAAAAAATATGACATTCCAAAAAAATATAACTAAATAAAATATATGAGAGACTAAAAAATAAAATTAATAGCAAATTGGCTACTCTAAATAATGAATGACTTGATGAAATAACTATATAATATATGTGTATATACGTAATTACATTAAAGGCTGAATAGGGAATGGATCTAGGTAAAAAATTTGAGAGAAGTGATCCTAAGAGTTATAGAAATATGAGTGAGTGTTGGATTATGAGATAGGAGAAGTTGAATATAGAGAATTTAGCTTATGTGTTGTGTGAAAGTGAAAAAGTTTGCAACCAAACTAGAATGATACTTTTTCTCTAACATAAGAAGTTACAAATACTTCTCCTCTTGAGGTGGTAGGCTGGAAAAACTAGTACAGTAACAAGGCTTGAAGTAGGAACAGAATTATGTAGAAACTAACTAGAAACTAGTAGGTACATATAATATATGTGTATAAAAGAAGTAGGTAGCATCTAAAGATCTTCAAAGGCAGCAAGAACTCCAAATTGTATAAGATAACCCTAGTGCACAATTTTATAAGTTTAGATGATGACTATAAGCACCCCAACACCCCCTTACCCACTTTGCAGGAAGATCTTTGAGAAGTTTTGAACCTATAGAATCTACTTGAATCTTGAAAATTTTGTTTTTGTGGTCAGACAAGGTAAAATCCTTGTACATATAGTGTCCAAGAATGGGATCTAGAAAGATGAAGAAAAAAGCACAAATTCATTCTAGTTTTGCCTATCCAAAGAATGCCAAGGAGTTTCAATCATTCATGGGGAAATATGGATACTAGTGATGCTTTATCCAAATGTATGTAGTTATTGCGAAAACACTTTAAACTACTCACACTTTGAAATGTGAAAAATCATTCTTAGAACTCATGAAAAGGTTGAGCACTAGTCCCATCCTCAAGGCACTGACTAGAATCAATCATTCCATGTTCATGTGGATGCTTCAAGTTATGCAATATGATTATTCTTACACAACCTACCATAGAGGGCATATATGGACTTTCCAATTTTTTGTTATTGTTAGTGTCCATGTGGAAGGCCAAATGGTCACTTGACACTTTTGTATATGTTTCATAATAAAACATATAATGGTCTGGTTAGCCACAGACTATAAGTTTGACCGCATTTTGTAACACCAATGAAATCTATGTCCGTGCTTCTTGTGTACTATGTTTTTTTTATGTATTCCGTAGCCTCTGTGCAAAACAAGGCTTTCCACTAAGGTGGCGACCAAGGCATAGACCTTGGCAGACTTGTCATCCAAGTCATCGAAGTCAACGATGGCACCATCGACTGCGCGTGAGGGAGGAGCTCAAAGATCAAGGAAGAGAGAGGTTCTTGAAACTTCCTAGGAGGTCACCCATCCCAATCCCAATTGAATCCTAGATTGTGAGAATAATGTATCTATGGATGCAACTTCCCTAGTGTGTGATGATGAATACTTGACAAAAACATTCATATTAGGACAACACTGGTTTTATCAGCACACAATCACATTGAATATTTCTCAAGGCACATCAATGGGCATGATATAGAAGAGAGATTTATGTCTAGAACCATGCTATCAAATGATTCATGTCAAGCATCCTTTGGTGCCCAACAATAGTTATGAAGATAATGCTACATGGGAAGGGTGAGAATTTTAGAAAAATGGTTTTATTCTTTTATTATACCTTTTAGACTCAATAGTTAAGGGAAAGGATAGGGTTTGACACCATGTTGTAATGAGATAATCATATATGATAGGAGTAATCGTTAATGAGTCTTTATCTCCTTATATTTCTATTAACCATTTTTATTAAAAAAATGAAATTAAGGGGAAATAAATGATACAAAAGAGGGGACGCTTATATGAATGCAAAGTGATAATCATGCAAGAAAACACTTGTGAGCACGTAAAATCCCCAAGGCAAATCACACGTTCCCTAAAACCCATTGGAAAAGGGATGCCTGATAAGTTTGAACACCAATTGAGTATTGGTCATCATTTGGTGTTGGATTTTTATCACAATATGTTCATCCAAAGCCACTCTTTTATTCTTATGCTTATCTACTTTATGTCTTCATACAACCTAATGGAGGCTCAAATAAAAAGGGTCATGGATAAACTACCTAACTTTCTTGACTGGGTTTTGCCTCTATCATAGAAAGATTCGTAAAGTTAGCCAAGACCTCTCAGGAAAAGAAAAAAGAGTTTTCTAGATTTCTCATCATCAAATTAAGTTGGGCCTTTAAGCTTTGAGGTAAGTGGATTTTTCATCAAGATAAAGACATGTGGACCATTTTCATTGAGCATTGTGCATAGTAGCACTTTGACTTTGACATTTTTTTTCCATAGTTAAACTTAAGCCCAAAGGTTCCTTCTTAAATAAAGGCATTTGAAGCTTTTGGGTTTATATAAACAAGCACTTCAAAGGTTCCTCTACCACTATTGTTGTCCACCTCTTCTACCTCGACCCTTTGAATTGCAATGGTGGATCCTCCACCTATATTCATCTCTTTAATGACCACAAGGACCAAGCTACTCAAAATGAGGTAGCTTGTCCCTTACATGCACTTCCAATGGTGGATCCTCCACCTATATTCATCTCTTTAATGACCACAAGGACCAAGCTACTCAACATGAGGTAGGTTGTCCCTTACATGCACCAGAGTAGTGAATGGCTTCAAGGTCTCCATGTGAAAATTAGAAACCTTTTCATCAAGCTTTTCATATGTGCTCCAAACTCGGCCATCTTGCTTTTTGTTGAATTGGGAGGACTCCAAAATGTGCATCAAGATGCTTGTGATGAAAAAAAAGGCTTAAATATTACCTTTGTGAACTCCAAATATTGACTATGTGTAATTGCAACCTTGGTTGAGTCTTGAATTAGCTCCCTCGTGATGCCTTCCACTGGCTATGTCAATTCCATAGCTTTTTCTTCACTCCTTATGGCATTTCACTAAAAACTCAATTACTAAGAGAATATGTAGGCTTTCAGCCCGATCCTTGATAAAAGTTTGGGGACAATATGATACTTCTAATGGATTGATAGTTGCATAAGATAGTCTCTGAAAATAGTCAAAAAATTGTTCTCAACTTCGAGCTAATGATCTACAAAATGGATAAACTAGTTTATGAGATAGGGCTACTCAAAATTATCTCAAAAGAAAGCTTTCTTATCAAGAGGACTACTTGCTTATGCTCTTAGCTAACTAAGTAGCATGAATGGACTCACATTACTTGAGTTACATGAGTTATTGTATATGCACCCGCATGCTAAATCACCTCCTAGATCTATGCTACATTTCCCCATAAGTTAGGGATCACTATTTAGCTGTGAGTGGAAGAGATAATTAAGGGAATGGTTGTTTGAGTTGATCGATGGTTGAAGCTTGTAGCTTTAGATTTGTCCAATGTTTGTGGTAATATGAAAAAAGGGGGAGCCACCACATATTGGTGGTGTGCCTTCTCCTTATTGAGGAAGTCTTTTGCCATCAAATTTTTGGGCCTCATCTTGGCCATTTTCTCACCCTCCCACCCTTCCTTCTTCATCATTTT
Source organism: Ceratopteris richardii (assembly GCA_020310875.1). Lineage (NCBI taxonomy): Eukaryota > Viridiplantae > Streptophyta > Polypodiopsida > Polypodiales > Pteridaceae > Ceratopteris > Ceratopteris richardii. Next base: position 26,851,476 of record CM035413.1, read on the forward strand.
GTACACTTTTTCCCCCATTTTCCCACCCTCCCACCCTACCATTTTTCCCCACCCTTGTTCTTGATGGTTTTTGGTGGTGCTTTATGAGGTTCATGAATGATTCGATAGCATTTGTAGTGCATCTCATTATCTTGATGTGTTTCTAAAAACTTTTTGAGCATACTTAATATCATGATTTCATTTTTTTTCGTAGTGTTTATAAACACCCTTTACTTTATGCTATGTGGAACCTCTACATCTTTGTAGATATGACTCTTTGAATCATTTTGGATCCATCTCGCTTTACTATTGAATCAAAATAGAGCATTTTTTTTCTCTCTCCATCTCTGTCCATGCTCTCACTTCCAATGGGGAACTCATTTTTGCTTCCATTTGTTTGAGCATCAAGGTGTTGTGAACTCTCTCGCCTTAATGTGTCTTCTACATTTTCATTTAAGGGGTCATTTTATCACCAAAGGATCCTCTACCCATAATTTTTCAATTTGGCATTTTTTCTTGTAATCCCTAAGGAGTTGTTTCTTTGTATTTTGTAGTGGTATCCACCCCAAAATTTGGCTCTAAGTGCACATCAAGGCCTTATTTTGTATTCTTCAAGGGTCTAACCTTAGAGCCTCCACCATTATTTGGCACTACTTTGGCACTAAGTGCCTCATGATCATTTTACAACAAGAAATATAAGAAAAAGGAGTATTATGTGTGTGCTTAGGAAGGGTACTTTAAGCCCCCCCTCTCTCCAAGGTGTCTCTCTTATCAAAAGTGTAGGGGTATTCTAAGCTCCTCCCCCCGCTCCCCAAGGGTTTTGATTTTGGTGCCAAGGCTACTCTAAGCCTTACACTTATTCCAAAGTTTGATGCTATTTTTTCAAGTTTACTTTTGCACTCAACATGTCTTTGGTGTGTGTTACTAAACACTTTCAAAACACCATTTTCTCACTTGAAGGCATAGGTGAATGTGTTTTTTAGCACTTCTCCACCTCTTATTTTATCAAGGAAGTGTTTTTCAACACTTGCCACTCATTCTTTCAACCTTTCAAGCATAAGTTCAACTTCTTGTTATCTAAGATAGAGACTTGTGATGTTTGAATTGGGGAGAGCTTTTACAAATTCAAATTCTTATACCTAGGTAGTATGTGCACCATGTTTTGTTCATCAGGCGATGAATATCAAGATTTCTCTCAAGCCTCGAGATGTCCTCTAACTTGTTTCCATTACTTCACTTCAAATCCTTTGAATGGGGGAAATCCTGTCGGAGAAGCATACAAGTTTTTGAAGCATCTTAGGCATGGATTTTCTTTGGTTCCACACGTGCTTCCACCTATGAAACCCTTTGAAATTAAGTTTCTTACCTCTATGAAACCCACCTCTAGTTACTATTTATTGAACTAAGGTTCCATTCTCAATTGGCCAAAAGTGATCCATAGTGCTCTAAGTTGTAAGGCCGCCATTATGAGGAGAAGCCATTGTGAGAGCCAAGACATTTGTGGAACCTTAACTTCCAAGTTAGATGAGGTCTATGTGTGGCCGTTGATGGTAATAGATCTTTGTGAGCCTAGCCTTGAGGTTGGGTAGGGCATAAATTTCTGGGCCATTGGGTTGCAATTCAAAACAAAAATAAAGGCCTTGTGGTGCCACATGGTTTCCCCATAGAACCTTAATGGGGGGAAACCATGTTATTATTTCTTACATTATATCAGAGCTCAAATGGCTCTGAGTGGTGTAGGAGAAATTCAGAGGTTTTGATAACAAAGGAGAGAAGATGTTATGTGGTGTACCATCATCTATGCCTAGGAATCAAGGTGGTTCGTCAATAAGAGTAGGTGGAGCACAGAGCAGCAACAATGATGCCGATCATCCTAACATTGTGGATACGACCACTAACCTTCATGAAAGGTAAGCTTGATGGTACGAATTACACCCTGTGGAAGTTGAAAATCACTTCTATGTCCTTGATTCATGTCACCTTCTAAACACTATTCTTGGGATTGATCATGAGCCCCAAGAAATGCTTCATCCAAATACTCCTGGTTGAATGATTCCTCTTGATACTAGGTCTAGATCAAAATAACTAAGGAGTGCATGCCATCAAAATTTGCCACTACCTATCTATGATGAGGGTTAGATGAAGAACCTAAGAGAGACAAAGATTAGTGGTTCTTGAATCCCACCACTACACCTCTAGTCCCTTGAGTATGGGTTGTTGAGATCCAATAATGTTGAGAGGAGATACTCTCCAACCTTTTCAAGAGGTCATTATTGTCAATTTTAACCTTCTACAAGCATACAAAATTCGGGTTTATGGTTTTTTTGGACTATTATCATCGCTCTAGAGGGATCTACAATGCCTCAAACATTGAAGGATAGGATGATCATTTTTGGATGGATAAGTCTTTCAAATTTGGGTTTTATTTCTACTTTTATTGGTTTTCACTTTATATTTTTTCTTTAGGGATGGGCCATTGTGTGTGGAGATTCTCACTTTGATAGAGATGTTCATGGAAGCTCGAGACTACATGAGACTTCTCGAAGGTGGAACTCAATGGCTCATCAAAAGAGAGGCACACAATTCATCCTGAAGGAGGTACACAAGATCTCTATTAAATTAGGGCACAAAATCAAGAAGCATGCAAAAGCCTAGATGCCTCTTGAAGGCCACAATGCCTCTTGATGGAAAAACGTGAGACCTCACCAAACACTAAGGCTCACAAGGCCTTTTTAAAAACAAAAGGGACACATAACCCCAAATTCTTTTCTACCCCCCCTTTTCTCTCTCTATATTTATTTTTCTCTCACGTTTTTAACTCTTCTTTTTTCTTTAATTAACTTAACTAGTTTTTTATTTTTGTACTTTTCTTTTAATCCTCTTGAAAAAAACCTTTGAATGAAAACAAAAGAATTAAATGAAAACAAAAGAAACAAAAGAATGATTCCCTATGGTTGACTCTATGGTGCAAACTCTTCTAGAAGCAATCAAAGACTACAACTAGTCAATGATGCTTAGAAGATCCCCACCTACATGAACAAAACCATCTTCTTGTTGTTTGACTTGAACAAATAACCTAGAATGAAAACTCCCCATTAATAAGCATGGAAGAAAGTTATTGTCACAAGACCCTTAGGAGATTACCATAAATTCTCTCCCACACATTGGAATTATCATTATCACTTTATCATCCTCATTAAAATACAAAAGATATGCTAACAATTAGGTAATTCACCTTGTGATTTCTTACTTTTCAATCTCTTGTACATTATATCATATGCCATCATTTGGGAGGTATTTTTTGTGTACTGATACTTAGCATTATTTGTCATTCTTTATTCTCTATTTCTATCTCCTTAGTTTAAATAAGCCATGGTGGGCTCTATAGGAAGATTTTTAACATTTGTGTCCATGTGAATGACAAAATAGCCTTTTACACGATGTATATATCCTTTTGATAAAATATATAATAGATAAGTCAAACCTAGATTTTGAGGGGAACGATGTGAAACATGGGTCTTTGCATGATTTGATTTCCATATGCTATCTGTTTTGCTACATTGGCATGAAAATAAGGGCATTACACAAGACATTGGCATGAAAATCTTATCTAAGCTTAGAATACTTTTGTCTCTACCCCCTTTGTCCTCAATGTTTTCTTATATTTTGGAAGTTTTTTTTTTTGTGTGGATAATGTCATTCTTTTTCAACATAAATATTTTCAAAAATGATCGTTCATAATAGATGCAATCACTTTTGTGAGAGGGGATTGAAACATCCAAATAACAAAAATGAAAAGTCTTAGTTTTAAGGATACTCAATCTTTTACAAAAATCATAAGATATTAAATTAAGATGCATTTTGGAACTTTATAGAATTTTGAGTTGATGGAAAAAAGTATAAAATATATTGATTTTATTTGGTAAATTTTCTTTAGCTCTAATTTCAAAGGTGCCTGATTGATCACATTATTCTATAAAAAAGTTTCTAGAAAATAATGTCCACTTGTTCAAATTAATGTGGCATGTCTCATTAGATACCAAATTAGAAAATTTGGTCTTAAAAGTATTGAGATAATGAAATTTGATTAGCAATTGTATACAAAAAAATTCTTGAAGATATAAGTTCTAGCTTTGAGTTAACTAACTCCAACATGGAAGTTGTGTGGCACTAATTAAATAATTCGTACTTGGATATTGTTTTTTAAAATGATGGACGATAAAACCTTTCTTAAATTAATGGGTGAGAAAATCTTCAATGTTTTACTTGTTTCTTGTGAAGATCTATTCAGTAGTCAAAATGATAAGATTTTTGTGCACTTCCATGCATTTTAATATTTTGTGCAATAAATATGTGAAAATTTTCTTTGAAAATAATCTAAAATATATTCTATTTTGAATCTTTTTTTTGTTAAAATCATTTCATAACTCTTAACTTGCTTTGTCACAATAGCCGCTACAAATAATTCATGTTGCAATTTGAGACCACCTTAAGGGTTCAAGACAATCAAAATGGAGAGGGAATTGAGGGAACTACATATATTATGAAGGAAAAATGAAATTCCATGAATATTGCAATGATAATGGAGAGGAAAATGCGGAGATTAAGCATGTTCCAAAGGTGAAATGAAAGTTCTACCCTTCAATGTCTTATAATTTTTCCTCTTTTGGACCTTTCTTGCATTGAAACTAAGGATGCTATAAAGCTTTAGCTTACTAAAATTGAAATTTTCATGTGCAAAAACCAAGTTAGATGAGGTCTATGTGTGACCGTTCATGATTTGGTGGACGTATCCATAATGTTGGGATGATCGGCATCATTGTTGCTCCTCTGTGCTCCACCTTCTCCTATTGACGAACCACCTTGATTCTTGGATGTAGATGATGATGCACCACTTGACATCTTCTCTCCTTGTTGTTGAAACCTTTGCATTTCTCCTTCTACACCACTCAGAGCCATTTGAGCTCTGATATCATGTAAGAAATAATAGTGCAATAGAACATACCAATATACAAAGTTGAGAAAAAACACAAACCAATGGAGACGTAGACTGTGAGATAGAGAACTCAAATTCTCAGATTTCCAAGAGGAAAGAAGCTACAAAGATGGTGTTGTCCACCCATGCGCTCCCAATATGGAGCCTAGATGGCAATCTAGATGGACTCTAGATGCAAAACTCAGTGCGAAAAATGTTGTTTAGAGGTATATAGCTTTTATAATGGGCATCGGTATGCATAAACGTAGTCGAGAGAGAGAAAATGATCGACAAAATATATCATCCATAATATCTCGATGACCAAAAGTCTTACTCTCTCGACGCTACGAAGTGAGGGGATAGGCCCCTCGAACCCCACAAAAGAAGGCAAACCTCCCTTTACACTCCCCACATTAAGGTTCTATGGGGAAACCATGTGGCACCATTTTGATTCATATGGGCTTCCAAAGAGTGTTCTTGGGATTGATCATTGCCTTGCAAAGCATCTTGTGTGTTGCAAAGCCATTTGTGTGTTGCACAAATGCTTCTAAGGCAAATGAAATACTTTTAGGTTTGCTTTTACTATTGTTGATCTGTTGCATGCTCTTTACTTCAACGTTTTGGCTATCTTAGTCATCGTATGCTTTTCATGGCTGAAGCCAATGCATAAAGTTTGCTAAATCATTTGCACTATAAAGAGGTTTACAAAGAAAAGGTAGTCATTCAACATAAGCAAAAAATGGAAGTATACATTAATCAATGGATTATCGATTGCATCTATATGCATAGCTCCCCATGAATGAGTGTATTAGTGTCAATAAATATTGAACATTACACCACAAACATGTGGTGTACAAATTAGTGAGAATATGAAGCGGTATGTATATATGTATGTATGCATGTATGTATGTATGTATGTATAAATGTAAGTACAATCCTATATAACAAGAGTGTGTATGTATTCATGTATGTGTGTATGTAATCCAAAAAGGGTTACATATGTATGTATGTAAACAACCCTCAAACCCAGGGGATAGATCACATGATGGAGGATGGTCCATCATCTGAACCGCCATTGAACTATGTGAAAGAGAAATATTTTTTCTTATATGTAGAATTATATTGAAGACAAAGCCTACAACAAGATATTAATCTCCTGTGTTTTCAAATGAAGAGCAACAAAGAATGGCAAATTATATCCAAGTGTTTTTTAGAAGTTTTAAAGAATAAATCCAAAGAGGGCTACCCATGGACCTATTAAAACCATGGATCTATTAAAACCAAAGAGGGCTATTCAAAAATTAAAAACAGTATAAAAAATCTTCCTGATTATAAACAGATAAAAGGTTTTTTAAGACCTTTGTTCACTGAGCTAACCATAATGAAGATGATGCACAACCCTCGGCCAAAGCAGGAGAAGAACAAATAAAAATGTATTTACATTAGTGTGCACAATCCTCCAACTTTTTGTTTACTAAAAAAACTGATCGATAAGCATCATTATGCTTACCTAGTAGATCCAAGGATGCTAAAGAATTAGTTACTTACTTACAAGAGCGTGTATGTATTTATGCATGCATGTATGTATGCATGTATGTAATGGAAAGTGTCAAGGTTGTATGTGTGACAATCATTGATCGTTTAAAATAATATATATATATATATATATATATATATATATATATATATATATATATATATATGTGTGTGTGTGTGTGTGTGTGTGTGTGTGTGTGTGTGTGTGTTTGTATTTATGTATGTATGTATGTATGCACCACCCTCAAACCTGAAATAAAAGTTGGAGAAGCTTGGAGAGTCTTGGAAAGTCGAGTTGTCAAGTGGTGAAGTTGGTCCAACAAACCAGCACAGGACCAGCCCTAGCTCTTTGGATATTTAAATTAGATCTTGTAGGCTTGTGGGTAGTGCAATAAAACCCAATAGGTACTTTGGAACATCAACAAGAAAATGTCATGCAAAACAGATAACTTGCACCTTGACTAGCTCACAAAAACCTTCTAAAAATGGATGGAAGTTGTGACTTCAAACATTGAGAGCAGCTAGCACAGTAACAATTGGAAAAAATTCTCTTAAGGGAGTGTCATACATAGGGTTGACTTGCTATAATGCATAAAACCCCTAGTTTGTAACAACTATAAAAGGAGCAATCACCTTAACATTGAACTAGTGTCATCTCGATTTTTCAGGGATGTGTAGAGAGTGACCCCGAGACTGAAAAACTTGAATTTCTCTCAAAATAATGAACCACATGGCTTCAAATTTTTTACCAACGCAGTTATAACTTTTCAATGAATGCTTAAACATTGGATTTGGAGCTCTGTAGAGAGAGTAGCAATCTCTGCAAGTTGATTGAGTATGAGGAAGAAGGAGCAGAGAACAGAAATGGCACCTAGCAATGATCAAAGAGTATATGTATTGCTTCAAATCAACAATCTACTTAATGTACAAATGATTTGGAGTCTTTATATAGACTCTTGAGGATATTACCATGCCTTTCCTTCATGAATTTGAATTCGAAATTAGACAGGTTTGATAGTTTAGATTGATTGGAATATTTTCCTACAATCTAGGAAAAGAAAAAGTGGAAGTCATATCTACCTCTTGATTGATTGATTGAGAATCAATCTCAAAAACTTCTAACTCGTGGCTTTTAGGCCTTTGACTCTTTCCTTTTACAAAGTTAAATACTTTGGAAATTACATAAGAAGGTGATCCTATGATCCAACTCTCAATACAATAAATCAATGCAAATAAAACTCTACAAGGAGTATATGTGGCATCATTCAAATGATGGATTTGATGAAGATCATGCCCAGTCAAGCATAATGAAAGCTTGATGTTCCAATAGCTTCCCCTCAAGATAAAGTATGCTTGAGTCTTCATTCACTATAGATTGAATACCTGCCATAGCTTTGAATCTACAAATCTTTATCCCATCAAGTGCCTTTGTCATCATGTCTGCTATTTGCTTCTTAGTAGGAACAAATGAAATGTCAATTTCCTTTGCCATATGCTTCTCTCTTACAAAGTGGTAATGGACTTCTATGTGCTTTATCCTTGCATGAAAAATTGGATTTGAATCCAAATGCATGGAGCTTACATTATCTCCAAGTAAGTGAGGTTTGGAATTTACAAGTCAAAAATCTGAGTACAACTTCTTGATCCATATTGTTTATTGAGTTGAAATAGTTAGACCTTTATATTCTGCTTCATTTGAAGATAAAGCAATCGTTGGTTGCTTCTTGGAACTCCATGACACCAATTTTGAGCTTGCAAATGCTAAGTATCCAAAGGTACTTCTTCTATCATCCTTTGCTCCTGTCCAGTCTACATCTGAATAGATTTTCAAATTTGAACAGTAAGGATAATAGATACCTTCATTAAGTGTCCCTTTGAGGTACTTGAGTACTCTCTTTGGAGCATCCATGTGTGACCTTTTAGGTGAGTGCATGAACTGACTAAGCACTCCCACACTATATGATATGTCTGGCCTTGTGTGAGCAACATATATCAAGCTACCAACTAAGCTTTGATACTCTTTAGGATCATCAATCTACTCACCTTCATAAACACTTAGTTTATGGCTCAATTCCAAAGGTGTACTTGCAAGCTTTGTGTTCTCCATCTAAACTTGAGAAGTAGGACTTGAATGGATCTTCTCTGAGTTAGATACATCACTTCATCTGTATAAAGCACTTGCATATCTAGGAAATATATGAGCTCATCTAAGTCATTGATTGTGAGCTCCTCTTGCATGTGTCTCTTGATCCTTTGAATGCCATTCAGATCATTAGCTGTCACAATAATATCACCTACATACACACATAGATAGATAACCTCATTGTGATTGCTTTTGATGAATAAAGAAGGATATGAGTTTCTAGGTTTGAGCCCTTGATCTTGAAGAGATGTAACCAACATGTAGTTCCAAGCTCTAGGAGCTTATTTCAATCCATACAATGCTCTCCTAAGTCTGCAAACATAAGATGTATGATTAGGGTTTTTGAAAACCTGGTGGTTATGACATGTATACATCTTCACTTATCCAACCATTTAAGAATGCATTTTTTTACATCAAGTCGGAGGAGTCTCCAATTTCTTGTAGAAGCTATACTTATCAATGTTCTGATTATAGTCATCTTTGAAACTAGTGAGAATGTTTCCTCGTAGTCTATACCATGAGTTTGTTAGCATCCTTTGGCAACTAATCTTGCCTTGTACATGCAAACTGATCCATTTGAGTTTCTTTGAACTTTATATACCCATCTGCAACCAATTACCTTTTGATTGGGTCACATTAAAACCAAATCCAAAGTGTCCATATCCTTCAATGCATCTATTTCTTCTTTCATGGCCTTTTCCCAATTAGGGTTTCCCTTTGCCTCTTCATAGGTTGAGGGTTCCTCTGAAATTGAATCCTTTGCCAAGTAGATTGAATGCTTTGTAGCAAATGTGGAATCATATCCATACCTTTCTGGTTGTCTCTTCTCCCTTGTTGATCATCTAGGTGCTTGCTTGGAGCATTCTCCACACTCTTGCATCTTTGCTTTGCCTCTTGACTTCCATAGTTTGTAATCCTTTTCCTCTTCATCTTGGTCATCATCTATATCACTTCTTGCATCCTGGACCTATGTATCATTTTTGTTTTTCTCATTGATGAGAATCATGGTATAGTTACCTTTTGTTTGTCTTCATCATACCAAGACCTTTGTTCTTCAAACACAACATCTCTACTTGTAGTAAATTGCTTGGTTGAAGGACTATAGAGCTTGTAACCCATCTGAGTTGAGTCATATCCAATAAACACTGCCTTTGTTGCCCTTTCATCTAGCTTACCTCTTATTTGCGATGGTATATGAACGTAAGCTAAACAACCAAATACATTGCAATGTCCAAGACTAGGTTTTCTTCCATACCATGCTTCATAAGGATTCATATCTTGAAGTGATTTGGATGGCAGTCTATTGACAAGGTACAAAATAGTTGAAATAACCTCTGCCCATAGATAATGTGGCAACCTCTTCTCTTCAAGCATTATTCTGGTTGATCCAACCAATGTCTTGTTTATTCTCTCTACAATTCCATTCAATTGAGGAGATTACCTTGTAGTCACTTCCCGTTTGATACCTTTATCTTGCAAGAACTCATCAAACTCTTTAGAGAAGTATTCTCCACCTCCATCAGATCTAAGTTTCTTGAGTGATCTACCTATATAGTTATCCACATGTGCTAGATACTTTTTGAAGCAATCAAACACTTCATTATTAGTCTTGATAAAGTATAGAATAGTCCATCTAATATGGTCATCAATAAATGAGACATAATACCTTGATCTTGCCAATGAAGTTCTTGGCTTGGCCCCCATACATTTGTATGTACTAAGTCCAATAAGTTGTTGTGGATATAACCTTTGTGGTTGAATGGTTGTCTTTTTGCATTCCCAATCTGACATGCATCACATCTGTTGATCATGTGTTGCTTTGATATGTTTGGCAATCCAAAAACACTTTGATCCCTGCATATATCCTTTAAGGTTCTTTCATTCACATGAGCTAGCCTCTTATGCCACACTTCAAGCTCACTTAGGGTTTGAGACACAAAGTTGAATAGGGCTATGTTTTTGGTTTCTCCTACTTCAAAAGTAAAGAGCCTACCATGTTTCTCACCTCTAGCTATCTTCTCAAAGCCTTGACATGGATATTCCACAAAAGCTCCATGTTGGATGAACCTAACTTGGAAGCCTTTCTCAACTATTTGGCCTACACTTATTGGGTTTTTTTTAACAGTGGGAACATAGAGTACCTCGCTCAAAATATTTGTCCCGCCATTGGAAGCTTTGACATTACCAATCTTCTCCACACTATCCTTTAGTTCATCCCTTGTTTGAACTTCATGTCTATGCTTTGGACTTTCCAAGTCAGATAAAAGAGCTATGTTGCTTGCAACATGATTTAAGCATTCTGAATCTATGTAGAATAAATGATCATCTTCTTTAACTTCCTTGTGGATTAGATTCATCAAGAGAAATGAGCCCTCATGTTGTTGATCTTAAGAACAATTATCGTAGTCCCTTCTGTTATGTGCTCTATTGTTATTGTTGAAGTTGTGCCCACCTCTGCCTCTATTGTAGCCATATCCACCTCTTCCACTTCCTTTCTAGGTCTTCCCATTGAACTAGCAATTTTGAGTGGTGTGGTTGGTCTTATCACATATGGCACAAGGTTGAACATTCTTACCTTTGTTTTTTTCATGCTTTGTTTATTTCTTCTTCCCTTTCCACATGCTCTTGCCTGCAAAGTTGGCTTGGGAAGTCTCCTCTTCATCTTCTTCCTTCTTCTTGCCTTTCAGCTTCTTGTCCTTCTTATTTGCATATAGAGCACTAGTTGAATTACCATGATAGGATTTATCTTTTTTTATGCTATTTTTGGCCTCTTGATTGAAGATTTGTCCAAGAAAGATGTTGAAGTCTGGAGTTTGCACATCCATGATGAGATCATAGGCTGTGGTGAAAGATTGCCATTGCTTGTCACATCTAATCCCATTGAGAATTTGCCTCATGATGTCTTCTTCTTCAATCAGCTCTCCAATGGATTCCAATTGATCAGCAACCTCCTTGACCTTTGTAAAATCTCTATGATGGTTTGTTTAGGTGTCTTCTTCATTTGCTTGAATGCATTCCAAAGATTGGTTCTTCCTTTCCTTTGTACTAGCAGAAAAGAAAGTCTCTAGGGCATCCCAAGTCCCTTGAGATATCTTGCATCCTCTAATATGTGGTAATAGAAAATTAGAGATAGAATTGAGTATGTATGACCTTGCTTGAGCATCAGTTGCACACCAAAGTGTGAGTTTATCTGTTTCCTCATGACTAGGTCCTCCTTTGGATCTTGGAATAGGCATTGCTTCATAACCTGATACAATCCCATATAGATTTCTTCCTTGCAAATAAACCTCCATTTTGATTTTCCAAGTAGCATAATTGTGTCTATCAAGCTTCTCAATAATTGATGGAAACACATCTCCCATCTTGAACTTTCCTTGATACCACTAAAAGAAAAGTTGGAGAAGCTTGGAGAGGCTTGGAGAGGCTTGGAAAGTTGAGTTGTCGAGTGGTGAAGTTCATCCAGCAAACTAGCATAGGACTAGCCCTAGCTCTTTATATATGTAAATTAGAACGTGTAGGCTTGTGGTTAGTGCAATAAAACCCAATAGGTACTTTGGAACATCGACAAGAACAAGTTGATGCAAAATAGATAACTTGCACCTTGACTAGCTCACAAAAACCAAGGGAGTATCATACATAGGGTTGGCTTGCTATAATGCATAAAATCCCTAGTTTATAACAACTATATGTTGGAATTTGGGGCCCCAGGATCGTTCCAATACTAAAACCTCTTGAGCATACACAACTTAATTGACAAGATGATAAGTGAGATAGAGAAAGAAAGAGATCTTGAGACAAGGATAGGGAACGTAAGCTGGATGCTTACTTCACTAAAAATAATAGATGTCCAAATTACAACATGGGAGTACTACTCAACCATATAAAGTGGTGCACTCACTAATGGAAGAATAAGAAGATGATGATACAAAATTTAGATTATGTCGAAATAATCTAAGTGTGTGTGAAGAGAATGAAGGAACGAAGCTAACAAAATAGTGTAATGAAATTGTAAATCAACCACAAGGTTAACTCACAAAAGATAGTTACCACCACCTCGTAGAAGACTTCCTGCTGCAATGAGAGTAGCCTCTCCTTCACCACAACTTCACCTCCTTCAAGAGTGTGAGAACACTCTGTCTTCAAGAAGATCTCCAAGCTCTAGATCTTTGAGTGAGTGATTATACAAGGAGCCAAGGCCTTGTTTATATAGTTGTTGAGTACTCATGAAAAGCTAAAAGAAAGCACAACGATCGTGATTGATCGCTTACGAAAAAGAAAGCTCTTCCGTAGTCCGTGCGTCTGCGTTTCCTAAAAGCAAAGTACTAAAAAAATTCCGTCTTCGCGTTGCGTTTAACGGGATTCGAACCCGGGTCTACTGAGGCAGCTTTTAGAACGATGGGCTAGACCAAGTCGACCCACTTTGACTTGTTGAAGAAGAGTCTAGAAAGACTCTCCTATATGGATGTTGCGCCCGTCGACTGCTACAAGTATAAACTTGAACTATTGAATTATTGTTGGACCATATGATTTGACTCCAACAATCCCTCCTTCAATGTCATATTGGTACAAGATTCAGTAACCTGCAAATCTTCTCATGACTATCTCTAGTCAATGCTTTGGTAAATATATCTGCAACATTCTCACTAGAAGGAACATAAACCAGCTCAATGTGCTTCTTAGCTATCTGCTCTCGAATATAGTGGTAGTGTACCTCTATATGCTTTGTCCTTGCATGATGCACTGGATTTTTAGCTATAGCTATAGCACTATCTGAAAATATCTGAATGGGTTGATGTACTCTTACATCAAGATAACTGAAAATCTTCTGCAACCATACTGACTCTAGAGTAGTTGTAAATGCTGCACGATATTCAGCTTCACACGATGAAGTGGCAATAGTGGGTTGTCTTTTTGAAAACCATGAGATAAGACAATCTCCAAGATAAAAACAAAATCCACTAGTACTTCTTCTTGTGTCTCTATCACCTGCCCAATCAGAATCTGAAAATCCTTTTAGTAACAAATTTGTAGATTTCGAAAATACCATAGCATAATTTGAAGTTCCCTTCAAATAACAAAAGATCCGCTTTACTGCTTTCCAATGTAACACTGTCGGATTCTGCATGAACCTTGATACTTGAGAAACTGCAAGCTGTATATCAGGACGTGTATTACAAAGATATATCAAGCAACCTACTGCTTGACTATATAGAGTAGCATCATATGGCTCTGCATCTGCTACCATTTGTAAAGACGTGTTCTGATCCATAGGTGTTTGCATAGGTTTAGAATTACCCATCTAAAACCTTTCCAAAAGTTTCTCAATGTACTTCTGCTGTGTCATGTAGATACACTCATCTCGAAACAGAAACTGAATCCCAAGATAATAATGTAGAATGCTTAAATCATTCACATCAAATGTTTGCTTCAATTCTTCTTTGAACATCTGCAAATCTTCATCTCTAAGACCTGTGACTATAATATCATCCATATAAATGATTGCTATAATCATCATACCTGTTTCAGCTTTGACATAAAGAGTTGGAGCCGCATCTGAGTTATGGAAACCAATGGATAAAAGATATGTATGTATCTTTTCATACCATGCTCTAGGTGCCTGTTTTAAACCATACAAAGCTTTTATAAGCTTACACACTAAGTGTTCTTTACCTGTCTCTTCAAAACCTTTTGGCTGCTGAATATACACATCTTCGTGTAAATCACCATTTAGAAAAGCAGTCTTAATGTCAAGTTGATATATATGCCAACCAAAATGTGCTGCTAGAGCAAGTACTTGTTGATATATTTAGGTAGTGATGTGTGTGAACACTCTAGGACTGCCGGGGCACTTTTTTCCCTCTTTAGGAGGTTTTTTTCCCCCGGCTTGTATATACGCCTATTGCCCTAATGGGCTACTTATCTTTGTACATTCTCCAGTAATACATTCAGTCTTGTGTGTTGTGCTCCAAGCTTCTTCTTCTTCCTTGTGCTGTTCGCGTGCTTCCGCAGACGTCCAACTCCAACAATTGGTATCAGAGCAGGTCCTCGCTTCTTCTAGGGCGCCGTCGACACTCCTCCGTTTGCAGTCTCAGATTCGCACGAAATTTGGTGAGCATACTCAGGGTGTTTCCGATATCAAAACAGCATTTGCTTTGTGGTGCCAAAATCGCGATCTAAGCTCGTTTCGGCCTCCGAACGCACTATCGCAGCGCTTGTGCAGGCTATTTCGTCCTTTTGTGCCAAAGGTATATACCAGTTTCTGTTCGCAAGTTTAAGCGTCTCGAAGTCTACTACAGGTCTAGCAGAACTCGTTTGGGCAGTTCCGTTCAACTTTTTTAGATACAGTCAATTTTCTGCATCAAGGTATTTTAGTCACCGGCCATGGCTGAAAGCAGTGATGTATTCCGTATGTTGGCTGTTGAGGATAAGTTGGATGGTACCAACTACCCATTATGGGCTTATATGATGCGACATGTACTGGTTGCAAAAGGATTGTGGAACATTGTGCAGGGTGTTGAAAGACGTCCTGTTACACCTGTAACGACAGGTACTGCAAATACAGGTGTTGGAGCTGATGAAGATGGTGTCGAAGATGATATTCCACAGATTCCTGTTCGTGCTGCTGTTTCTGTTGCACCTACTGCAGAGCAGATTCGTTGGGATGGCAGAGATGCCCAGGCACATGCATTGATAGCTTTGTCTGTCAAACGTGCCATTATTCCTCACATTCGCTCTTGCAGAACAGCAAAGGATGCTTGGGATACACTTACCACTTTGTACCAGGCT
This sequence comes from Ceratopteris richardii, assembly GCA_020310875.1. Classification (NCBI taxonomy): domain Eukaryota; kingdom Viridiplantae; phylum Streptophyta; class Polypodiopsida; order Polypodiales; family Pteridaceae; genus Ceratopteris; species Ceratopteris richardii. The sequence goes on from CM035413.1 coordinate 26,866,895, forward strand.
AGGAATGAGGCTCGTGTTGCTTACCTCCGAAAACAGTTGGAGAGTGAGCACATGAATGAAGGTGATTCTATGGACAGTTTTCTTACAAAGATCAAAGACCTGAAGGAACAATTGATTTCTGCTGATGAGATTATACCAGATAGCTCACTTGTGCAGACCGTTCTGAATGGTCTTCCTGATTCATATCAGAGTTTTGCCTCTACTCTTCGGTTGATGATGAAAGGCAATCCGAATGCCTTGTCATTTGAGGAATTAGTCTCTGTTCTATTGCAGGAAGATCAGTCCAGGCAGAACAGGTCCATTATGCATGTTGCAGATCAAGCTTTCCTGGCTAGTCAGAAGGGCAAAGGAAAATGGAGCTCTTCTACTAGTAAGCAGAAATCTGCAAATGCTGCACATTCAAAGAACCAAGACAAAGATGAGAAAAAATCAGAAAAGCAGAAATTGTTTTGTAAGTACTGTAAAGGCAATGATCATATCATAAAGAACTGTCCAAAACTGGCTGCTAAAGAGGCAAAGAAGAAAGAGGCTGGAATGGTTGTTGCAGAGGCCTCTACACCAAAAACAGAGTCTGCAAATCTTGTGCAGGAAGAAGAATGGGCGTTTACTACTGTCTGCAGTTTTGACCCATCTTCTCCTGATCAGTGTATGTCTGCAGTAGACTCAGATGTTTGGTACTTTGACAGTGGGGCGACCAAACATATTACCTCGCAGCGCAGTTTCTTCTCTTCACTTGAGCCTGCTCCTACAGGGAATACTGTCACATGCGCCAATAACTCCTCTTATCCTGTTATGGGAGTTGGTAAGATCATTCTGACTACTGCTGATGGTAGTTCTTTCACTTTGTCAGATGCTTTATTTGTGCCAGGGATAAAAAAGAATTTGTTATCAGTTTCTGCATTAGCCAAGATTGGCTTGGTTGTGAAATTTGTTGATGACAGGTGTACAGTCCATGATCTCTCAAATGGCGATGTGATTATTGCTTCTGGCATTTTATGTCGTGGGCTGTATAAGCTCATAGACTATGAAAGATCTGTGAATGATTCGGCATGTGCAGTTCATGATTCTCAGGCTATGTCAGATGCAAAGCTTTGGCATGCACGCTTTGGTCATCTGAATTTTGCTAGTTTGTTACGCCTGCAGAAATCTGAAATGGTGTCCTCTTTGCCCAAACTTGAGGCGCCTGGAAAACATGTTTGTGAAGGCTGTATTTTGGGCAAAATGCAGCGTTCTTCCTTTCCAAAAGATGGTTCAGTTCGGGCTACACACAAATTGCAGCTTGTACATAGTGATGTCTGTGGTCCTATGCAGACACCCTCTTTTGGAAATTACCTTTACTTCGTGACTTTCATTGATGATTTTTCCAGGCATGCATGGGTATATCCACTCAAAGCAAAGTCCGAAGTGTTCATGTGCTTCAAACAGTTTTTGGTTTTAGCTGAAAATCTGTCAGCATGTAAAATGGGCACCCTCCGTTCTGATCGAGGGGGGGAATATATGTCTTCATATTTTAATGCATTTCTGGCTGAACGTGGGATAAAACACCAGTGTACAGTGCCGTATACACCTCAACAGAATGGAGTTGCTGAACGAAAGAACAGGTCACTCATGGAGATGGCGAGGTGCATGGTCAAAAGTCAGGCTTTACCACATAGTTTCTGGCTTGAGGCTGTCATGTGTGTAGCATATGTACTGAACAGGTGTCCCACTAAAGCGTTGCAGTCTATCACTCCATATGAGGCTTGGCATGACCGCAAGCCATCTGTTGCTCATCTGCGTGTTTTTGGTTGTTTGGCATATGCATTAGTGCCTGAACAACATCGCAGAAAATTGGATGATAAGGCAGTAAAATGTATTTTTGTTGGGTACAGTTCTGAAAGTAAAGGCTATCGTCTGTATCATCCACAGACTAAACGCATTCTGGTTAGCCGTGATGTTGTCTTTGTGGAAGATGCTATTCAGCCATTGCTTTCATGTACTAAGGAGACATCTGTTAGCTCCAAAGACATGTATGATACTTTGATGCCTCTTTTTACAGGTGGACAGGCTAGTGCTGGTCCTAATGAGGCAACTTCTCAGCCTTTGCAGGTTTCATATGATGATGCAGATCATTCCATTTCTGATGCAGATTTACATGATGCACTTGTTGATGAGAGAGCTGATATTGAGCAGGCAAAAACTATGCCAAAATGTCTGGTGCAGACTTTGCGTGACAGCAAATTAGATGCACCTTTGTCATATCGTACTCGTTCAGGCTCTCATAGTGCCTCCTTTGCATCAGATTGCTATGCTATGGCTGCATCTAGTCTCTGTGATGAGAATGAGCCTGTTTCTTTTGATGAAGCACAAAATTGAGAAAATTGGATGGCTGCTATGCAATCTGAATATGATGCTATAATGAAGAATGGTACATGGTCTTTATGTGACTTGCCTCCTGGCAAGAAGGCCATTGGCACTAAGTGGGTATACAAGCTGAAGCGTAAACCTGATGGTACAGTTGACAGGTATAAGGCTAGGCTTGTTGCAAAGGGTTATGCGCAGGAAAGAGGCATTGATTTTGATGAGACCTTTGCACCTACATGCCGTATGACTACTGTTCGGAGCATTTGTGCACTTGCAGCCCATCATGGTTGGAATGTACATCAGTTGGACATTAAAACAGCATTTCTGAATGGTGACTTGCATGAAGAAGTGTATGTTTTTCAGCCCCGTGGCTTTGTGCAGAAAGGGCATGAAAACCAGGTGTGCAGGTTAAAGAAGGCGTTATATGGTTTAAAGCAAGCACCACGTGCTTGGTATGAGAAGATACATGCCTATCTGATTGCACATGGTTTTGAGAACAGTCCAACTGAAAGCACCTTATATGTTAAGCGTGCTAATGATGTGCTTCTGATCATTGTTGTCTATGTTGATGACATGCTGCTCACTGGTCCTATTGAGACACATATTGCTGATTTTAAGGCTGATTTGCATGCCTCATTTGAGATGTCTGATTTGGGGCATTTGCATCACTATTTGGGCATTCAGTTTATGCACGTTGATGGTGGAATGGCTTTGTGTCAAACGAAATATATTGACACATTATTGCAGCATTTTGGCCTTGAAGACTGTAAGTCTATTGCCACTCCTATGGAGACAGGTTTACGATTGAGTCTTCATGATGCTGGAGATGCATTTGATGCTGTTCTCTATCAGCAGGCTGTTGGATGCTTGATTTACTTATGCATTACTCGGCCAGATATTCAGTTTGCTGTCTCACAGATGAGCAGGTTTATGCATTGCCCAGGAGTCACGCATTGGAAAGCGGTCAAGCGCATCTTTCGCTACTTGAGTGGTACTCGGCTACTTGGGTTGTTTTATCCCAAGGGGGGATCACTACCGCCAGATTTGCATGCTTTTTCTGACTCAGATTGGGCTGGTTGCTATGACACTCGTGTGTCCACCAGTGGTTTTTGCTTCATGCTTGGTAGCTCATGTATATCTTGGTTGAGCAAGAAGCAGCCTACTGTGGCCACTTCCAGTTGTGAGGCTGAGTATAGGGCAGCTTTCACAGCGACTGTTGAGTGTGTGTGGCTCAGACGCCTTATGGCTGATTTGGGTGTTGGCCAGTCTTCTGCCACCACCATCTTCACTGACAGTCAGAGCGCATTGGCAGTTGCGAGGAACCCTGTGTTCCATGCTCGCACAAAGCACATTGAGGTGCATTATCACTATGTCAGGGAGAGGTTCTCTGCTGGGGAGATCAGCTTGGCATATGTGCCCACGCAGGAGAACATTGCAGACCTTTTCACGAAGGCTCTGCCTAGGGAGAAGTTTGAAGCTTTCCGCAAAGCTTTGGGCTTACTTCCTTTTGTGGAGTGATTTCCACATAGCTTGGCACTTCCTTATACATGAGTGCCAGCTCCTTGTTCACCGCATCACTCCCAGGGGGGATTTGTTGATATATTTAGGTAGTGATGTGTGTGAACACTCTAGGACTGCCGGGGCACTTTTTTCCCTCTTTAGGAGGCTTTTTTCCCCCGGCTTGTATATACGCCTATTGCCCTAATGGGCTACTTATCTTTGTACATTCTCCAGTAATACATTCAGTCTTGTGTGTTGTGCTCCAAGCTTCTTCTTCTTCCTTGTGCTGTTCGCGTGCTTCCGCAGACGTCCAACTCCAACAGTACTGACCTAATAATAGTCATCCTAGATGTAGGAGCAAATGTCTCATCATAATCAATACCTTTTTGTTGTGCATATCCTTTGACAACCAACCTAGCCTTGTATCTATCAATAGTACCATCTGCTTTCCTTTTAATTTTGAAGATCCATTTTACACCTATAGCCTTCTTTATTTCTGGTAACTCACATAGCTGCCAAGTTTGATTCTTATGAATAGAATCAATCTCTTCTTGCATAGCTTTTCTCCAAATAGGAATTTTAAGTGCATCTTTAACACACGCAGGTTCATCTTCAACAGTCGTAAGTGCCAAAATATCATGAATCTCGAAGTCTTCAGCAAAACTTACATGATCTTTTTGCTGTCTAGTTTGACTTCTTGTTCTTACATGATCTTGTTGTTGTTGTCTAGTCTGACTCCTTGTTCTTCCAGTAAAAGTCTTTATACCACTATCTTTCCAAGTCTGATATAACCACGTAGGTGTTTTCTTGAATAGCGGTGAAACTCTTTCTGAACTTTCAGCTTCCACAGGTTTTGGAACTTGTCCTGTCGATGTACTAGGACTTTCTGGAACTTTAACTTCTTCCATTTCTGGAATCAAAGTCTCTTGTGGAACTGACTCTGTAGAAGGTTGTGAAATTCCTCTTTCTTCAATTTTTTCTTGAATACTAGGAATTTGAGTTTTAACTCCCTCTTGATATGGCTGAACATCTACATCCAGAATCTTTTTAAAAATTCCATAGTCATTTTCACTAATGAACTCCAGAATTTCTGCTTCTTTATCATAAACCTTATCTTCAGCAATATAAGCATTACGTGAAAGAATAACTTCACCTATCTCTGGAACATAAAACCTGTATCCTTTGCTTTCAACAGGATATCCAATAAAAACAGCTTTCTTTGCCTTTACATCTAGTTTGCCTCGGTCTTTTTTCTCAACATATACATAAGAAAGTGATCCAAACACTTTGAAGTAACTCACATTTGGTTTTCTACCATAATAAGCTTCATACGGTGTGATTACTTTTAAAGCTTTTGTAGATGACCTGTTTAAATTGTGATTAGCTGTATGTATTGCATCAAACCAGAATTTTGGTGAAAGCCTCTTGGATGCCATCATGCTCCGCATCATTTCAACAAGCACTCTATTCTTTCTTTCTGCAACACCATTTTGCTGAGGAGTATAAGCAATAGTAAGGTGTCGAGTAATACCTTTCTCATCGAGAAATGTCTGGAACTCATTTGACAAGTATTCTCCACCTCTATCACTTCTGAGAATCTGGACAGTTTCCTGACTTTCATTTTCAACCATAGCTACAAACTTCTTGAACATAGGAAAGACTTCTGACTTCGACTTAAGACCATAGATCCATGAATATCTTGTAAAATCATCCACAAATAGGACAAAATACCTGAAACCCTGAATAGAGTCTGCTCTCATAGGTCCATTCACATCTCAATGAATAATCTGCAATTTCCTGGTAGCTGTAATATGACCATGTTTCTTGAAAGGTAGTTTATGCATCTTACCTTCAAGACAACCTTCACATATATCTGAATCATCAGGTAGCTTGAATAAGGGTAAACTCTCAACCATACCTCTGTCTTTGATATTCTTGAGAGCTCCAAAACTGATATGTCCAAATCTTTCATGCCATAGCTTCATATCTTCCACCGGTGACGAAGATTTGACTGCATATGCTTGACTGATTTTTGACAAAACAAAGATCCCTCCTTTATGCTTACCTTGTAAAAGACACTTGTCTTCTTTATGTGATAAGATCTTAAAAAGATCTTTCTCAAATACAACTTTAAAACCATCACTTAAAAATGCAGATATAGATAGCATATTTATCTTCATTTCAGGTACATAAAGGACATCTGAAATTTGAAAAACACCACCTTCTCTTGACTTTAGGGTTACTGTACCTATTCCCACAACATCTAAATCATTGCCATCTGCAATAGTAACTCTTCTACCTGAAGAATAGGAGAGAGAAGAAAATACATCTCTACAACCTGTCATATGCTTTGTAGCACCTGAGTCGAATATCCAAGGACTTGCTGAAAGATCTTGTAAAGCTGCTTGATCAAAAGCTACTTCCTCAATAGTGATACAGGCATAAGAATCACCTTGAGATTTCCCTTTTTTATCATCTTCTGCAACATTACCTGATGCCTTTTTCTTTTCTGCTGCAATCCTTTTATAACATTCTGACTGAATATGTCCACGTTTCTTGCAAAAAGAACATATTTTTACCTTCTTCTTAGAAGAATTCACTTTAGATGTCGTAGATACAGAATCTAAAGTAGAAGGTGAAAGGGACCTACTTTCCTTCTTGGATTGTTTTTCCTTCTTCTTATCCTTCTTCTTCTTACCCTTTGATGAGGATGAAAGCGCTTCTTCATTCTCTTCCATTCCCTTCAACTGATCTTCATCTTGAAGCAACAAGAACTCTAACTCTTCAAATGTAACCTCTCTATCTCTTGTGGTAAGGGTAAGAGTGGTTATGAAGGATCGATATGAAATAGGAAGTGAATTAATCAGCGTGTTTACCATTTCTTCATCTGATATCACAACTCCTACATTTAGAAGTTGATCTCTTAAGTCAACGAGTCTCGTAATGTGGGTTTGAATTGACTCACCAGCTTTCATCCTTGTATTTGCTAGTTGTCTCCTCAAGTGAGCTTTTCTAGCAGGATTTCTGTTCTGAAAAAGATTCTCGAGCTTTAACCAAGCTTGACTAGAACTTCTGCAAGATCTGATCTGTGGTAGAATATGCTTTTTGACGCTCATTGCTATGAATGAAAGTGCTAAAGCCTCTCTAGCATCCCATCTTGCCTGATCTTTAGTAGGAGGAACTCTAGGTAAAGACCTAGCAATGACTCTCGATGTCGAAGTGGTTACCTCTTCTTCTGTTGGTTCTGTAATAGTAATTCCAGTACCTGTTGAAGCTGCTGTAGACCCTTCTTCGCCTTCTCGTCTTGGTCTTGTTAAGGATCCATTGACGATACTCCATAAATCCTTTGTCACTAACAAGTTCATCATCATGAAACTCCACATGGGATAATTAGAAGATCCATCCAACTTGTCTTCAATCTCAATTCTAATCTCACTCATCTTATCTTAAGTGTGTATGTCAATTATGTAGCTCTGATACCAAGTGTTGGATCCCGGGGCCCCAAATTCCAACACTATAGAAGGAGCAGCCACCTTAATATTGAATTGGTTTCATCCCGATTTTTCAAGGATGTGCAGAGAATGACCCCGAGACTAAAAAGCTTGAATTTCTCTGAAAGTAATGAACCAAATGATTGGAAAATTTGTACACATAAACTAAATAGTTATAGTTTTTCAATGAATGCTTAAACATTGGATTTGGAGATTTGTAGAGAGAGCAGTAGTCTCTGCAAGTTGACTGAGTCTAACAAAGAAGAGAAGAGAACAGAAATGGCACCAAGAAATGATCAAAGAGTATATGCATTGCTTCAAATCAACAATCTACTTAATGTAAAAATGATATGGAGTCTTTATATAGACTCTTGAGGATATGACCATGCCTTTTCTTCATGAATTTGGATTTGAAATCAGGCAAGTTTGATAGTTTAGATTGATTGGAATCTTTTCCCATAATCTAGGAAAAGAAAAAGTTGAAGTCATATCTACCTCTTGATTGATTGATTGAGAATCAATATCAACCACTTCTAACTTGTGTCTTTTAGGCGTTTTACTCTTTCCTTGTACAAAGGCAAATACTTTGGAAATTACATAAGAAGGTGATCCTATGATCAAACTCTCAATACAATAAATGAATACAAATAAAACTCTACAAGGAGTATATGTGGCATCATTCAAATGATGGATTTGATGAAGATCATGTCCACCTTAAGCATAATGAAAGATTGATGTTCCAACAAAACGAAGGTGATAGATCTGTCAGATTTTGAGGTGCGCCTAGCACACAAATAGCTCAAGGAAGAAGAAGAAGAAGAAGCTTGAAGCAAAACACAATACAGAATGTATTACTAAGTGAATGTACAAATATAAGTGACCCATTAGGGTTATATCTGTATATACAAAGACAAGAAATAAAACCTCCTAAAGAGGGAGAAAAGTGCCCCAGTGGTCCTAAATGTGTCTACAAACATCACTACTAAAATAGACCAACAAATATCGCATGTGAGTGATGTAGTGAACAAGGTGTTGGCACTCATGTATAAGGAAGTGCCAAGCTATGTGGAAAGAAATCAATCCACAAAAGAAAGTAAACCCAAAGCTTTGCAGAAAGCTTCAAACCTCTCCCTAGGTAGAGCCTTTGTGAAAAGATCTGCAACATAAATCCAAACTTATCTCTCTAATAGAGAACCTCTCCTTAGCATAATGATAGTGCACATCAATGTGCTTTGTGTGGGCATGGAACAATGGTTTCTCACAATTTCCAATGCACTCTAACTATTAGTGAAGATCGCAGTGGCAAAAGACCAACCAACACCCAAATCAGCCAAAAGGCATCTGAGCCACACACACTCAACAATTACTGTGAAAGTTACCCTATACTCAGTCTCACAACTAGAAGTGGTCATAGTAGGCTACTTCTTGCTCAACCAAGATATGCATGAGCTACCAGGCATGAAGCAAAAAATCATTGGTGGACACATGAGTCTCATAGCAACAAGCCCAGTTTGAGTCACAAAAACATGTAAATGTGGTGGTAATGATCCCCCTTTGGGATAAACAATCCAACTATCCTGGTACCAATCAAGTAATGAAAGATTCACTAAACTACGTGCCAATACTTGACATGTGGTCAATGCATAAACCTATTCATATGAGAGACACCAAACTGATATAGTGGTATTTAAAGTCCAATGATTGATACCACCTAAAGGTGTATCAATATTAATAAGATTCTTAGCTTTAGAATCTGAAAAAGGCATTGACATATGCTTGGACTTGAGTTGAGGGAAAGATCTTTGTAAATCTTGCAAGTAAGCTATAGAGCTTTCGACAAGTTAAAGAGATCTTATCAATAAAGACTAAGTCTTTATTCTTGTCGCAAGGTCAATCAAACTTGATCAAACTTGGTAAAGGATTGTTCAAGAACTTGCGATTGGGACTACTTTGAATTTTTCCCAAGTATTGGCAATCAAACTCCTTTTGGGAATTTTTCACTCAAGTTCCATTTATCCAATGGAAAAGTGTGAAAAGAGTAAGTTGTTCCAAGTCTGAACAGAGTGAATGTTCCAAGTATATAGTCTACAACCATGATAATGGTAATTAAGTATGTGGAAGGTACAACATAAAGTTTACCTATCCTTAAAGGGATTTCTTAAAGGTGAAACCCAAAAAAGCATGAGTGGATGCTTAGACTTAAGCAGTACAGAGATTCCTGTAAAATACTCAAGGTAGCTACATAAATCTTTAGTTAGAAGGGAATCTCAAGTTAAGAAATAAACAACTCTAGTCACTACAAATCAGTCAAGTATAACCAGTTGGACTTGAATTTGAAAAATTCAAGAACTTGGAATGATAACTCGTTTTCTTTTGAAAACCCTAGAAAAGAAGGATCGATTTTTTATCCAAAGGTTTTCAAGTTTCCAAGGTAAAAGCACGAGATCATGAAACAATCGTGTGAAGGAATCAAAACCTAGAAAATCTAGTTAGAGTTAATGCTTGAAACTTCCAAATCCTTTTAAAGAATTGAAGTGAGGAGGTGCTCTATCAAGAGATATTTAGGCTTTAGGGTAAGCATCATTCACATGTCAATGTGAATATAAAATGGGGTGGTATGGGACACCAGATTTTAGATGGTATGAGACATCATACCATGGGATGATAATTATCTTTTAGTCCTAGTGTGAATCTTGAAGTTAGATTTGATCCTTAAGGGAATTGAAACTTCAAAGGAGAAGTTTCAATTCAAGGAGGATAAAAACATGATCTCAAGATACTTCAATATTAAAAAAGCATGAAGAAACGAAGTAAGCTTCCAAGATCTTTTTTTTATGAAGAAACAAAGTAAGTAAACTTCCAAGATCTTCTTTTTCAAATAGTGAAAAGACTCTTATTTGAATGATCAAAAATTTCAAGATAAAGTGTTGTTGATTCAGAAATACTTGACAAATTTCTGAAGAAGTAGGAGTTTGACATTGAAATGATTCTTTCAACTAAGGAATAGAATGACAAAGTCACGCACCAAGTTTCTAGTGTAACTCGATAAATTCAACCGTTTGTCTCAAAGCAATGCACAAGAATTGCATTCCTAGTAAGCAGTCATAAAGAATGAATATATGCATGAACTTAGTCTCAAGTGAAGCATTATTTGAGTAAAAACTCATCAATAAAACCTTAGTGGGTTGATACACTGATGTTGGATACCACGCTAGTATCTTCTGGTTGGATGATGTTTTAGATTTTCTCTAAGTATTTTTGAGAATCCAATTTATTTCTCTTAAAGATAGGAAAAATGCTTCAATATCTTGTTGAAATAGATCTTTGAGTAGTCAACGTCTTGAGTCATCTAGAGTTTGACTCATAATGAGTATCTTAGAAGTTTGAATTGGTTGTACAAATTTTTAGTTCTTTCTTCTGCTTTCCGAATCTTTTGGATTTGACTCAGATATGATATCTGATTCATTTTACAAAAGTCCAAGGTTAGCTGGTTAGAACCAGGCACCTAAATTAAACATCCTAGATAGATGTTCTATATAAGAACTTATTCAATCTTCAAAACATGTTAAATCTAAGTTGACTTAACATTTTGAGTTTGCTTCTAGTTCTTTAGCGTAAATCTAATAGAGAAGTTAGGAATCGCTCATCAAATTGATGATTCCTAAGAACTTTTAGCTACCTCTTTTGAGAAAAGTGTCCTAAGTTGGATAACTTTCATTTTGGATTTTATTTGGTCAAGTTAAAGTATATTTGGCCAAAAGATATGGCAAGCCTCCTCCTACATTCTACATAGGATTTTTAAGCCCATTAGGGCAAAGTAGTCCTCCAGCCGAGTGAAAAAATCAAGTAATTGTTGGTTGGGAGTAAACCATTGTACATACATCTAAGTTAGATGTTTAGGCCAGCAAAACTTCAAGTTTTCAAAATCAAATCCAAGTGAGTCAAGAGTTCTCAAAGTCTTGATAGAGATAAGAATCCCGCCTTAACTACTAAGTCCATGCACTAGTTATGCCCATAAATGGGCTAGCAATTGGAATCTACCTATTTCACATGTTTGTGCCTAGATTGCACACTGAGAAATAAGCGAATTAGGCATGGATATTACTACATCCACCCTTATTATTCATTCACTACTTTGTACTTTGACCACTTTATCAAAGTACAAAGCTAGATGGTGTTTTGAATCATTTGGGTAGGGATCCCACCACAGAGATGAGACATGTTCTTCCAATTTTAGAACATGAGGCTCGGGGGTTTCCTACAGTACCTATATAGCTCTATTGTTTAGGACAAAAATATTTTTCCAAGGGGCAAAAAATGTAATAAAGTAAGTCTATGATCTAAGGTCCAACTAGTTTTAGACAGATATGAAATCAGACATCATTTGGTCACTAGTGTGTATGACCAAAGATCTCAAGACTAGACTTACATAGCAGGTCATGTGCTCTTGTAAACAAGTGATCCGCTTAGCTTAGTGGTTAAGTCTCAAGGGTGTGAAGGAGGAGGTCTTGGTTTCAACCTCCATGGGATACATGGGGAGAGTGTTTTGCCCAAAGAGAGCTAGAGCCTTCTAGAAGCATCCACATGTATTAGCTCAAGTTAATTGGGACACTTGGCATGTTAATATATTTAGGTCGTGATGTGTGTGAACACACTAGGACTGTCGGGGTACTTTGTTCCCTCTTTAGGAGGTTTTTCCCCCTGGCTTGTATATACGCCTATGGTCCTAACGGGTTACTTATCTTTGTACATTCTAGTGGTAATACATTCAATATTGTGTGTTGTGCTCCAAGCTTCTTCTTCTTCCTTGTGTTGTTCGCGTGCTTTCACAGATGTCTAACTCCAACAATTAGTAGCAGAGCAGGTTGTCGCTTCATCTACGACATCGTCGACACGCCTCCAGTCACAGTCTCAGAATTGCATGAAATTTGGTGAGCATACTCAGGGGGATTAGGAGATCAAAACAATTTGTTGTATGGTGCCGAGATCGCAATCTGAGCTCGTTTCAGCCTTCGAATGCACTGTCATAGCACTTGTGTAGGCTATTTTCTCTTTTTGTGCCAAAGATATATATAGGTTTTGGTTCGCCAGTATAAGCATCTTGAAGTTTGCTACAGGTCTAGAGAACTCGTAGAGGTAGTTCTGTTCACCTTTTTCGGATACAGTAATTTTTTTGCATCATGGTATTTTAGCCAGTGGCCATGGCTAAAAGCAGTGATGTATTTTGTATGTTGGTTGTTGAGGATAAGTTTGACAGTACCAATTACCCATTGTGGGCTTATAAGGCCTATTCAAGAAATTTGGGAATTATTCAAGTCCCATTTATATTTTTTACTATGTTAAAGTCTTAGGTTTGAGCCCAACCTTGATACCCCATCTACAATACAATCATCCTTAATAGTAAATTGTTAATTTAATATAATCCTATCAAGAGATAATAACATATTTTGGTGTGTGAATGAGTCAAAAAGTAAAACATTAGGACACAGAGAACTGTCTCAAAATCCTGTGTAATTCCCATTTTTCTTGAATAGGCCTTTTATATGATGTGACATGTATTGATTGCAAAAGGATTGTGGAACATTGTGCAAGGTGTTGAAAAACATCCTATTACACCTGCAAATATAGGTAATGAAGCTGATGCAGATGGCGTTGAAGATGCTGATATTCTTTATATTCCTATTCTTGCCATGGTTTTTGTTGCACCTACTGTAGAGAAAATTTGTTGGGATGGCAGAGATGCTCACACACGTGCGTTGATAGCCTTGTCTGTCAAACATGCCACTATTCCTTACATTCACTCTTGCAGAACAACTAAGGATGCTTGGGATACACTTACCACATTGTATGCGGCAAGGAATGAGGCTCATCTTGCTTACCTCCGAAAATAGTTGGAGAGTGAGCACATGAATGAAGATGATTCTGTGGACAATTTTCTACAAAGATCAAAGACTTGAAGGAACGGTTGATTTCTGCTGATGAAGTTATACTAGATAGCTCACTTGTGCAGATCCTTCTGAATGGTCTTCCTGATTCATATCAGAGTTTTGATTCTACTCTTTGTTTGATGATGAAAGGCAATCCAAATGCCTTAACATTTGAAGAGTTAGTTTATGTTCTATTACAAGAAGATCAGTCTAGGCAGAACACATCTATTATGCATGTTGTAGATCAAGCTTTCTTGGCAAGTCAGAAGGGCAAAGGTAAATGGAGCCCATCTACTAGTTCGATCGAGGCTTACTCCCCCTGACTTTAACTTTGAAATTGCAACTGTACAAGGAAGGGCATAGTACCCATGGGACCCCCCTTATCCCACAAGAACAGGGGGTTACAAGACTGGGTTAAACGACGGTCACAACTACAGCGGGGATGGACAAACGATGGCACCTTAGCCACATGCAACATCTTTCCAAGATAGACATGTCCCTTACATGTTGCTTCCAGGGGTTGAACCCTCGCCCCCGCCTCAAGACGCGAGAGGCCCAACCACTAGGCCAGCGAACTGGGACGTTCACATGACATTTTTTACCAAATTGGCTTTAAATATTTAATGAGTCTCATGATTGGAGTTCAAATGCTTGGTTAATTCACACTTGAGAGGTGTTCATTTATGATCGAGGATCCTCACTAGAGTTTGCTTGACATAAGAACTCTTGGTTTGGCACTTGGAGCCTTAATGTGAACATTTGTTTTGGCACTCAGAGCCTAAATGTGCCTTCAACATTTTCATTTAAAGGATCATTTTACCACCAAAGGATCCTCTACCCATAATTTTTCAATTTGGCATTTTTTCTTGTAATCCCTAAGGGGTTGTTTCTTTGTATTTTGTAGCAGTATCCACCCCAAAATTTGGCTCTAAGTACGTACAACATCAAGACCTTATTTTGTATTCTTCAAGGGTCCAACCTTAGTTTCCCCACCATTATTTGGCACTAAGTGCCTCATCATCATTGTACAACAAGCAATATAAGAAAAAAGGAGTATTGTGTGTGTGTGCCTAGGGAGGCTACTTTAAGCCCCCCTCTCTCCAAGGTGTCTCTCTTATCATAAATGTAGGGCTATTCTAGACCCCCCCCCCAAGGGTTTCAATTTTGGCGCCAAGGCTACTCTAAGCCTTCCGCTTTTTCCAAAGTTTGCGGCTATTTTTTCAAGTGTACTTTTGCACTCAACGTGTCTTTGATATGTGTTACTAAACACTTTCAAAACACTGTCTTCTCACTTGAAGGCATATGTGAACGTGATTTTTAGCACTTCTCCATGTCCTATTTTATCAAGGAAGTGTTTTTGAACAGTTGGTACTTGTTCCTGCAACCTTTCAAGCATAAGTTCAATTCAAGCTTTCCATATCACCCCAAGTTTACGATGTCAAAGAGAGAAGCAAGTTCATCATCAGTGCAAAATTATTTACCTTCTTTTATGCCCATGGTTATGCCTAAGGAAGAATTCTTAGATGGCCAAAATTATAGTCTCTGGAAAGATATTATGCATGCATATTTGTACACAAATCTTCTCCATGAAGATGTAGATGGGTCAGCACCTGAACCAAATAGGGTAAAAGATGTAGAATCTTGGAATATATGGAACGTCAAAGTTAAAAGGGCATTAGGCCAACTTCTCCTTGCATATGATGAGTTGACAAAGGGTCTCATCACTACATGTAAGACTTCAAAAGAAGCTTGGGATACTTTAGCAAATCTATATGAAGATAAAACACATTCCAAGATTTATGCCTTAGAGGCTGAATTTCACAATCTCACTATTCAATCTCAAGATACCATCACAAAGGTGATAAACCAATTTGAAGATTACCAAAGAAAGTTGGCACTTTGTGGACCCAAGATCTCAAGTGAAGACATGGCCATTATCTTAATCAACAAGCTTCCTCGCTCCTATGAGACTTTTGTGACCACTCTATGCAATAGAGGTCAAGAACTGACTTGGGAAAAAGTTAGAAGACTTTTTCTTCTTCATGACTCTAGGCAAAAGACCCAAGCTACCCAAGAAACAACTATGAAAGCCAAAGCTACCTTCCACAAAACTAAAGTTCAAAAAGGCAATCAAGAGTCTAAGGAGAAGGGCATAAAAAGTTTACTTGCAATTTTTGTGGCAAGCTTGGACACATCAAAAGTATTGCTTCAAGAACAAGAACAAGGATAAGTCTAAGTATAACCCAAAGATCAAACATCAGTCTCATTGCACAAGTGAAGATCTCTTTCTCACAACTGAACATAAGGCACTTGTCGCATCCACTCCTAGCAAAGAATGGATTTTTGACAGTGAGGCTTCATCACACGTGCAATGACAAAGATGAATTTCACGAGCTTGAAGAGCACAAAGGTCAAGCATATCTTGGAGACAACAAGTGCATTGAGATCCAAGGAAGAGTAAAGTTCAAGTTACAAACTTTGAAGATGATATCAAGTCACTCAAAGATGTTCTTTATGTACGAAGTCTTTGTAAGACCTTCTCTCTATGAAGGCCATTACAAAGTGCAACATGATGGTGCAATTTGATCACAACAAAGTTCAAGTCATCGATCATGAATCCAATGAAGCGATAGCTCAAAGCTTTGAAGAAAAGGGTCTCTACAAGCTTTCAAGGTTTATGGCTAAAGATTCAAGTCTTAGTTTGTGGCATTGCAAATTTGGACATACCTGTTGCTTAGCTAAGATCTCCTCAAGTCATCTTGTCAAAGGCCTACCCAAGATTGCACAAGTGGAATTGAACTCGAAAGCATGTACTAAGCAGAGTTTTACCCCTTTGCCTATAGAAGCATCCATTTATGCATATAAACCCTTAACATTAGTCCATGCCGATATTTGTGGAAATATGCATATACCTTCTCTAAGTGGGTCAATTTACTTCTTTCTAACAATCGATGACTTCACTAGTTAGACTTGGATGTATTCGCTAAAGGATAAAGAGGATACCCTTTCCAAGTTCAAGGACTGGACACAAACAATTCAAGAAGGCTTTCCAAGTGTTAGGCCGCCGGATTGGCACAATGTAATTTTATTTTCATACATCGCACGATCGAAAGGGCATAGCAAAGAGATGTAACCTTTTATCTATTAATGAAAAGACATTACGGGGTTCTCCGGCAGTAGAGGAGATGGGATGGCCAGACTGTCTGTCTGGGCGATTGCGACCGTGCAGAGATGTCGTGGTGCAGAGTTTGCAGATAATTGGAGTACTATTATTCTATTGAATTGCCGTAATTTATTACTAACACAATAACGTTGTCTTAACATCAATAAGTTTGTACGACTATGTGGCTGATAATTTGCGCGATAACCTACTGTGTGAAGATAACCGTAATCAAAGAATCGTAACTATGTAACAGAAGTTAATGCCTTGACGTATAATCACTGTTTGGTTAAATGGTTAATTGGGAAAATTAAGTAAAGGGCCTCTGCACTGTCAGACCCCTACCATCCCCAAGAACCCGAAAAGAGATTAAAAGTGGACGTGATAGAAGTCCTTTTTAACACTGGCGCCGTCTGTGGGAAGATGGAAATAGATTGGGAATAAGCAGTAAGGGAAGAGCAGTACGCAAGGCAAGCGGTGCAGAAGTGATATATGCTGGTTACTCGTTCCGACGAGTCCTATCCAAAGTATAGGAGAGATCAACATCCCTGGGCAGTTCCAAATCTATTAGGGACACCCCCAGGTGGTAGAAGTATAGGCCAATTAAGCCCAGTTGTAGAAGGATCGGAGTCAGTTAGCAACGATTCCGGTGCCAGTTCGATGGCACATGATGAGATTCCGGTGAATTCCGATGGTAATCCGATACTTTCTGAAGAAGGTACAATGACTTCTGGGTGTACAGAGACGCAGTGCGTAGTTAGTTCGACACTATTGGGTCAGAATTCGACCATTTTTTGTGATAAAATTGTGTTACCGAGTGAGACCGTTTCCGATGAAAAGGTAACCTGGTGCGGTGAAAGTTCGATAAGTTCCGGTGGAAGTTCGATACCCTTTGGTGGAACTTTGAAATTTTTTGGTGATAGTGCGGTACTACTGGTGGATCCGTATTACGTTCACCACTCTTTGGTGCAAGCTTACCTAGTCTCGATACCAAAGCTAAGGATAGGCTATTTGATTTGGAGATAAGTAAGAGAACAATGCCATTTTTGAACCGGAAGGTGAGCAGGCTGTTAATACAGATTCTGAAGAACAAGAGACACCTCCTCAACATCCAGATAACAACAATATTATCCACCATAGCACCATGAGTGGTTCACAGTCACAGCAGCAAACACCTCCACAGTCGCAACCACAGTTTCAGCAGCAGCAATAGCAGCAGTCGTAGCCAATCTTGCCAGTTCGACCAGTTCCAACAGGAGCGACTTATACAAAGTTTGGTGGATTCCGGGGGATGACCCTGATGCCCATGTACGCACCTTTGAGATCAATTATGCAATATTAAACCACCCACCCGACTCGCGCGTACAAGGCCATTGTGTTTCAGGCCACGCTGGTCAACGAAGCAGCGAGGTGGCTAACAGAGTATGATATTAATCATTTCGGTAATTATGATGAGGTAAAGAACGCATTCCTGCAGCGGTATCGCCTGAAGAAGAACCCTGCAGAGATCTTTGATTACTTGCAGAACAACCGGCAGAAACCCCATCAAAGTGTCCAAGAGTATGCGACACTGTTTAGAACGCACCTACGACAATTGCCACCGGCGCATGCTCATCTGCCTGATGATGTCATCACGTAGTGGTTTATCAACGGCTTAAACCCACAGCTCAAAAAATTATGATTATCCGCTGTGTGGGTGGAATGACGTTGGATGATGTCATTGCGATGGCCTTGCAATTAGAGCACAAAATCGGAGGATTTACGGAAGACTTGGAATGCCTGAAAGCCAACAGAAACGTGACTGAGGACTCAACCAAAGAGGTGTTCTGTACCAAGTGTAAGAATCCCGGTCATACCAGTTCTACCTGTGCCCTCAATCACATGTATTGTGCCATCTGTAACACGATAGGGCATTCAACAGAAACATGTGCCTATAACGCAAAGGTGCAAGGAAGAGCGGGAGTAAACGCCATCATACAGGAACAGGGCTAACCTGGCACCCATTATGTACCGCCACAATTGCACACCAACCAACAGCAAGGATACATGAATTATCGGGGTCAGCGCAATTTCAATCAAAACTGATGGCAGACGGGCACATCGGCTGAAGGTAATCCTCTCCCACCTCCACGATGTCACTTCTGTGGCGAGGTTGGGCATATTCGTTGATTTTGTAAAGAAGCTGCACACTACGACAAAAGGAAGAAGGAACGACAAAGTCCAATGACAAACATGGTTTATATTTTTCCGGTGGATTCACAAGCAGTAGCCGTACAGACAAGGTCAGGCAAACAATTGCAACCGGCAGCTGAAGTGTTCGAGCCTGGAGTCCGTGAGCAACAACGGTGTTGTCGATCGTATCCCGCAGAGCATATACACGCAGCAAATAGACAAGAGACAAGAGAGAAAAGAGACGACACAAGATTGGGTCCAATCTCCCCCCACATGCTCTCATGGACACTCTATGAGAGCATGCGTATTTATAGGTGATTCATATTATGTCCTTGATGGAAGATACATGAGGGCCACACTAAAAATAGTGTACTTTTGCTTTATTTACAAAAATAGCTAAAAATAGCTAAAATAACTAATAACTTATTCTCTAAAAATATCTCCAAGTATGTGAATAAATCCTCTTGCGTTCACACTCGTTCACACTTGAACTTGTTCATACCCTCATGGATCTCCACCTGCTAAATCAAAACACAACACACATTAAAATCCTCAAGGCATTAAACCTTCATTCCAAGTATTCCATAAAGTATAACAAGGGGATTTTTGCAAAGGCAAGCCAATGGACAACAAAGGAGCTGACGGTGTTCCCTGATCCTGTCCTGATAACTCAGGTTCCTCGGCTAAGTACAAGATCGAATGCCTAGATTTCTGTCCCGACAACATCAGAACCACAATCCGAATAGGTGATGACCGCAGCACAATCCGACCAGGTATGGGATGTTATTTTTAAAGCTTCAATCACTCTACCTTTGGGACAGTTGTTTGCTTTATTTCCTGGTGTCCGACAGCAGTTTCAACAGCAGGTCAGCCCTAGACCTTCTTGTACTCCCATGACTGCGACCATACAACCGGAGATGCATCTTACAGTGGATCATACGGTTCCGTTGATTACAGTTTGGTACAAAAACTAGAAAATTACACGTCTTAATTGACGGAGGGTCTGGCGCGAACATAGCAACTGTGACACTTTGTAAGAAATTGGGGTGGAACCAAATTGAGCCAGTACAGTTTTTTGTGCGGATGGCGGACCAATCCCGAGTACATCCGGTGGGGTTAATCTGTAATATCCCTATTACCTTGCAGGGGACCACATTTAAAATGACTTTTGTAGTTCTGGAGCTACCCGAATCCAGCCTCGACTACAACTACTTTTCGGTCGACCATGGCTCAAGCAAGCCAAAGTCGTACAGGATTGGTCAGCTCAGGAGCTAAGTTTTAAGAACAATCACCGTAAATATGTAGTTCCATTGGATGCTATGCAACCCTGTGATTTACACGCACGCCCTTATGTAGCAGAACTAGTTCATATGCTAGAGGGGCTATCTGATGATGAGGAGGAGGCTTTTCTTAACGCAAATAAGGACCTTATTGCCTTAGGGACTGTCGACTTACAGGACGTAGCAGACCAGTGGAGTCCGACAGCTTGTACAGTCATGCCACTGACGGAGGAAGCAGAAGCAGAAACCGATATCATGGTGGATGAAGCGACCTTGCAACAATTGTTACAGCCTGCTGATGATTTGGCAAAGCCCCGACAGTTTTATGTACCGGAGGATCAGTTGGTAACATACAATTTGGAAGATACGATCAACTAGAGGCCATTCAAAATTAAGGCCAGATTAGCATAGCAATTCCAAGAAGATTTGGTCCAACTCTTACGTGAATTTTCGGATGTTTTTGCCTAGGACTATAGAGATATGAAAGGTCTTGACCCACGGATTTATCAACATCGAGTAGTGCTTAAACCGGATGCGAGGCCAATCAAACAATCTAGTTACAGAATGAACCCTAATTATGCTGCACAAGTGAAGGCTGAACTTGATCGTTTATTGAAGGTGGGATTTATTGTGCCAATTGAGCATGCTGAGTGGATATCACCAATAGTGATAGTGCCGAAGAAAAATAAACAGTTACGCATTTGTGTTGATTACCGGAAACTCAATGCCGCCACTGTACCAGATCTGTTTCCTCTCCCCTTTCTGGATACAATGCTCGACAGGGTAGCAGGCCATGAAATGTATTCTTTTCTGGATGGCTATAGTGCATATAATCAAGTGTGGATGGCAGAACAGGATATACCAAAGACAGCATTCATCACCAACTGGGGTGTCTATGCCTGCACCGTAATGTGGTTTGGTTTATGGAATGCCTCCAGTACATTCCAACGATGTATGAAGGAAGTGTTCTCCCCTTATTTGAAAACATTTATGCAAGTTTATTTGGATGATTTTTCCTTGTTTGGTGATACTTCCGCACACCTGTATCATTTATGGTGCTGCTTTGAAAAATGCCGGGAGTACCGACTATGTTTGAACCCCACCAAATCAATTTTTGCGATCTCCTATGGAAAGCTGCTAGGTCATATCATTTCTAAACAAGGCATCCAGGTAGATCCGGATAAGGTAGCAACCGTGTTGGAGGCACCGGTCCCAAAGACACCGAAAGAAGTTTTGCGTTTCCTTGGCCCGATCCGGTGGCATGGCAAACATTTACAGTGGTTAGCTCATCTAGCGACCCCACTCAATCGGCTTATGACCAGCGCTCCGTGGAAGTACGAATGGACTCATGAGTGCCAAAGTGCATTTGATCTTTTAAAGGTCTTATTGATGCAGGCCCCGATCCTGCAACCACTTGATTGGGAACGACCGTTCCATGTCTTCGTGGACACGTCAGATATTGCGATTGGTAGTGTCCTCATGCAACAGAGTGACAAATGGTTTCGGCTTGTGTATTATGTGAGTCCTCGATTAGCTCTTGCAGAGAAAAATTACTTTGTGACTGAACGAGAATGTCTTGGATTGGTTTACTCCGTGACGAAATTTTGGCATTACTTGTTGGGTCGTAAATTTTCTTTCCATGTGGACCATGCTACACTGGTGTACTTGGTTCAGCAGCAACATTTAGGTGGTCGATTGGCTAGATGGGTTCTACTATTACAGGAGTTCGAATATGAAGTTATTCATCGACTCGGCACAGCACATGCCTTGGCGGATTTTCTATCTGGCTTGGATTCCGATGAGTCTCCGGTAGGAGTGAATGATACGATGCCAGCCATTTATGTCACCGACGTCGCTCCTAAAGAATTTGTAGAACTTCCTGTTGCTCCTACCTACTATGATACCGTAATGACTTTTCTTACTGATGGTTGTCTCCCTCCAAATACTATTGCTCCTCTGCGGCGAAAAATTGCGGTCTACAATTGACGGTTCTGGTTGATTGTAGGTCAACTGTATTACGTTGACCATATTGGTGTTTTACTCCAATGTGTTCCTCCACATGAATCGGCTTCAGTGATTACTATGGCTCACTCGGCACCCACCGGAGGACACTTCGTAGCTGATCTTACTCACCGGAAAATTTTGCAAAGTGGGCTATGGTGGCCTACAATGTACAGAGATGTGGTTAAATTTGTGCAGCAGTGTGATGTCTGTCAACGGACTGGATAGCCCTTGCAGCGACACTTCTTTCATCCTGTCTTACCTTTGGAACCCTTTCAGAAGTGGGGTCTAGATTTTATTGGCCCAATAACACCACTAGCGACCCTCACCACCAATCGATACATACTGACTTGTACAGATTATGCCACCAGGTGGGCGGAAGCTTGGGCTTTACGTTCTGCTACGGCTGTTTCGGTGGCAAAATGTTTGATGAAGGATGCCTTCCCGCGTTATGGATTACCTCTGGAAATAGTGACGGACCAAGGAACACATTTTGCCAACAACTTAATGCAAGTGCTGACTCAAACTTTTCAGATTATGCATAAATTCAGCTCATCGTACTATCCACGTGCTAATGGTCTGGCGGAAAGTACCAATAAGATCTGTTGAATATGCTTTGTAAATTGATTTTGGAATGTCCGGAACGTTGGGATCAACTACTACCTACAGTATTATGGGCATACCGGACCACGTACAAAGTAGCCACAGGAACAACTCCGTTTAAACTTGCTTAGGGTATAGAAGCTATTGCGCCCATGGAAGTAGTGATACCGAGTCTGCGTGTTGCCTTAGCTCATAAATTGTTGCCGGAAGAATCTTTGCCATTTCGGTTGGATACGCTCTGATCATTGTTTGAACACCGCTAGGAAAGTTTCATGACTCTCCAAGAAGTTCAACTTCGTCAAGCCCGTACTCATGACCGATTCCTAAAGACCCCTGTCTTTACGATTGATCAACTTGTGTTATTCTATAATGCTAAAGCAAACAGATCTGCTAGGAAATTTGAATTACAATGGTTCGGTCCATATCGGATTGCTAACAGGAGCATGCAACAAGCATTCCAATACTTCACCTACTCAAGGGAGGTTCTCCTTAGGGAAATATACCCTTTAACACTTCTGTGAGCAGGTGGATATCAATGATTGCACAGAGTTGTGAATACTCAAGAAAATATTAATGACAACTGAGAATGGAGGAAGACCAATCACTCCTTAGTTCGAACGAATGATTACAACATAGGCAAGAGAAATGCTCTAAGTTGATGCTCTGGGCTAGCATGCCACTCCAGAACTAAACACATTCATTACAAGAGATTCGTCCAATCCATACAATGATCACAGCTAGATGCAGGTTAGCCCTGATCAATACAAAGTCTGAAGAATTTCTCTAAGGAAAAGAGTATAAAAATACCACTAACTCACACTAAAAGACAAGGCCAGGCCACTCTCTTCACACTATAGTGCTATTAGCCCTCCACTGAGAAGCCCACGCTCTGTATCCACACCACATAGTGACTTCCTATAGTAGGCTTGTAACCACAGATTGCAAAGAGAGGACCCTTGTACGCATGTAAGTATATGTGTGTATGTCCCAAATGAACACAAATCCATTTCTTTTATAGGCTCCAATAGGCCAAGAGGGCCTTGCCGATTCCTCACGTCCACTGATCATGCGCCGATTGATTGCCCAAAATTGGAGAGGTAGATCAAATATGCCACCAATCTTGAATTGGATCCTCAAAAATAAGCAGTCATCATGAATGGTTGGCGGCAACAGTCATTTCTCCACTTTCACTTTTACCACTTACACTTTTACTGTCACTTTTGAATGCAAGCCGAGATCCTCATTTTGTGCCGCCCTTGATATTTGAATGACCCTGAGAAGCACATCCTTCACCTTATTTTTGTAGTAGCTTTTGATCCTTACATACTAAATGGATCATGTGGGAGGTGAGTTGTGGGGAGTTGAGGGAGATTACGCGGGGTGTGGAAGGTTGTGGGTGGGAATAGGGGGTGAGTTGTGGGGAGTTGTGGGGGTTTTTAAGGTGTGGTCAAAATTGATCCAAGATTCCAAAATTATCATTGGACCATTGGAAAGTACTTGTCGAGAGCTTTCCAACGCTATATAATACTGTAGGGTTTGGTTGAGAAATGATCCTCCAAATATCCATCAAAAACTGCATGAGAACTTTGTGGGAGGTCGTGGGAAATTGTGGGATTTGTGGGGTTTGTGGGGGGTTGTGGAGGGGTGTGGGGTTTGTGGGGGGTCGTGGAGTGGTGTGGGGTTTGTGGTGTTTGTGGGGTTTGTGGAGGTTGTGGAGGGGTATGGAGTTTGTGGGGTTTGTGGGGGGTCGTGGAGTGGTGTGGGGTTTGTGGGGTTTGTGGGGTTTGTGGTGTTTGTGGGGTTTGTGGAGGGGTGTGGGGTTTGTGGGGGGTCGTGGAGGGGTGTGGGGTTTGTGGGGTTTGTGGGGTTTGTGGTGTTTGTGGGGTTTGTGGGGGGTCGTGGAGGGGTGTGGGTTTTGTGGGGTTTGTGGGGGGTTGTGGAGGGGTGTGCGGTTTGTGGGGTTTGTGGGGGGTCGTGGAGTGGTGTGGGGTTTGTGGTGTTTGTGGGGTTTGTGGGGTGTGTGGGTTTGTGGGGTTTGTGGGGGGTTGTGGAGGGGTGTGGGGTTTGTGGGGGCTTGTGGAGGGGTGTGGGGTTTGTGGGGTTTGTGGGGAGTCGTGGAGTGGTGTGGGGTTTGTGGTGGGTCGTGGAGGGGTGTGGGGTTTGTGGGGGGTTATGGAGGGGTGTGGGGTCTGTGGGGTTTGTGGAGGGTCGTGGAGGGGTGTGGGGTTTGTGGGGTTTGTGGGGGGTTGTGGAGGGGTGTGGGGTTTGTGGGGGGTTGTGGAGGGGTGTGGGGTTTGTGGGGAGTCGTGGAGTGGTGTGGGGTTTGTGGGGTTTATGGTGGGTCATTGAGGGGTGTGGGGTTTGTGGGGGGTTGTGGAGGGGTGTGCGGTTTGTGGGGGGTCGTGGAGGTTTGTGGGGTTTGTGGGGGGTTGTTGAGGGGTGTGGGGTCTGTGGGGTTTGTGGGGGGTCGTGGAGGGGTGTGGGGTTTGTGGGGGGTTGTGGAGGGGTGTGGGGTTTGTGGGGTTTGTGGGGGGTTGTGGAGGGGTGTGGGGTTTGTGGAGGGTTGTGGAGGGGTGTGAGGTTTGTGGGGGGTCGTGGAGGGGTGTGGGGGTTTGTGGAGGGGTGTGGGGTTTGTGGGGGGTTGTGGAGGGGTGTGGGGTTTGTGGGGTTGGAGGGGGTCGCGGTGATGGTGGGGGCCGCGGGGGTGGTGGGGGAAAAGAGGAGGGGACGGTGGGGTTGGAGGGGGTCGTGGTGATGGTGGGGGCCGTGGGGGTGGTGGAGGAAAAGAGGAGGGGATGGTGGGGTTGGATGGGGTCATGGTGATGGTGGGGGCCGCGGGGGTGGTGGAGGAAAAGAGGAGGGGACGGTGGGGTTGGAGGGGGTCGTGGTGATGGTGGGGGCCGCGGGGGTGGTGGGGGAAAAGAGGAGGGGACGGTGGGGTTGGAGGGGGTCGTGGTGATGGTGGGGGCCGCGGCGGTGGTGGGGGAAAAGAGGAGGGGACGGTGGGGTTGGAGGGGGTCGTGGTGATGGTGGGGGCCGCGGGGGTGGTGGGGGAAAAGAGGAGGGGACGGTGGGGTTGGAGGGGGTTGTGGGGGAGAGAGAGAGAGAAAGAGAGAGAGAGAGGGAAATGCCGTGATACAGACCCCCACATCAAGTCTTTGCACCATCCCGGTGCAATTCCCAAAGCTGAAAACAAGATAGTGAAGGAAGTTCTTCCTCCTTGAATTAATTTAGGTAATTCTTCACCCTGGAGATATTGACCTTTTTTTTTTACTTTTTTTTTTACGTTTTTTTCATACTTTTTTTTCACACTTATATATATATATATATATATATATATATATATATATATATATATATATATATATATATATATATATATATATAATAAACTGCAATCACTGAATGAAATACGGTAGGTACGGTGAGTGAAATGCTTCCAATTTACCTTAATTCAGTTACTTCTTCACCCTGGAGATATTGACCAGGGGTATCCTCTTACCCTGCAAATCCTCCAGATGTACTGCTCCATGAGGTAATACCTTTACCACCGTGTAAGGTCCTATCCATTTGGGTGCTAGTTTGGTTGAAATTGCTGGGACCTGATGCACTAAAACCATGGATCCTTCCTATACCTCATTGGACCTCAGATACCTGTCATGCAGTCTCTTGTGCTCTTCTTGTGTTACCTGAAGTTTTTGCATTGCTCCTTCTCTGTATTCTTCTAATGCCACCGATCTCTCAATGGGAGGTTCAATTCCAATGGTTTTGGCTCCCATTTCCTTTTTGATAATGAATTCAAATGGGGCCAATGCCTCTTTCCCATATACGAAGCGAAATGGACTCTCACCAGTGGTTCCCCTTCTTGTAGTTCTGAAAGCCCAAATTGCACCGATCAATGCTTGTGGCCAAAAGCTTTGATGATCAAAAGATAATTTGCGCAGCAACCCGATCAAAGTCTTATTGGAGCTCTCTGCTTGGCTATTTGCCCTTGGATAGTAGGCACAAGATTTTTTATGGAAGACCTTGTACCTGTCAAATATAAATTGGAGCAGCTCGTTTACAAAATGTGTTCCCCTATCACTAGTGATTTCCAATGGGCAATCGAATCTTGAGAAAATACATTTATACAAGAACTTAGCTACTGTTAAGGCCGTGCAGTCCACAGTAGCTTTAGCCTCTATCCATTTAGTTGCATAACATGTGGCCATCAAAATATACTTCTTACCCCCAGGTTGACTAGTTGGACTAATTGGCCCTATGAAATCAAGACCCCATCGTTCAAATGGGAGCCATCCTGTAGATATGACTAATGGTTGGAAATTCAATCTGGTTGGCGTAGGAGCACATCTCTGGCAAATGTGGCATTCTTTAGCAAACTTGATCGCATCCTTGTAAATATGAGGCCACCATAGTCCCTTGTGGATGATTCTGTGAGCCAATTCTTCCCCCTTTAGATGCCCTTCACTGTGTGCTGCCTCAAGCAAAGGGGTTACCTCCTCTGGATAAACACACTTTCTCAAGATACCATCCTGACAATATCTATATAAATTTCCACTTATAAGTGAGTACGCTTTGGTTTTAAGGAGTAATCTTCTCTTTTCTATGGGTTTCAAATGCTCTGGGAGTTTTCCAGTAGTAAGAAAATTGAGAATTCCATCATACCAATCAGTCTGAATTGCTACTAAAAAGAGATTACTATCCACCAGCTCATCATTAATACTTGTTGCCTTCTCGCTCATTGTATTCCTGGACACTTGATCTGCCATGTAGTGCTCCC
The DNA here is from genome assembly GCA_020310875.1 of Ceratopteris richardii. Taxonomy (NCBI): domain Eukaryota; kingdom Viridiplantae; phylum Streptophyta; class Polypodiopsida; order Polypodiales; family Pteridaceae; genus Ceratopteris; species Ceratopteris richardii. Next base: position 26,894,152 of record CM035413.1, read on the forward strand.
TTCCTGGCTTAATGTGAATATCAAAGTTGAATTCTTGAAAGAGGAGTAACCATCTCCAAATCCTTCCAGCTACTATAGGCTTGTTTATCAAGTACTTCAAGGGCTGATGGTCAGATATGACTATAAAATGTACACCGAGAAGGTACTGCCGAAACTTTTGAAGAGCAAATACAATAGCCAAGCCTTCCCTTTCGGTCGTACTGTAGTCTGCTGGCATAAGAGATAGGTCTATCAACCTTGTGTGAAGATGATTGAGCTAGAACTGCACCAACAACATGGAGGCTGGCATCTGTATGCACATGAAACTCTAATGACCAGTTAGGAACACTTAAAAGTGGAGCAGTACATAACCTCAATTTTTGTTCACAAAATGCTTTCTCAGCTTCAGTGCTCCATGAGAAAGGGACCTTTTTACTGGTAAGCCTTGATAAGGGCTTAGCTATTTCTGAATACATTCGTATAAATCTTCTATGGTATCCTGCATGACCCAAAAAACTCTGCACTTCTTTTGGGCTTTGTGGAATAGACATGGAAAGGATAGCAGTAACCTTTGCAGGGTCAACCATTATCCCTTCAGCAGATACTATGTGACCAAGAAGAGTGCCCTTGGTGACCAAAAAATGACATTTAGCAGGATTTGACTTCAAACCTGGTTTGAGACATTGCTCAAAGATTTCCTTTAGATTTTCCAAATGATCATGGAAATCTTGAATTGTCGCTCTTCTATCTGTGCCTGAAAACACTGAAAAGTCATCCATGAAAATGCATAGAAAGGTTGTCAACCATTTGCCCAATAATAGATACATTGTTCTATTAAATGAAGCTGGTGCATTCTTCAAACCAAAAGCCATGCGAGTATAAACATAAGTGCCCCATGGAGTAACAAAGGCTGTTTTGTCCCTATCATCAGGATGGATCACTATCTGATTGTAGCCACTAAAACCATCCAAGAAGCTATACAAAGTGTGACCGGCTACTTCCTCAAGTACTTGCTCTAAAAAGGGTTGAGGAAATCCATCTTGAACAGTCACTTTATTTAAGGCACGAAAATCAACGCAAACTCTTATTTTTCCACTTTTTTTCTTGGGTACAATAACCATAGAAGAAAGCCACCTGGAATGTTCTATTGGAACAATTATACCTGCTTCTTCTAGTTTTGTAACTTCCAACTTTACCGCCTCTGCATATTTTGGATTGAGTCGATACAGCCTACTTCTTGCAGGCACGACTTCCTCAACTAAGGGTATTCTGTGTAATCCAAGCTCCTTTGGTATCCCTGTTAGATCTTTGTAGGACCATGCGAAGACATTTTTGTAAGCAAAAAGTAAAGAAGTTACCTTCTGTAGTAAAGGAGGATAATGCCATAGCCAAGAGCCCAGGTGGACTACTTGAGAATTCTCTTCATCCCCTAAATTTATTTCTTGAACCAGTGTTTTAGGACTGGTCTTACTTGAGAAATCATCTCCACTGTATGCAGGAGTGGAATTTAGTTTATATTCTGCAATATGTTCCCTGGTCCATCCTTGAGGTATATCCGAAAAGGGGAGATCCTCTCTGCATTCAGGCTCATAACTTTCCTTTTTTGGAACTTCTATAGTTGTTGCCCCTACGATGTTTGTATTCTCCTGCAAACTTCCATTCTTCAACTCCTTGGGAATTTCATAGCCTTTTCCTGCAACTCCTTCATCTGTAACTTCTTCTTCTATTTCACTGATTTCCACCGTGCAACACTCTGCACTTTCCATCATCCAATTCAATAATGTATCTTCTTCTTAGGGTAGAGAGGGCATTACCTGAGTGTCCACAGTATACCCAGTAGTTTTCCCTGAGTCGAATCCTTCTTCCAAATGTAGTTGCAGTTGGCTATTGGTGCTTGTTGAAATCCATAGTTTGTTTTTCCCCCAATCTTGCAAAGCTTTTGCTTGCCTCAACCAAGGTCTCCCCAGGAGTAAAGGGTAAGAAGTCTCCTGTGGAAGTGCAATAACAACAAAATCTAGAACAAAGTGGCAACCCTGTACTATCATCAATACCTTTTCAATAATGCCAAGAGGTGCAACCCGATGTTGATCTGCTAGTGTAACTGTGAATGGTGCCATCTTGGTGGGGTTCAAATTCAATTTCTTCATTGTGAAATCTGGCATCAAATTGATACCAGAGCCTCCATCTATGATCACACCTGTGAGAGCTTCATCCTTTATACAAACAGATAATCTTGAGCTTTGGTAGTCTGCCAAGGGTGCAGGGGGAAAATCAACCATGAAACCGTCTATACTGGGTGATTGGATTAAGTGAGCAGAGTGTATAATCTTCAATAAGTCACTTCTTATTTTTGAATCCATCCTTATAAGTTCGTACAGACTAACCTTGTGATGAATACCTTTCAAGATCTGTTCAATGTTTACCTCATGAGTGTCTTCTTGCAGTCTTGTTGGTTGGTCCCTTAGAGAAGTAGCCATCCTTTCATAAGCTCCTTCAATTTCCGCTATGCCCTTCCACCCCGCCTTATTTTCCTCTTCTTTATCCTGGACTCCCTCTTGTTCCTCTCTATGGGTTGCTGCCGCTTGGCAGAAATGATCTACACATGGAATGGTTGACACTCCACTGAATGCCAAGACAATTCAGCGAAGGCCAACAGACCACGGGTGCACAAATACTCACTCACTTTAGGAGTGAGGCATGCACGGAAGATAGCGACATTCGCGAGAGCTTCCATGGCACACAAGTAAACAGGAGAACACAGAATACACGGAGCACACAATCACACAAACACAATAGCTATTATCAATGGCAAAAACACGATTAAGTACGAGCACAGACAACAATAGGCGGCAAGAACCCTAATCATCGCGCAGTATTGGCGATATATCCTTCATGATTACGGCAGGCATGCATGCACAACAACAATATAAGGGAACCTCAACATCTCCCTCCTCCCTCTCTCTCTCTCACGCACAATCACTTTTGTATCTTTCCTTGGACAACCCGGATTATCCATGCAACAAGTCTACAAATAAGGAAATTGAATACGTTGGTCGAGAACTATTTTATTTTATTTATTTTTTAATAATTTTTTTAAAGGGGAGTTCGACTTAGGATCTACATTTCTCAAGGCTTTAATCAATTAAAAGTGCACTTGTACAATTTCTCAATGCTTTATTACTTTTTTTATATATGGGAGCCCAATTTGAGGTTGTACATATCCAAGAAACTAGAGAAATTTGATTATACAACTTTTCTTGACAGATTTTTTTTTTTCTATGAAATGGAAGATTTCCCTTTTTCTTGTATTTCAAAGCTACATCCCCTAGGTCAAAGTGAACTTCTGATCCGTCTCAAAGTGAACTTCTGATCCGTCATTGAGAGGGGGAAGAAACTCTGTTTCGAATGGAGGATCCCTGTGAGTCTCCTCCCTCCACTCAAAGAAAAAAGGGAGGACTGCGAAACAAAAAATGATGTAGCGCAGTAATGTTTTCAAACGCAATACGAAGTCACTCTCTTTGGACTTGGACTTCGAATGCATTCGAATGGTGATGGAGGAAGCGCCAGCTTCAGAGACAAAGAGTCTACAGGAGCTTGCGATCGAGGGACAGCGAGCGCTGGAAGCAACAGTGCAGGCTGCCCATGAAACCCTAGCTTCGATGAATGAGGTGCTTTGCAATGCAGCGCTCTGGAGCACATCGTCATCGACGTCATCTACTGTTACAAATGCTACAGTTTCTGCATCCGCAGCTTCAGTTTCAGGAGCTCCGACGAATACGGGAGCATCGGCAGCTTCTGAAACTGCCACTCCTCGAACGGACGCCTCTAAATCTAATGCCGAAGGATCTTCTCACCAAGAAGCTGGATGGGGTTCCCTTGATGAGGCCAGAGTCCGACTGAGGTCTTCTGCCACATCCCTAAAGGCTGTCATCTCAGCGATTTTCAACTCTCCACAGGTTTTTTTCGCTAGTCTTTTCATGCGTACTTCTCTCTCTCTCTTTGTTTCTCTCTCTCTCTCTCTTTGTTTCTCTCTCTCTCTCTCTATCTCTCTTTTCACTCATCGACAGCTTTGCGAGTGTTTATGCATGTAGAAGGTATGCAGGCAGTCTTAATAAACAGTGCACATGAATGTTACAGAGCAATGAAGACTGACTTTTCATACTATCACGCACAATATATGCACTCCTTTTATAAGGAACCTTTAGACATTTTCGCAATTTGAGCTGATAGCTTCTGTAATGGTCTATGAATTATCCATTTTAAGACACGAGAACAAAAGTTTATTCATGCATATTTATCATGACTGTCTTGCAATTTCGCATCTTAAGTTTTTTTGAACATTTTGGTGTGGAAACAGGCAAATCTACTCATAATATTGTTCCGAATGCACTGTTTTTTTTGTATTATACATTTTTTGTGTGGATGTTTTTTATTTAAAAATCTCGTAGTATGTAAAATTTTTTTTCCCTTTCCTTGAGATATGTGAACAGTGAGATTTTGTGGCCCAATTTTATTAGATTGCTATAGCAATTGAGAAGACCTATTTTTTTAAGTAAACCCTTGAGTTTTTGTTCTTCATGAGCAGTATCTGGTCTAGAAAAACTCGGCATGCATAAATGGACCCCAACCTGATGCATATGGTGTTGGAAATATGGTTATCATATAGATACAATAAAAAGGATCTCAAAATCTGCAGTTAGAGAGAAAGACACAGCAAAAGAGAGAAAATTTCGAGAGTAAATCAAAGAATATTTTGAATTTTGAACTATATTTATGAAAAGTATGAGCTAAAAAGCAATGTATTGTTGGAAAACTGCAAGAATGCTGCTGTATATACAAGAGAATAACCTAAAACCTGAGATAAACCATGAAGCAGTCGAGAACAGGTTTATGCTGAGAACTGTTGTAGGAGATAAAATCCTACGTTTAAATATTGAAAATATTTTTCGAACACTATCTTGATAGGTTAATTTATAACCTTAAAATCATGTTATTTTACGAGTTTTTTGTTTTAGGAAAATAAGCCTCATAAACACTTCCTATTCTTTGGGAGCTATCTAGATTCTATCCATACCCTATATGCTTATATCCAAGCTCACCTTGACCCTCAAATATGAAACTCTAGCTTCAGCTGTTAAGGTAAAATATCAATAGCAGGTCAACAAGTCAGCAAGATGTGGCAGCTGCGATCATAAAGCATATGTAAGCTAATTAAAGCCCAAACGATCAGCTACGTGAATGGATATCAAAAGCTATCAAGAATTGAAAAGCACCTATGCCAAATTTTTGTGAAAATCCTAGTATAAGCATGCTTTTCGTGAAAGCATCACTCTATTCATGTCCGCAAAAGAAATCGTCATTTGAAGAGCTTCTTATGTACTCTTACGTAGGCTTTTGGGAAAGGATCTCTTCTTGCTCTTCTTAGAGGAGGTTGTATCCATCCATCTTGTGAGAGTGGACAACTTTTATTGAATATACATCAGCTCATATTCATCGCCTACACTAGAGAAGAATGCTATCTGTGACCTGTTGGAAAATATGTGTAATGGGGCAACCCTCCACTTTAATTTTGGGTTACCAAAACACGGTCAAAAGGGCTGGTTAAACTAGTGAAAATGGTCAAAATGTGAGAAAGAATATTACTGCATATTGTGATAGTACTCACCAAGAGCTATCCAATGGTATATATAATATAACACATGGGTATTTGACATTTACATGGTATTGATGGTCAAATCCTAATTTATAGGCTGTAAGTGAAAAGCAGTTAAGAAATGTGAAAAGCACATGTACACTTGTCAAAGTCTCGTAAAAAGAAGTTTTTTTTGATCCAGTGGTCCTAAGGATGCCACGTGGCTCCGAAAACAAAATTGAAAGAAAAAGCTCCTCGTAAATCATGACATAACTTCCGCCAAGGTTTATGAAAAGCTGTTTTTAAGACTTTTGGGAGGTAAAAAATTCATGTACAAGCGCATCTATATAAAGACTAGAGTTTGGGCTCCCATGTTATCACTTAAGCTTGTGGAGGGGAAGGAGAGCCATTCAACATGGAGGAGGTGGAGCTATGTGCTCTTCATCATTTTCAAGGTGTGCGGCAGCTTGGAGCTTATCTATTTGAGGCAATCATCTTCAGCTTTGGGGATTGTGGAGTTATGGACAGCTTGTATATCTTGCATATCACTTTTGCTATCTTGGAACTTCATGTACTTCATCTTGGAATGTAATGATCATACGTAGAGCATGGCTGCTTTTCTCTCCCTCTCTCACTCTCATGTTTTGTCTATTCTGCATCTTGTCTCTATTTTCTCTTTGTCTTAATATTGAATGTGGGCCTAAAAGCCAACATGAGCAAGGGGTGCTTTTGCCTTTTTTTGGAGGTCTATAAAGAGTGATTGCTTCATCCGTATTTGGCCTCTTCAGCCCTAGCCTCTTTCTCACTATCCTTGAGGCTTGAGGGCTCTCTTTGAGTGGTTGAGTAGTTAGTTGGTTTGTTATTTTGGTGTATCTTTGTATTTCCTATCATTCTAATTTTTGATTCAATACTTGTCTATGTATATGCTCTCTTGGTGTGTATATTTGATTGTCTCTTGTATCGATCTTGCTTCTTGTGCTAACATGAACATGAGGTTGAATGTTATCTATAGCTGCTAGAGCACAAGAATAAGGGTGAGGATTGGGAGGATAGATTGAGCATAGGTTATGATGCAGAAAACCATGGATTAGGCTTGGCTAGGATAGTGCGTTGACTCCATACACACATACATGGCTTCACATGAAGTAGACAAAGGCTCATATGGCTGTGTACAAAGTTCTTGAATTTAGATATAGGTGCATCACCACTTAGAAGGGGAATTTGATGAGGAAACAAACCATGAGGTCTAGAAGCATTGTGCATGAAGTCATAGTTAAAAAGTTTGTACGATTTTTATTTTTGAAAAATCGTAAAAACCTCAATCGCGATTTAAATCTCTAGGAACGATTTTTATTCATAAAAATCGTTTTTTTTTTTTTTAACTTTAAAAAGAAGGGGGAAAAAAGTTTTGTCTAAATCTTATTCTATTTTGCACTCTTTTGTTGGAAATCTCTTCAATTATGGTAATTGCTATTGCTAATGAGATTTGGAGAGGCTTTTAGATATCATGATGAATGACCAAATACGTAGTAAAATAAAAATCGCTCATGATGAATAAAAACCTCGATTTTTATTTTTATTTTTTTTAAATCTCTACGATTTAAACGATTTAAATGCTGAATTAAATCTACGATTTAAATCTCACCTTTGTACTATGCATGAAGTCTTGAATGAGTTAAAAGAGCCATGCCATGTTTCTTATATAGGCTAATATGGTTGATCATGCCCTAATCTAACTATAGAGGAATGTTGATGAGGAAACAAACCATGAGGTCAAGAAGCATTGTGCATGAAGTCTTGAATGAGTTAAAAGAGCCATGTCATGTTTCTTCTATAGGCTAATATGATTGATCATGCCCTAATCTAACTATAGAAAAGATGACTTCAAGAATGTCAATGTCTAATTTGGTACACAATCCAAATTTGGTGCACAAACACCCCACCTAAATTCTTGAGCTGATTTCTTTGCCATTTTTGGGAGAGGAAAATTTTTAACTCTCTTGTGAGGGTTACACCCACGTAATAAAGTTGAAACATTGTAGAAGTGTACACAAACGTGCACAATCATGCACAAGCATGGATGAATATGTAGAAAACCTAACATATGAGGCACTTGTAATTGGCTGCGTAATCATCTTTAGGATAATCAGCCTTGGAGAGCTTTGTATATGGTTGCAATGGCACTTCAAGAGCACATGTGCATGCACATGCACACACGCGCACACACACACACACACACAGATGCACACATGTGTACGTACGTGCGTGCACACACACACACATACACACACATGGACACATTCCTTTGATTTGTGTTTTGCAATCTTGGAATTTGTGGGTGTGAAGGGAAAATCAAGGCTTCCAATCAAAACTAATCACATACGTCTTAGCAAATAAGCAACAATTGATATAGAAACATTAAGCGAATAGAAACCACATCAAGAATAGAGAGCACACATGGGAGATGTAAGGACCGATGCTCCACATATTTCATTACATTACAATGCTTGAAGTTACAAGAAGATAGTTAAAATATTTAGCTTGAAATCCAAGCTGTCCATGTACTTCAATAGATCATCTATGGCTGAAATAAAACTCCAATCTCCTTCAAGTAAAAAAGAATACAAGAATTTTTTAGCACACCTTTGAAGTTGTTGATAAAAAAAAGTTACTACCTTCAATTTGAAGAAGACCACCAAGTTCATGTCTAAGAAAAGCACTCCACAAAGTGATCGAAACACCTTGAACATGTATTTTTAATGCCTTACCTAGTTTTATACTTATTTTTAGCTAATTCTATCCTCACTTCCCATATTTGCACTTGCACTGATTAGGTTTTAATCATGAGATTCTGGCAAAAGATCGGATGTAAGAGGGAACATAAATGTATGTTTAGTTTTCTATTATTTTTGAGTACTGAGCTGCTGTCAGCGGTAAAATGTGATTTTGTATATCTGCTGAATTGGAACTTTTGTCACTTATTTTCAGATGCGGGAGGATATTCCCGCCGGTCTTTCTGACAAAACTGATCCTGCAGAAATTGAGAAACTAGAGGAAAGGGCTTCTGCTTTGCGGGAGGTAGGCAATGTTTGAAGCCTTTTTGTCAATATATCTGGTATTTTTCTTTGGATGTTCCGTGATATTAACATCAGATAATTGATATCAGGAAGTAGAGAACAAGAATAGACTTATGAAGCTTTTAATTGATCAGCTTCGAGAGCTTATCCATGACATATCAATGTGGCAAAGTGGAAGCCTATAGGCAAGTGCACACTGCACATTCTTCTTTGGTGCTATTGCATATGACGAAGAAAGCTCATGAAAGAAGATATCAGGGTTTCACATTTCACTCCTATTGGATACAGGTGACCGAAGTCGACCTTGCTGGATTTCAGTATTTGTATATCAACTAGCTTGCATGTACAGATGTGCAAATGAAAAAACTCTGGCTTCCCTGGTACATTTTCTGCGGTGATTCATGTAAATTCATAGTACTTGATTAGAGGTCCATAATTTGCTTAATCAGTCGCACGTTTGACGAAACAGAAAAGTGAATTGAATGTGCACACATTACTTTGAGAGTTAAACTTTTGTAAAATCTGGCAATGCTGCAAGTGGTTTATTAAAGACAACCCTTTTTCTTCATTTTGTGCTCTAATCATCTATCAGACTTTGTCTAAGCTTGAGAGTTATCGACCAGGACATGTTCTTGCCCACTTTTATTTTTGCTAATGTGTGTTAGTTTTTTTCTTAGCATGCAAGTTATTGAATGGAATTGCCACTAAAGTCTCTCCACTAGAAGTTATTCCTGCTTCAACGATACAAACTTTGTACTCATTTGGATTAGATTACAGGATTCACTTGAATGAATTGGTCTTTCAGGATAAATCTGGCAAAGCTTTTCTGATGGGAAGCTTCCTGTGCATGTGAGGGCACACACTGGAGGTGGCCATTATGTCCTTGCACTTTATTTACCATCTGTTTCTGAGAACTAGGTGCTTCATGCTGGACCCAAAGGCTGCATACAAACTAGTTTTATTTCTTCAGCAAACAGAAAAGTGCCCTGGCCGTTGATATGTGTGTCTCTGACCTTACACTTGCATAGACAAGGCATTATCCCATGTGTTTCACCAAGACAGAGTTACACTCTACACCACAAAGTAGACTTCATTTTATTAGC